>VWZG01008913.1:0-32945 GCA_013396735.1 Grallaria varia
AGTATTTTTAAAAAACTGTTTATGTTAAATATTTCAGGTTTTAGTGAATGTGAACTTAGATCAGAAGGACGACCTGTGGGATGGAAACTCTTGGCAAAGAGCCAAGATGAGCTGGAAATACTCAAGAATTAAGTATGTTTCTGCTTCCAGTGCTTTAAATCCAATTCTCTTGTGGAGCTGGCTGTTAGAGGCTGTGTCTGTTGAACAGCCTATACAGAATTCTAATATCATTTTGGTGTGAATCTGTATACATGTCTGTTAATTCTCTTGGGTTGTTCTGTTCTGTAAACCAACCATATAAAATTACTTTCCTCTAAAATAAGATGTGTAAGCATAGTTTGATAGGTGAACACATGTAAAAAATTAATCTTATTCCTTGCTGACTAAAGTAATAGGAAATATTTTATGAAGTGGACATGTCTTTATGAAATGACCTGTCTTTTAACAAAATGAAGCCTTTTTCTATAACCTATGTGAACTGGAAAGTATGGTAGACTTCTGAGGTCTCTGTCAGAAACCAAACCATTATCACTTCTTTTTATTAAACAAATAAAATTTAAAAAAAAAAAATCAAGAGGCAGAGGCTACTCCTGACAAGGTTATGAAAGGATATTTCACTGCAATGCCAATTTTGCTGTCTGCTTCAGGAAGAATTTCACCTGGATGACTAATTAACTGCTTTACTTATACATGCCCTGTAACACTGACTCATTTTTAGGCTTTTAGGAGCAGAAGTTTGGGGGTTAGGAGTCAGAAGCAGGCAGAGATATCTGAAAATGCTCACTTAGACATTATACAGAGAATATGTGGGCTGGCAGAGTACTGCTCTCCAGACTGAACTAGGAGCAATAGTTGTGGCACTGTTAATCAAGGGCATCTAGTCATAGCTTCAGCAACTTCTTATAACTGCGTTTTTCCCCCTCACTTTATTTCTTCCCTCATAGTCATTAGATTTAGTTATTTGATGTACACAGCAGGTAGTTCAATCCCATTGACTTGTGGAATTTTTCCTTTCCTTACTCTTACTTTCTTTTGACATTAGTGGCAAAACTTTTCATCTTCAATGTTTTAAAAATTAAACTATTGTTTTCTACAATTAGAATTAGGTATTTTTATCCTTTTTTTGGAAGAAAAAGTAATGGTTAGTAAGGGTTTTTCTTTGGATGTTTGTTTTCTGTGTGGCAAAGTATGATCTCAAGTATGGACAGTTTCAAAAGAATTTATGAACATAGACTGTAGTGGGATGGGTTGTGTTAGATAGAACAGGGAATAGCAATGAAAACCATATTGTTTTCAGCAGTAATTTTTATTCAGTTTTTCTGTCTGAAGTTTAATCCTTCGAGCATCAGGATTGCTTAGGCAGAGCTTTTTTCCCAGGATATTTCGTAGAAGCTCGAATTCTAAAAGCTTACTCATATGCTCCAAACAGGAAAAATCAGAATGTAAATAGGGTTCAGTGTGGCTATGGTCCTGGTTCAGTAGCTTAAAACCATTTGGGATATAGGAAAAGAAAATTACAAAAAGGCCCTTCTTGAATTCAGTGACCCAGTGAACTTCCCCAAACACTTGCATAAAGTTTCTTACAAGATATGTGGGAAAATAATTTGAGGTAGTTTACTCACCACTAGTCTCAGGAGAATAAATTCATGAATCTGATCTATAGGCTGCAAAATTCAGACAGTACTGTTAGTCTCGGCCAAATTCATTATTTCAAAGCAAACTGGACTCAGTTACATAATATGAAAAGTTAATATCTATACTTGGAATGTGTATAAGGGCTAGAAGTGTGAACAGCTGAGTTATAACATAATGAATAAAAAAATATAAGCCACATAAAGACTGAATTTTTTTTTGATAGGTGATCAGTGAAAGAGTAAAGGTAATGAAGACATTTTTATTTCCTTTTTTATGACATTGGCACTGGACTCAGAAGAAACAAATATCTGTACATATTTTTCAGGCTTCCAGATGCTTAATGTTGAATGGAGATTGACAGGATGCAAATATTTTTCTGTGGCATTTAAAATATTTAACAAGTTCTTACCTGCCATTTTGGGGTTTTGGCTGGCTTACTCAGGTAACATGCGTATGTGATTTTAATTTCATGGGAACTGGTAAAAGTTTAAATGAGGATTTCCAAATGCCCCTGGAATTCAGGAAACTGTGCTCTTGAGCAGGCAGAATTAGGTCAGTGCCTATGTCCATTTACACGTTGGCCCAACATGGCCCATATGGACCTTTAGTAAATGCATGTGGGCTCCTTTAAGGAAAAGAAGATTTTTGGGGTTTCAAGGCATTTTGAAAGTGACCCCATGGTGTGACCACATATGGTACACTTCCCCTTTTCCTATCACAGGGCAGACTACTGTCTGTCTCAGTCTGGGTGTCCTGCTGACGTCACTACATGTTCTTGAATTCCAGTAAAGGGCAGTGAGTGGGATTAGAATGTAACAAATGATTGCAAGGATTCATTCCATTTAATGGTGTCTGTACATGCTGCAGACTAGCTCTTTAGGCTCACATTCAGAGGAGTCCTGCACACTTTTTAATTCAGATATATTAAAAAAATATGTATGTATGAAGTATTTTCTAAATTTTGTGTGTATATCTATGTATATTTATGTATATCTATATATATGCGTGTGTTCATACATCATTCATTCATTCATGGTCTTTTTCCAACTCTTGAGCTCAGCTTTCACCTATAGTAATTTTCTCAATTAATTATCCTCTGTGTACAGGTCTTCAGGGTAAAGAGGTTAAAATGCAGTATGGCTTTTCTTCTCAGAGTTCATCACTACTTAATTGGTGCATTGGAGCTGGCAGTATTCAGTGTCCTTAGTCCTGGTGTTGGGCACAAGCTGTGCCACTGATATAAGGTGGTTATTAAATGTACCTGGAAGATTAACCTTCTCGTCATCAAATACTGTAACCAGCTGAACACAAAGCTTTGTAGTTAACTTATATCCTTGAATCTGAGTAAAAGTAGTACTATCACTCATACCTGGCCTAAAGGACTGCTCGCTTCCTTTTACTATAGAGAGATGCTTTAATTGCTGGAGTTCTTTCTTGAGTTATGGAAGCTAGCTCTTTGAAACATGTTGTTAAAAATGGACTGACAGAGACAGGTTGGACCAACCTGTCCCTCTCCCCTCTGTGCATACTCAAAGGGCTTGAAGATCACAGAGCCTGAGCTTGCTCTGTGCTGTATTGTGGGCACAGGCCTCTCGTGCTGGAAAGGGTAATTATAAGATATGTTTTTTTAAGTCTGTTGGAATTGTACAGTTACATAGAGTTGTAGAGTCATGGGAGAGTTTGATTTGGAAGGGACCTTGAAAGGTGATCTCATCCAGACACCCTTCAATAGGCAGGGACATATTCATAAGCAAACACTTGCCAGAGATGATCATGGTCTTACTTCACGCCAGGTCCTTGTTAGGCCATGTGGGAAAGCTGAGGGTTACTTTTCCTGTACTGGGAATATATAAGCAAAACTAACATTAACATGAGCAAAGATTTGGAAAATGGTATTTCTCTTCAGCCATGGCTAACACCAGTAGTTTTCTTTCTCTTCCTTTGCAGACGCTGACCATGGCTTAGCACACCTAAGTTCTCCATGGGGGTAGTATTAGTAAAATCCTTAATTCTTAAGAAAAGCCCCACCAATAAACAACAAAGCCAAACCAAACCACAAAAAAGTCCACAAAACAAACAGGAAAAAAAACCCCAACCCAAAACCCAACAGGATAATGAACCAAACTTGACATGGGACTAGCTGCTGGGCTTTTTTGATGAATGAGTGACAGTAGAGATCTCAAGAACTAAAAATCTGTCCTGGGCTGACTCCTGATTGTTTTGAAGTCTGCCTTTTTGAAGACAAGCCAAAACCCTTCCTTTCCATGAAAGCAGTTTTCCCCTTTAAATTATCCAGAACAAGGTTTCACATGGTGCTAACTTTATCACTTGGTTAGTAGACACAATAATTTGGACATGTATTAATCATTTCATTGATTTAATACATATGTGCCCATCTGTGTTTGCATAGGTGCACATATATTTTTTTGTGTTTTTTTGCTTCAGGTGGTAACTCCCTGTAGAAAGTTCATCAGGAATGAAATTAAACTGTATCTTACAAACTGCACAGAGTATATGAGACAAATCAAGGGATAAATGACCAAGCTAAAAAATGAAGATTATTTGTTTAGAAAGTTCTTATATCTTTGTAGGAAACCCTGAAAAGCTCAACAGTCCTTTTTCAGAGTAAACATTGCCACTGCATTCTCCAGTTCTCTATTCCTCTGTTCTTTGTGCATGTGGCAGTGTTGAACACATTTGCAGGTAGAGCAGAAGCAGTGGATCAGCAATAGCTGTCTTGCTCTCACAAGAACCCCTCTGGGAACTCTCAGAGGACATACTTAAGTTGTGTCTGTTCGGGTACATTATAGTAGTGATTTCTGTACTTTGCGTTTGGCAAAGAAAAAGAGTATGTTTGTCAAGGCAAATTATTTAGTTCATACCTTTACCTCTTTACCACTTATAAATGAAAAGTACCCTAGAGAAATTAATTTAAATGACCAAATCCTGTAGTATCTGGACAGCTCCCATTTAAAAGATAAATTACAGCTATTTCCTTTCTTTCCTTTATCCCACCCCCATTCCAACACTTGTACTGATCTATCTGATTTGGCTGGAAAAATCTGCTGAAGGGAAGAAAACTTGATATGGGGATTGTGTTCTGGTGTGGGGTGGCAGTTCTGTGTGTGAGAGCTGCAACCCACCTTCCCTTTGCAGGTGGGTACCAGGCGCGTGTAGCAGCCCCTGATTTGAACTTGTAAATTTGTAAGATTACTCCTAAGCTCAGTAACACTGTATCAGGATCTGTGTCCTGGAATAACTTGCTGTTGATCCTTTGTCCGAGGTGGCCAAACTCTAGGATTTAGGGCCACCGGTCAAGTGTCATCTCTCTTATCTCCAAGACTCCTGAGTAACTGGAGCATGCCTTTGGCAAACACCATCTGTGCATGGTCAGCAGTGCAGGGTGAGCTCCTCCAGGCCTTCTGACCAGCTTCGGAGAAAACTGCCTCTGGAATGCATGAATTTTATCTGTAGTTTAAACTGTGTCACCTGAAGCAAAATAGCTTTTAGCAGTGAAATGGGCCCCGGCTTTGGAGGCTTTAAGCACATTCTGTGCCCTTCTTATTTCTTCAGTTAAATGCTTGTCATCCTCCCCGGCTTTGCTGGGATTGGACATGTGCTAAGGACATTCTCTACCAAATGGAACTAATAGGGCATTGAAATATTGATGAATAAAAGGTTAATTTTTAATTCCTCATCAGTCTAAACTAATGGGAATCCAGTGTGCTTTCTGACATTTTATGTTTTAATGTATCCACACATTAAAAAAGCATGGAGCTACAGGATTTTACTTTGCAGAAGGCCGAGGTTCTTTGTTTAATAGAAGAAAATCATAGAATCATTTAAGTTGGAAAACACCGCTATGGTGATCATCAAGCCCAACCACTGACCTAACTGCCATGTCCACCACTAAGCCATGTCCCTAAATGCCACATCTACACATCTTCAAATACCTCCAGGAATGGTGACTCCACGGCTTGCATGAGCAGCCTGTTCCAACCGTTGCAACCTTTTCAGTGAAAAAATTTTACTTAGTACCCAATCTCAACCTCACCTGGCGCAAGTTGAGGCTCTTTCCTCTTCTCTTATCATTTGTTACTTGTAAGGAGAGCCCACTTGGCTACAACCTCCTTTCAGGCAGAGAGTGATAAAGTCTCCTCTGAGCCTCCTTTTCTTCAGGGTAAACCACCTCACAACCTCAGCCACTTCTCATGAGACCTGTGCTCCAGGCCCTTCACTGTCTTTGTTGTCCGTCTCTGGACATGCTCCAGCGCCTCAAAGTCTTTTCTTACTGTGTGCTACTATTTCTACTTATAACACTGTCCCAAATTCTGCTCTTACATGTTCTTTGATGGCCACCACATAATGCTGTATCTATTTGGCTCAACCAGCCATAAAGTCTTCAAAAGCTTATGCCACAGATCGTATATTAATAAATTATTATTGAGCAGTTCTGAACAACGTTATCACGTAAGCACAGATATAAAACTTGTGAATACATAGTTATGTGTTCCTTCCTTGTGCTATATCAGTGGTCTGCAATCTTGAATGCTTGCATGTGTGTTTATGACTTGGAAGACCTGAGCCTGCAAGAGTGACGATTGTCTCGCTTCTGTCTTGAGTTGTGTTTTGAATTTCTGGTGGTTTTGCCTAATCAAAATGCATAAATTTCTATTATGTCTGTATTTTGAAATATATAACAATGGCCACAAATCCTGATTTTTATTAGGGAGGTAGAACTTAGCAAAAAACAATGGAAAAAAATGTTGATCCCTGCTTTTCATAGTCAAGTGTTGTTTCATTGAAATGGATGAAATACAACTAACGTATTGGAGCCTCTTCATGCTCTAGGGTAAATGAGATTAGTAACACTACAAGAAACAGGGGCAAAGAATGTCAGAAGATAGGGCAATGTTTCCTTTTGCCTCAGGAAAAATATGTCAGTGACCTCCCCTGTGCCTGACTGAGCCACAACCCACCAGAGTCAGTGCTCAGGTGTGTTTCTGTTTGAGTGAGCAAGGACTGTGTTTGCATAAGCAACAGACCTTCAGTAGGTATGGTCACAAGGAGAAGCTGCTAATGGTAGGTCACCAAAATATCTGCTTCACTGGTGGTTGTCCAAAATATCGATTTCATATATGTATTTGCCATTTAAAAATTTAGGTGAGGCCATCTCTGGCATTAGAAGTTTAGCTACTCCACTGCCAGACAGATAAATTTGGATTATTTTGCTCTTGCCTTTTTAATGTTTTTTTTTTCTTTTGTTTGTTTATTTGCTTGGTTTTTTGGGTTTTTTTCTCCCCCTTCAAAACTGGGAAGATGATTAGTGGTATATGCATGGTAATAAAGCTTGTCAGACACAGACAGTCAGAATTCTTCTGAATTCAGGTTTAATTTATTCACAACACAGCATGCAGCAATGCTGATGGCAAGTTAATGTGCTTCACTTTAATGCGATAACTGTTTGCTTCCCAGGTTTTGAGGTTTATGCTAGTTTTATTTGTCAACCTGGCCAAAGCCAAAGCCATAAGGCATTACAGATCTACACTAAAATATTTTATTTACTTAGCTGATGCTTTTGCCAGAGGAGAAATCGGTGAAGTAATTAAATAGTGCTGCTTTTATTTTAGGACAGGAAGGGGTTTTTTTTTGAGTTTACAATATGTCCTTCTCAGTACTGTGGTTCACAAATACTACCTAGATAAAAATATTCTGTTCACAATTTCCCATTTTTGGTGGAATTAAATTCCCACCTGTCTTTGAAAATTAACCACCTATTCTCATTTCCTCTAGAAGTGTCTATTTCTCAGGAGGAGTGGGGAGAAATAACTCTGTAGTATGAGGTGCAAATGCAGAAATTTCAGTGTGACAGAGAGGTGCAAAGTCTCCCATTAAACAACAGGTGATATGGTTCCACTCAGGTTTTGAAATCTAGTTCATGCCAATTGAGTTCTTGTGTTACAGCGTAGTCTTTTAACAATGGTTGTTCCTTCTCATTAACTAATTGCTGCATCTATAATGAAAAGAAGATGAACTTTAGTCAAGAAAAATGAGGTTGTAATGTATCACTAATGAAACCATTTCTGTCACACGGTGGGAACACGCAGGGGTCGGGAGGCACCAGGGAGCTTCATCGTGCAGATGGTTGTGAAATGCCAGCCCTCGTGGGTCTGCTGCCTGAGCCAGTGCCTCCCAGGGAGGGTGGGGAGGAGCACAGTGTGTGGACATGGTGTCATACAGTAGTCTTGCAGTCTGAATTGTGTGTATCAGTGTAGGTGTCCTATGAGAGGCTTGAATTAATTTAGCTGAAGCCAGTTAAAATGTCATTGTAAGTCTTACTTGTCCTCACGCCACTCTTTGGTGGACTCAGAGCCCAACAATGTTGGTTGTTGGATTTGATGATCTTAAAGGTCTTTTCTAACCAAAATGATTCTATATTCACTACAGAAGCATTGCTTCTGTACACAAAAGAGTGCCTGGAAAAGAGTCTTTGAGACGGAGCTAACATCTTTTGTGTGTGTTAACCTTTAATGTCTAAAACCTGTCAAAGTGAAGGTCAGATTGACCTTTCAATTCACTGTTGTAGCTTTGCATTATGTTTTCTGCAAAGCTAAAGACACATTTTGCAGTAGGAATAAAACCAGGTTAAGAAACTGTATAGTTATCTGTCAGGTTTTTGCACCTTTTGTGATATAAGCTATTGTCTGTTTGACTGTAAATCCATAAATAAATAATTAATAGGAAATAACTTACAGATTTATGGGAAAACGCTGTTACAGGCTTCAGTTGAAATGTGCCTGATGTCGGTTATAATCTCCTTCTGTTTCTTTGCTGCTAACAGAAGGTTGAGAGAGTGGAGAGGGATAGGGAGGGAGTGTATAGGAGGGGATATGCCACTGAGCATAATCAGTTTTTGAACAAGGACAATCAAATTTTGTCCAGTGATTTGCTGAGACTTTAGGAAAATACATGTGAACTCTATATTTGGAAATACCAAACTGTGTTTGGCATTCAAGTCAGGTAATGTAACCCGTGGAAATCACAAGCTTGAGCCAACCTTCTGTGTGTTTCTTCAAGCAAATTAAAAAATGTTAATTTCCAATGTTGTGCAGGTGGAAAGATACATACAGGCAAAATATCAGCACATTTGCCTATGGGTAATGCTTTTTATTTATAGATGTCTTTCTTTTCTGTTGGTCCATGAGCTGCCTCTTATCTGTATGTCTCCTCTCAGATGTCAGTGGCATATCAGAAGGAAAAGTCGTGCATTAAGGCAGGAATGGCTGGTGGAGGTGACTGGGGCAGAGGGGTTCTGCCTTCCAGCAAGTGCCACTTCTGTACCAAGACAGTTCACACCTCTTCTGGGGCTTCTTTCCCATCTGAACAGCAGAGCCTTTGGTATCAGAGCAGTCTTGAGTTTCCTGGTTATTTATTTGGTAGATGAAAAGGCAAACTACTGCCATAGATTGGTTGGTACCTGTCTTGTTAAGAGCTGGCAGTTGAATTTGTTGATCAAGCATTAAGATGATTTACTTAATGAAGAAACCTATGATTCACAAAAAAATATTAAAAGTTTAGAATGTTTTGGCCTTTATTAACATCCTCTGTTCAAGAAATCTTTTTAAGGACTTCAAATTTGTGTCTGAGGGTGTCCAACCTAACATTATTTTTCTCAATGCATTCATAGGGTTTCAGGGGTAATTTATTGCTGCCAGTGGGTGTTTTCATCGTATTAATGAGATTTTTTTCCCCCTTGTTTTGTCTGTTACCAAATTACTTTGCCAGCATTTTAGGGTTTGCTGTGTAGTGTTGATTCTATTGCATGAATGTTTTTTTAAGTGTTTTGGAGCACTTTTCTTGTTTCAGTTATTTCCTGTGGAGTTGCATTAGCTGTGAAACAGATGACTTCTCAGTGTTTTAAATTCTCCACCTAATTGCATAAAGTAGTTAAAAACTAGTAATATTTCAAGGTTGAGGGTATAGTCTTCTGGATATGGTGTTTAAATTTGAGAACTAAATTGTAATATGGCTTCATTTTTCTTCATTTTGGGCAATCTCCATTCAGACACCAAATGCAGTATCTTCCCATATTACAGTAGTTACCTTATGACTGTGATAGTCCCAGGCACATAGAAAAAGTAATAACTTTTGATGACCACTGGCTATAATTAGAAAAAATTGGATATACTTTTAGATATAGAAACCTTTTTTCAGGCCTGAAATGGAAGCAATGGACTTCAAGCTAGGTACAAAAATACAGCCTGTCACTAATACTAGTGCCGTCTAAGAATATATGCAGTCCAAGTAACTCAGTCTGTGAAAACCAAAAGTGTTGCTGTCTGGATACCAAGTGGATTCCAGCCTGGGCTGTGTTGATCATGTTCTAAGAAATGCTTTCCCTCAGCACACCAAAGACTGGGCACCATTCTCCTGTAGTGGTGGGAGAAATACTGAGATGGCAGTTTTAGTTTGTGTGACAGAAAGTGTCACAGGGTGATATGCTGTTTCTCCCAGTAGGATGTGGCTTATCGAAAGCACTCAGGTGGGGTTTATCGTGGTTCTCTCTGGAGCTGGTAAGGCCACGTATGTTCGTTCCTCCCTGCATAGTCACGTACAGCAAGCATACAGAGAAAAGGTGCATTTCTCTATGGGTGCTTCTGCAGGATCTGCAGCAGCAGCTCTGGTCTTGCAGGCTCTCCCTCATTTTGTCCTTGTCCACACCTCCCTGTTCACAGCTTCAAATACAAGGGTGTTCATGCCTGGTTTCAGAGCCCAGCTTGCCTCAGCCTGGCCTGTGAGTCCTGGTAGCTCTGGGGGGCTGGTTCTTGCCTGCATCCCTGTAGTAATGACCCCCAGCTCTCGATGAGTCAACGCTTCCCACAAAGCACCATCACCTTTTCTTCTGTGCTTTTCTTCTGTTATTACTGTGGGCAAGAAACACTGTTTCGGAATGGGAGTCTTTTTCCAGTCTGTCATGGTTTAAGCCCGGGCATCCACTAACTTTCATACAGTCACTCACTGACTCCCTCACCGGTGGGGTCATGAACAGATTCAGAAGAGTAAAAGCTGAAAACTCATGGGCTGAGATAAAACCAGGGAAATAGGGAATGAAAAAGCCACACATGCAAACAAAGCAACGCAAGGAATTCATCCACCACTTCCCATGACAGGCAGGTGTTCAGCCAATGCCAGGAAAACAGGGAATACAAATGCCACCGCTTCAAACTCTAACCCCCTTACTTTCTCCATCTCCCTTACCATACATACTGACCATGATGTCATATGATATGCAATATCCCTTTGCTCACTTGGGATCACCTGTCCTGGCGATGTCTCCTCCCAGTTTCTCATGCATCCCCCACTCCCCTCCCCATCATGCAAGCAATGCTCAGCAATTACAAAAACATCCTTGTATTATGTCTCTGTGGAAGTTTCTTTGATTCCTGTCTTGAGCAAGGCAGATGTCTTCTTTGTTGAGAATTTCTTCAAGCTATTCCATACAGGGATAATTGCTATAATTGTACCTCAGTGAGAAAGGAAAGAAGTAAAGGCTCTCTATTCATTACTTGTCTGCCACAGAAGGATTTTCACAGTCACAGTTTTAGACTTCAAACTTCTAAATTCAGTGTAGATGTACTCTAGATTCTTTCAACCCTAATTTGGCCATTAGTAACACAGGGATAATATTTCCCTACCCTTAAAGATATGTTCATTAATATCAGAGATATATATGCTGGGATTCAGTTTATCTTATTTTAGATGACTGAGCTGCTTTTTCTCATTTAAAGAGTGGAGAAAAAGAATCACCTTCACTATTGAAGTATCCTAACTCATATTAGTCACAGATATGTGAACAGGGTAAATACACATCAGAGGTCCCTGTTTTTTGATTTCAGAAGGAATTTAGATGACCAGTGCCAGTTGTCTTAATTAGGCCAGGTGGGGCTTAATTCTAAGTGTTTTGTGCTCTGGATGAGGTAGTTGGTGTGATAAAGGTGGACCAGCTAAGTGGATGGTCTTCTGTGTGATAAAATTAAATACCCAATTAGTTGCTGCTCCTGCAAACAGAACCTATTCAGCTGGGGACAGTTTTAGTGCTAGTATTTTGTCATGATTTCCCAGTTTCTAATTTTTAATGGTGAGGATTCAAATCCATCCTGAAAATCTGTAAGTCTAAGTATCACCATACAGTTCTAAGGGCAAAGTCATAAAAGTATATCTTTCCTTTGGCTTGGTTTGAAATGGGGTGACATAATTTTTATCAAAGTGCCTCTATTAATTCTTTAATTCAGCAAAAAGTGATTGCTAAGTGAGGTTCCTTTTCCAGCCAAAATGTCAATCCGAACTGTATGCTCTACAGAGTACTGTAAAAAATTAACATTTAAACATCACTATTGTAGTAATGATTTTGAGCATCTTTTTTTTTTTATGACACTCAGAAGAAAAGTGAGGACTTGTTGTTGAGTTTCCAGACATTAATTTTCTCCCTATATAAGTGTGTTCTGCCGAGATGTCTTTCCCCTCTGGCTGTGCAGTGTTTCTCAGCTGCTCATACCCAGCTGGGAGCTCCCTGTCTTAGTTATTGAGCTGCCATAATAGAGGCAGGAAGAATCCAAACAGCCTTTGTATATGTGGTTTGAATGTTCAGGGGTTCTGATGAATAGACAAACATATGATTTGACTGCTAGGGAGATGATTTGATGGCAAACAAAAGGTCACATACCAGCAAAACTTGAATGGTGGCAAAAGGGTGGGATTGCTGTTCTTCTCACTATTCATTTTCCTCCTACACTGGGGACCAGATTCTGCGTTCACTGAAGCTGCTCTTCCTGCACGGAATTAGGGAGTGTTTTGGGTGATGTGCTTGTGTGCAGCCACTAAATGGACTGCACAGCAGACAGAGTGGATTTCAGCACGGATCGTATCCCTCCGTATGATCCATTGATGTGTGGCATCACATGCAAACCCATGCACACTTGCCTCATCATCCTTGAATGTGTCATGAACTGCCCAGAGTGTTGGGCCCTTTTGTGCCTCTGCTCCTGCTTGGCTGGTGAAAATCAATCTGTGCCATGAAATCTGCCTCTTTGTATGCAAATAACTGATCCATGTTTCTGGAGTTCTAAGGATGCTGACTTGTGGAAGAAGGAAACAATTAGTATTTCAGGTGGATTTGTACCTCTTCACAGATGAGTATTGCAAGTGAAATAAGGCAAAAGGTGGAATTTATCTGGTGCTTTTCTGGTTAGCTAAGCACCTGAAGCGAGAACTTCCTGTGCTTCAAGTGCACTTCAGCAAATAAAGAAGGCATTATATTGCCAGTTTCTTCTTGGAAAAAGTACCTTGCAATTCAAAAGCTTTTCTTCTCAAGGTTTTGTGCTGATTATTCCTTTGGCTTTCACTTACCTGCACCAAGTTTGCTTTTTGTTGTTACTACTTAGGGAAGATTACAGTTCTCCTAGAAGATCCAACAAATTCATAAAACAAATTCATAAAACTCTGCACTTGATAACTTAGCTCCAATAAACCTGCCCAGAACAATGCTTGCAAATCAACTATAAACGTTGAAGAACTGCACAGTAATGAGGCCTGAACTTTAGTAACACCAACAGCTATGTAACTATTATTAAATTTCAAATTTCAAATCGTGTTTCTTCAATAGCAGTAGTACTGCATGTTGTGGTTAACCACCACCAGGCTTAAAACTGTCTATCTCACTTGGAATAGCCTAGATGTCATTGACTCACAGAAATAGACAGACTGCCACAAGTTAGGGTTTCAAAGGTCTTTGGGAACAGAAAAATAGAAGGATACATTCTAAAGGTTTTTCAAAAGAGCTGAAGATTAGTTTCTATGTTCTGTTGAAATGTATTTGAAAAAAAATACTATATCCCTATAGCAAAGGAATATTTTTTCCTTTTTTCTTCACTGTGTTCAATGAACAGAGATTTTAATACTTTTAGCTAGTAGATTACAAGTGACTTTCAGGAAACCAGAATACTCAAAGTGGAAGACAATTATGTATAATTCATTATGGGAAAAGATATCTCTCTTTTGCCTTAATGAATTCTGTAAGATTAAAGTGACTGTATGTTGATAAAGATGCACAAGTGCTTCAGAACAAGAGCATCACAATTTTTCTAGACAGTGATTTTAATATGTGAATGAGAGCTAATTAAAATATGTCAGTAACATAATGTAAAAAAATGGCTGATTGCTGGTTGCAGGAAAGATTTTGGGGCTTCCTACAAATTTTAATTATGATGAGTATATTTAAATTAAAAAAGGTGCCTTCTGATAAGAGGTATTTTATTCTTTGTTTGTATGTCACTGATGTAGTTAATAATAGAAGATTACAGGCTAGGTGTTTTTCATAGGTGAGAAACTATTTGCCATGCAATTATTTTGATACCTTCTTTTGAAAATATTGAACATTTTAACCACATGCAAGGGTGAGTGGTTTACAGTCATAACACAAAACTGAACTTCTGCAGAAAGGCCTCTTCTGTTGTATGTGTGGGGTCTGTCTGATTGCTGACAATGTTACCAGGGCAAAAGGGGAGCACAGTGTCCTCCCAACACCATCTGGAACTGTGTGCCTCCAAGGATGGAGTACAGAGTCTGCAGCTGCCGTCATGGCTGTTTCCAGCTGGATGAACTTGCAGCAGTACTGAGGGGTCCCTGGCTGCCCATGGTGTGCAGGTTTGTGGGGTGAAGGGTAGCAGTGCAGCAAGGTGGCTGTTGTGGGCAGGAGGGACATTGTTGTGGTCCACGATAGGCATTAACAAGAATATTGTCAGGTCGTTGACTGAGTCTGTATTTGCACCAAGAACTGCCCCAACTGAAAATCCAGCAATACCTAGTTATTATGTGGCACTAGGAGAGTTTTAGTGGAAGAGACTGTATTAATACTTCAGTATGGCAAAAATGACTATTAAGAGATTTCCACCGAAGCTACGCCTTGAATTTGTCGTCCACACCACGCTCTGGATCACAGCCATATACTGGAGGGATGGAGTGTCCTGGCAAATTTGGCTTCACATGCTCCACAGCTTCAGTGATGTCCCAGCAGGAGGACAGCTCTGTATCCGACCGAGAAGTTAGGGTTGTGGAAAAGCTTTTTAAACCAATAAATGTGAAGATCTTGGTCTCTTGCCAATTCGGTCCTCTTTCAGATAACTGCAAGTGACTTGCTGGATCAGGTTTTTCCCAGTACAGCTGCTCCTAAAAATAGTAACCAGGACTTAATTTTTCAAAGATCTCAGTTGCTCAAGATTTGTAGAATTACTGAAATCATAGATATGTCTATAACTGGAGGAAAGGCAAAGAGGAAAAAAAAAAAACAAAACACGTATAATGGTGCAGCTTTGACAGTGTCCTTGAAAAACAGCAGTAGCAGCAGTGTGGAACAGCTGCCATTGTGTTTGGCAATGCAATGGGTCTGTCACACAGAGACGCTGTCTGCCAATGCCATTTTGTTAAAGAGTTACTTAATGATTTAAAGCAAAGGGTCTCCTTTCACAAGAGCCACTCATATCTTCTCACAACTTGGTCAGAAATGGACCCTCTTGAGCAAGTCCTTGCAAGTGTCTTGAAAATATTCAGGGTGGCATAGAGCTAGAGAGTGGAGAGGAAGGGGATGTTAAGCCAGTTTGATCTGCAGTGTTCCTGTCTGAGTAATAAGGGCAATCTCTATCCAGAAGAAGAGGGTGACACCTAAGTTTTTAGAGAATTCAAAGGAAGCACAAAAGAATCTGTGCTGGAGTCATCATGGCACTGTAAATGTCAGCTTTACTAATATAATCAGATTTACTAGTCTCACCAGCTATGAAATTACTGCAGATAACAATATTTTATCTTCTGAGCTGTGGAAGCCAAAATACATTGAAGCCAAAACACTGTCAGTCTAGGTGGACTGCAGTCATTGGCTTGATGTTCAGAGAAAACTTGGTTTCTTTGGGGACACATTCAAGACTGAAGACATTCCATGTCTGGATGTTTTGAAAAGTCCTTAAAATACATTCGCGAATTTGTAAGTTCTACTGCATTAAAGTTAACTTTTGAACCGGGGGAATTAAAATAACTGAAATCAGAGATGACCGTAGTATCCAATTACATGTTAAGAAAATACTATGAAATGTTTTATTTATATAGTGTTAGTATGAAACAGCTAAACTAATAACTACTTTTAGAGACACTAGCGTATCCAGTGTAAATTAGATGTATCCTGAGTCTAGACAAGGTACATATCATCTGTCTGTTCTTTCAGTTAGTCAGTAGTACCACCTGTGCTTTTTCAGTAACTACTTAATGCTAAACGGTAAACACTAACAGCCAGATCTGCGGTAGTCTAAATTGGCCTAATGGGTCATTAGAGCTGTACTGATGAATGCCAGCTGGGAATCTGGTGTGGACTGTAGGCTGAAAATTTAGGAAATGGAATAACATAAACACTACTTTATAACTGGTTTAATTCATTTCTTGTAAGTCTCTGTGCTGTGTAGTGGCTTATTTGACTGCTGTGTTGAATCAAGCAGGGATAATGTTAGCAGCAAATAATGCTAGAAGAACTGGATTGAAATTGGATAAATAGGTGTTACAAGGTGTTTGACGACTCTAGGTTGATTGATCACGTGGGCCTTTAAATTGCCTCTTCAGCGGTGGTAGAAGAGATGGATAGAAGACAGGTATTGATAGTTTGAGTTCTCTGTATTCTGTCTGTCTTTGCTTGTCTTCATTCTGTTTGCAAAATGAAATTAATAGTGTCTTTTTGTTCCTGGGCTGGAAAGGATGTAGGCCAGGTGAGTGGGCAGATAGATACATTCTGCAGTCCTAGCTAAGGCTCTTCCAACAGTGGCACTTGTAATGCTTACCTGTATTACAGTGTAGTAGTTTGTTTTGATCATTTGTTGGTTTTTATTTGGTCTACAGGTTAAAATAGCATCCAGGTGTGTCCCATTTTCTGCCTGTTGATTGATATCTCTGCTGTTTTGCAGTGTTTTATTTGCTGTTCTTTTGTGATATATCATGGTTTTCATGGCCAAAAATGAAATGAGAAACGTGCGTAGGGAAGATTATTCAGAGTTACCATTAAAGGCATAAAACTTTAGAAGTGGTATTATTAAATCTTGTATTTTAGGGCTTTAACCTTATTCCAAAGTTACATTGTGAACCTGAGGGACAGAGTGGGTAGCAGATTATCCCATACCCCTGTCTGGAGAACTCTTAAACCTCTGCTGAGGTGTAGCCTTTCACAGAAATGGGTCTCTGTCTCATCACAAAGTGTCTGGTCTGACTATGCTTATGTGAACCCCACTGAGCTTGGACAAGATTTTTTTTTTTCAGTCTGTTTGGTTGCAAAGAGATGATATGTTTATCCATACCTCACAGTCAAGGAGCTCACCTTTGCTTACATTTCCATTTAGCAGTGACCAAATAAATAATTTTATTTAAATGTGTTCTCTGGATTCTCCTTTTCCAACTGGGTGCATATCTCCATTGTTTCCCCCTATAAAGCCTCTTGACTCGTTGTCTTCCAGTCCTGGTGCTACCTCACAGCAAGAGGTTATTTTTCTGGCATTGATCTTGGGGTTTATGAGTGTTGTACTTGCTTTTCTTGATTCAGTATGCACGAAGTGACATTTTTATCTTCCATATATGCTGCTGGAAAGTGTCTATACGTGACTGGAAGTCTTCCATGAGAACCTGAGCAGTAAAGCATGGTGCAAGAAGGGGGTGAGAGACAGGAGGGCAATACTGGCTGAGGAGCACGTGCTCTGACACCCGTTGTGGACTCTGGGTGACAGAAAGCTCAGAATGTGCCATCCCCTGGTGGTTCATGATGTCTTGCAGATGATGTCTTATGAAAGCCACAACTGTCTTGAACTCTCATGTGCAAAAATCTTTGAATGAGGCTATTTTCCTTGTTCTGCAGTCAGATGTAAAAGTCAAATATTGATTATGTGGAGAAGACAGTGAGGCTTCCTAGAAAGATTTTTTTATCTGTAGTTACTTTCTGAGGCAATAGTGTTGTAAAGCAGTGGTGAATGTAATAAAGCAGAAGCTGTGCTGTTATTTGCAGACCTCTAGACTTGAGAAGACCAGTGACATCAAGATGTGGCAATTTGGTGGAGGAGTTAATGCTTATGGCCAGCTGAGTGAGCCTGTGTGCTTCCTCATGGTGATGCTCCTCTGCTTGCCCATTCTCTTGAGTTACATCAAAGCAAACCAATTGTGGGAAGCCCCTGGCCTGGAGGAGTACTCCATTTGTACATGCATAGTTGGTGAATTTGCAAGTTCAGATTTCAACTGCTTGGGCATGTTTTTCTGGACTTTGACAGGAAAAAAAATGCTTTGGCACGGTTGACATAGTGTTTTCTGTTTGCATCTCATGGTCTGAGGAAAATTGCTTCACTATTTTCCTCTAGTGCACACAAAGTCAAATTTTGCAATGTCTTTGCTTATAGTTGAGGAGGCCTTGCATTAGAGAGACTTTTTTTGGAGCGCCTCATCTCAGGAGACATATCTTGCATTCAGCAGAGTAGCTAAGAGTTATTTTGTTTGTAGCTCTTTATCAAATCTGCCAGGTAATTCACAAATTAGAACAATGTCTAATGTGAAGGTTTGAAGTAACCAGTGGATAAGGAAAGGTGTATAGCAAAGGGAATGGTCAAAATATAAAGCACCTGACATGCTTCCCTCTTCCTCCCCTTCCTTTGCAGTATTTTGCATCCTTCTTTTACCTCTCAGGCTTAGTGTGGTCAGTCAGCTAAGTCTATATGAATATATTATTAAAAGTTGTATTTTAAGAGGGCTTTTATTTGGAAGCCTTTGCAAACTGACTGCAAAAAGGTTATAATATTTCTCCCATCTGCTTTTCCAGCTTTTCCCCCCAAGAATTCAGTAAATTACTCAGATTTGCCTCAGTTTTTTGAACTCAGTGACTGAGAAAATGAGAAGGAAGCTAGCCTGGATTTCTTGTATGGTAATAAGAAACTCCATCAATATTGTCCCTTGGAAATTCCATTCTACAGTGCTGGTAAACCGAGTGCCAGTGCACTCATTACAGCACAGGCAGAGTCCTTATTCTCTGCATTGCGGGTGTTCTTGCAGCAGAGTTTGATACTTGTACGATTGAAAAATCTAACCTTTTAAATTTCTTGTGACGATCCATCTCAGATAGCAATGGTTTTCTTGTAGGGATCTTAAAAGTAGCAAAAAGCCTGATTTAAGGGATCATTCTTCCACTGACTTTGCAATGCAGTTTCATTTTATCCAGACAGACCTCTTGGTATTTTCCTTTTTTTGGACTTAAAATTATGTGTAAAGATGCAGAGACTACATATGCTGTGCAAGTATTTTCTGTCAGCTACAAGATCACTAGAACTGTTAAGCAGTGATGATCAGATTTAGTAGAAAATACTGTGCAACTCNTGTTTTTTAAATAAAAGGAAGAGCACAATGAACTAAGACCTATACTAAAGCTAACAGACATGTCAATGTAGTCATGAGTTAGGAAAGGGCTGTACTGTATATGCCAGAGGGAAAAAAAAAGGTAGATCAAAGAAGGGATAGGCAAGAAATGAGGGAAAGCCAAACTCAGGTTTCAAAATACTTCTGTGTTGCCAAAAAGATACAATAAGTGGCAAGAGAGATATCAGTGTAATCAGAAGCAATTATTTTAAGGGAAATATCTCTTGTTACCAAGAGTGTTAAAGGATGTTCTCCATGAAAGGAAATAAAACAAAAACTTGAGAAGCAGAGGTTTTCTGATTTGATGTTATTTTAAAATGTGAACATTGCATTACTTGTGCTTTATGTGTGCATAGAGAGAAAGAGATGTGAACACTCTCTTTTTTAGAAGCCTTCTCAAGTGCATGCTGTCCTGTCAATGTGACCTGTCATTACGGTTATGAACAAGAATTATGGTCAGAAGGTGCTCACTGTGGGGAGATGCCATTTCTCTCATGCTCAGCAGAGCTCCTGGGAGCATCACAGGCTCTCCCTAGACCCAAAGCTATTGGCTTACAATTCTTGTGCTGATGATTGCCCCAGGAGATATGACTTGGATGCTGATGACATACTCAGCCAGACTGAGCTGGTGCTGGAACAAAATATGCCCAACTATTCCTGGCACATTAATTTTATGCTTAGAATCAGATATACCTCAGGCTCTTTTTCCCTCTGTTTTTCCTTGCTTCACATTCTTGTCTGCTAGTCCCTAAATTAAGAAAAATAGTTATTATGGTACTTCTGAGACTAGTGTTTAAGTAAAATGTGAGGTCGGATAGAGATGTCTCATGCATCTGAACATGGAGCAATGAGCTTGCAGAGCAAAAAGAAAACATAAAATAGTAGATTTGTTTGCAGTGTTTGCAAAAAAGCAAAGACTTGGAAGAACTGTCGTGTGCGAGTTTGGGTAATTGGCAGCAGTTACAGTAGTGCCCCCATGTATTTTATTTCCAAGTGATTAGACAGTTAATTTGGCTTCCAGTTATAGTTGTCCATTCAAAACGAGGTTGTATGTGATGCTTATTAATGTGATCTAGAATATTCTATTTAATCTTCATAAATGCAGCCAAACACATAAACAATGCCATGGTAGTCTGTGTGCTACAGCACTTGAACTGCACGGTGCAAGCTGTAGTGTTGTGTCCAGTCTGCTGTTGAAGTTATAAATTCTGATGTTATAAGCATTTGGTGAATCCTGAGGTAAAGAGTCTCTTTAATAAATTGCTAGTTATTCTTGCTATGTCACAAATTAAGAGCTGATTTACTAGCTTTTGTAAGTTTGCACTGAAGTTCTTCCATGAAGCCTGCTGAGTTTTAGCCTGACAGGTGAAAGGAACCTTCTCCTATTATAGAAGTGCTATGTGTCTGCTTGCAAACCATTGTGAAATCATATTTAGATTTTCACTTGACTGAACAAAGAAAAATAACTTTTCTAGTGTCTTATTGTGGAAAAGTTTTAAAAGTTTTAAGGCTTTTGCACCTTTTAAAATTTTCAGTGCTGTGCACAAATGTTCAACAGAGAATTACTTTTCCATGTGGTATATGCACAAGCAGCATCACTGCCTTCCTTCTTCACCTCTTCTTCTATAGAGGAGAGGTTCAGATAATATTTGGAAAAAATAGTGGAAAAGGCACGCCAACTCATTCTTTCAGTCCTCAGCATGACCATGTCCACTTTTACATCTATAATGCAAAAATGTTCCTCATACTGTTTGCCTTTGGATGTCTGCAGAGGTTCTGGTGGCCTGGCTTGGACTTGGCAAGCAGCGGGATGTGGCTCTGGGAGTGGTGGGAATGGGAAGAGGTAGAGAGCAGTGCTGCTGTCCTGAGCTTGCCCCACTGCAGCACTGGGCAAGGACTCTACTGAGCTGAGCAACCCTGAGTGAGCCTGCTTTGCCCTGCCCTGTGTCCTGACTTGCGACACTTTTTATAGTTTCCAGCAGTATTAATCTTACATTTATCTGTGTCAAAACTGCCTTGTTTAGAACCTACATTTGGTTAACTAGCAATTCACTTAATGGTGAGCTTCTAGAATACAGTAACCTGTGGCTGTTAGAAAGTCTCTGCCATCCACATGGTGCTGCACCATGCTGCCCTCGGAGCACCGCCTGTATAAAGTCTGCAAGGAAATCTCTCTGGGGGTGGTTTGACTGGGAAGAGGTGGGAGGCTCTCTACACTTAGCAGTGTCTCAGGAAAAATTATGTCTCCTCGTCCTACACAATTACAGGACAATAAGGAAGTTACTTAGTAAGAGGGGAAACATGCTCTCAGGAGGGCAGCTTGTGCTAAACTTCTGTTTTAAAGAGCAGTTTCTTTAGCAAAATTGACCTTGAGATGGCCATAGTAGTGGACGTGCTTGCACTGTTTGGGGAGCTAGAAATAAAATTACAGCATGCTTTTTCCTATTTCTTTACTTTTCAACATTTGGAGAATTTGAAATGTGGAGTTAACTGGTGTAATGTTCTGAAAGGAACAGGAGCTGGTCTTTGTGTTTGCAGGAGGGAACTGTAAGAGGGTGCATGTGGGTACTATTCTGTACAACAAACGTATTAGTAGGAATTGAGTAATGAGTAACCTAATCAGATTTATAGCCAAGCTTGCCTATCATACTGTGATAATTACCAGCTACCTTGGGCTTTAATACCACGTAGATCCTTCCCCACCCTCCAAGCCATTTTATTTTTTACAAGTGAGTTCTTTTGTGGAAAAGAAGCAGTGCTTAGGCAAGGCACTGATATTAGTTCAATCCAGTGACGAGGAACAGTTCCCAGTTCAGACACTGCCATATTCCACAAGCTGTTTTTTGAAAAGCAACTTAAATGGTAGCAGCTTTGGCCTGAGTCAAGGGCGGTTCTTCACGGTCATGAAAATTACTGGCAATGCCAACAGTCACAAGCTTCCCTTGGAGGCAATTATAGCTATGTTCAAAAGTACAAAACAAAGTGATCTTCAGGAGTATTTCGTAGGTGTTAAGGCAACGTAAGAGGAGCGTGAGTAAGTAATCATTTCAAATCCTGTCTTTGTTGCATGAAATTTGTATGTGTTTGTATGGAGGGCAAAAACATGGAGTCATTCCAGGTGCAAAAACTGGTCACTAGAAATGGAATGCTGTCTCCAGACTGAGGGACTGCCAGTTCTTCTTTCTTCCTAGCTAAGAAACTGATTCAGAGAGGTCTTTTTGAGTAGTCTTTAATGATTTCTCATAATCTGTGCATACATTTTTATTTTTACTTATTCAGGAGAAGGGAGGATTGGACCAGATGGTCTCCAGAGGTCTCATCTGAACTCAGCTGTTCTGTGAATCTCTGAAGGATAAAATCTCTGTTCTGTATTACATTGATCAAAGAGCAGTTGCTTTGTGCTGGGTTTTGAGTGTTTTGTACTTTGCTGTGTGCAGCTCTAGGCTGTGTCAATCGATCCAGTAGCTGGTAAGTCTGTTGTAGTTGTGCTGTTTCGTTTGATGTGGACTAAGGGTCTCCAGCTGGGATGTTTTGGCTGGGAAATGAAGAGTTTCACCTGTGGCAGAAGTAGCCTTGGAAACCCTGGCAGAGGTTGACAAAACAAAACTTTCAAGTGGTTGTTAATACAAAGTAGTTCTCATCCTTTCAAGCAAACCATGTTAAGATGTTTGCATTTTATTTTGCATTTTACTTACTTTTGCATTACTGTGCACCTGTCTGGTTGCTGAGATTGTCCCACTGACACACAACTTTCCCTGCAGTGACAGTCCAAACAAGGCAGCACAGTGCATTCTCCTGGTGCTGTGTTCCTAGGCACAGAACCAAGTCCACATTACGGTTAGGTGCAGTTGCACTGACTGGTCCAGAACTCACCTGGTGGTAGAGAAAAATGCAACTTTATCTCCTGCAGGTGGAGGGTGGGGATGGAGTTGAAGGCTGTCAGTTCTGGGAGGTGTAGGAAGGAAGCAAACGTTTCCTTTCCTTTTCCCAAATAGTAACCAAGGTCTTCAAGGCAGAATGAGACATGGAGAAGGTGAGTAGAGTTTTTTTGAGTATATCAGTAGATATATAATGTATACATGTATATATATTTGTTTTGTAAGGTCATGCCAGTATTCCTGTGCTCAGGACTTGTTCATGATCCATATTTTTGAATTATCTGAGGTAGTGTCTACCTCTCTTCCCATGCCTTCAGCACGGGGACTGTTCAGTGTGAATAGGTGGCTATGCCGTGTGACCTTCAGTTGGGCTCAGGGGCACACAACTGATAATGAACACTAGAACAGCTGGAAAGTGAGGCAGTTTCCTGTGGTGAGATGGAGACACTGGGCAATTTATAATATCTTTTATGTTTTGTTTTGTTTTGTTTGGGTTTTTTTCCCAGTTGTTTTGGTTTTGCTCTCCTGGGTAGTGTTTTTATAAAACAAAGCTTGTATCACCCAAGCAGTTGGCACAGTAAAGGGAACTGGATTGGGAAGTCTAAATTGCATTGCTCTTGGTAGCACTTTTTGACTTCCTGAGATGTGCTGAGGCTTTGATGAAGGGAACAGTGCTCAGCTATCTTAAAAACAAGGTGAAACACAATACTGAGGTGCACTGATTATAGTGTTCATGATGAAGCTTTGCTATTCCTTGAAATGGCAATGCAACTAGCTGAAGATTCATAGGGCTTTTCCCATGTTTGAAAGATTTTTAAGGCCAAAAAAGACAGTGAGAACAGATCAAATGAGGTTGCAAGAACACCTGCATTGTTCTCCTGTATACGGGAGGTCATGGACTTTATCAGTCACTACAGAGCCTTCAGTGATGATCATGTCTTCAAAGAGGTTAGGTGGCACTACATGTGACATTTCAGCAGTAGTCACAAAGGGGTGACATCTCCTAAATCTTCTAAAAAGAAAGACAACAGCAGGTACAGCTTTTTAGTGATGCCTGAAGCAGTAGTAGAAGACTCCACTACCAACAGCTGTTGGATAACTCTCAGCATAGAGACAAGAGGAGCTTCAGATCCATGTGAGAAGGGGGAGAGAGTAACACATGCTAAAAACTGTGAATTTTTACTTCTATCTGTTTGTGCTTATTCTGATACTTGTGGATCTCCAGGGTGTGATTGCTGCTGTCAGGAGCATATTGGTTAGTGACATTCCATTTTAGGTGCTATTTACCAGGCTGTTTTTACAAGGGATGGCCAGAGCTGACAGAGAAGCAGGGGCAGGCCACAGCAAAGCTCAGCTGTGCTTGCTGGCTTTGTAAATGATTATTTAAGCTTAGCCTTGAAAAATAATAGTTTTGCCGTGCCTCTGTGTAAATCTTCAAGGGACTGAAGAAACCTTTCT
This sequence comes from Grallaria varia, assembly GCA_013396735.1. Taxonomy (NCBI): domain Eukaryota; kingdom Metazoa; phylum Chordata; class Aves; order Passeriformes; family Formicariidae; genus Grallaria; species Grallaria varia. Next base: position 24,444 of record VWZG01008913.1, read on the forward strand.
GAACAAAAATGTATTCTCCCTAAGGGACTCTTTTTAGCACTGAGCCCAATTACTATTTAAATGTGGCGTTTCGACCTCAGAGAAGCCATAATTATGTCCATAGTTGAGCTGTAGTGGGTTAAATATTCCCAATTGTCCTGTTACAGGAATTCAGTAAAGAAAACAGGAGCCAGTTTTCCCTAGTAAAAGTACTTGCAACTGTTTTCTAGCAATCTAAATAATACTGCACCATTTACTCTTGAATATCTAAATAATGTTTGGCCACATATAAGTTTATGAAAATTCAATGACTCAGTGCTTTAAAGCAGCCACTTCAGGTTTTTGAATAATGGCTGGTGTGGACATTTTAAGTGTCTCTTGATGATTACTTTCAGAATCATAAAATGGTTTGGGTTAGAAGGGATCTTGAAGATCATCTAGGTTCAACCCCCTGCCATAGGCAGGTGCACCTTCAACTACACGAGGGTACAAAGCCCCATCCAGCTTGACCTTGTACACTTCAGGGATGGGACATCCACAATTTCCTTGGGCAACCTGTTCCAGTGGCTCACTGCCCTCTGAGTAAAGAATTTCTTCCTGACATCTAATCTAAAGCTTTCCTCTTTTAGTTTAAAACTGTTCTTCTTGTCCTATGACTGTTCATGTGAGAAGTTTCTCTCCCTACATTAGGTACTGGAAGGCTGCTGTTCAGCAGCATTCTTTTCTCCAAGCTTAGCAAGCCCAGCTCTCTCAGCCTGTCCTCAGAGGAGAGGTGTGCCGGCCTTCTGATTGTCTTCATGCCCCTCCTCTGGACTTGCTTCAAAAGGCTGATGTTCTTCCTGTGCTGGGGATGCCAGAACTGGATGCAGCACTTCAGGTGGGGTCTCACCAGAGCAGAGTACAGAGTCAGAATCACCTTCCTTGACCTGCTGGCCATGCTGCATTGGATGCAGCCCAGGACACATTTGGCTTTCTGGGCTGCAAGTGCACATTGCAGCGTCTCACCCACCAGCAACCCCAAGTCCTTCTCAGTAGGGCTGCTCTCGATCTGTTAATCCCCCAGCCTGTGCTGATACCAGGGTTTGCCCTGACCCAGGTGCAGCATCTTGGGCTTGAGCCCACTCCTTCAGTTTGTCCAGGTCCCTCTGGATGGCATCCCATCTTTCAGGAGGTCTGTTGCCCTGTGGACCAACAGTTTCCTTGCTTCCTTGTGCTGCTGACATATCTGCAGGAGCAATCTGTTGCCCTTCCCATCCCTTCCAGGTTTCCCTTCCCAGCAGTGCCCTCCCTGCCTTCCTTCTCTCTTTCTCCCAGGCATCTCTCCCTACTTACAACTCCTATAATGGTTTTCCAAGGTTTGAAGTCACTCAGGAGTTATCCATTCAGCCAGACTTGCCTCCTGCCTTACCTCTTTGTTTCCTCACACTCTTCATATACTTAGAGAGGTTGCCTTTTAAGTTCAGCCCTTTATCCAGAGTCTCTTGGCATTTAAGGTAATTTAGCTTCTACAGGCTACCTCTTACCAATTTCCTGAACAAGCCAAGACTGCTGCTCTGGAATCCAGGATCTTTATTTTGCTTTTCTTCTTCAATGCTTTCCTGAGTGTTTTAAATTCTTACTGCACCTCCCAGTCACTCAGACTAAGGCTATCATCAGCCTTCATGTCCCTAGCCATCCTTCCTTAATTCACACAACTTCCTGCAATGCGCTTTTGCTACTTAAAGGAGTACCTGCAGAAAAAAAAGTATTTGATGTTCTCCAGATTTCCTGTGCTCTGCTGTTCTTCTCTTCCAGCAAATGCCTAAAAGCTTCCCTGTGAAAACATGTAATTTTGAAGCTTTTTCAGTTGTTTAAAGGCTTAGTCAGCTTTCTCTTCTTGACTGGTCAGTCTTGTTGTGTATGCACACACATACACGCATGCAAACCCTGCCTTGCTATCCCTGTGATCCTGATCCACAAGCCTCCAGCCTTGACTCCTTGGATTTGTGATATGTTGGGTTGTTGAAATCCAGGGAGAACAGTGTGCAATATTTTAAGAAAATTCTAGACACTAAGTAAACTGGGGAGAAAATATTTTTTCACATGAGAGAGGTGTATCTTTTGCTCTCTGTATGACTTGGAATGAGTAATTTCCCTTCTTTGCTTCTCCAGGTGTCAGTTTATGAAGTCTGTGCAGTAGAGACTTATCATAATAAAGACAGGTGATGTTCAAATACTGCTGCCTTCCAAAGATTGCAGTCATAATTGCATTAATATTCCTAAATGTAACTTGCATCCTCTCTTCATAGAAACTGAGTGATTTGGTGATACAGAGAACCTGCAAGATGACTTCCCAGTGAAAAAGTAGAATGGGAATGTCCCATGCACAAAACCAAGGTTTGGAAGGAAAATGGTTGCTGAAAACAAGTGTATGTTTGTAGAATATTCTCTCATTACCAGGAACATAATAATTCTGGGCACAACAGTGGAAAAGATCATACTCTAATTTGCTATTTGTAAAAATCTTAAATTTCTGTGAGTTACATGAGTAAGATGTCTGGGTCTACAGGGTGGGATTAAGGAAAAGGGTTGAGTGCATAGTGGAAATAAATATTTAAGCAACCTATTCAAATTACTTGTACCTGTAGAAAGACAAAACGTGCTGTACACAGTCAGGAGGAATCTTTACATACTCCTGAACAGCTGACATTTGTTTCATACAGTGACAACCAAGTTAAGTCAAGCCTTGTTTCATTTTTGTGTTATCCTATAGGGTTTCCTTGTCTAGGTTGCAAAACCGGAGAGTCTCAGTGCACTGTGCACTTTTCTCTATATGGAGATGTAGAAATAACCATTTTTAGACTCAAGTGTATGCACAAAGAGCTTAATTAAGAAAATAAACTTTTCCAAACTACCCTGCCTGTAATGTTCAGGTGTTTCCCCAAACACACTTTCTTCTCTGTGTCTGGCAGTAGCAGTAGCTACCTGCTGACAAATTTTTCACCTTAGCTTTCTGCTGTGAGAATTGCACTGCATCTCTGGGCTCAAGTGGTTTTGAGTAGTAGTTTAAGCCAATATATGCATATTAGCAGTGCTGGTCAAGTTTTATCTACTACCTCTTCAGCAACTTCAGGTTGCCGGTGTCTGTACCTCAGAAAATAAAGGGCAAGTGGTTCAATTATTCTTAATACCATTTTAAGCCTACTGCTCTGATCAGTTGATCATGTTTATGTATGTACTTAGTCTAACATAAAACCTTATGAAAATGAAAGGGACTTCGATGGACAAAGTGAAGGTTTGCCAAATCCATCCCGTGCTAATATCAGTAGCTCTGCCTTGCTTTAAACAAGACTGGTTTTACTTTGATTTCTGCATTAGTGCAGGTGACATTGAGCAGAACATTTAATGTATCTCATTGATTTTCCCTGTAATGCTGCTGATACACAAGTCACTGCTCTAATCATTTGTTTTACTGTTAGAATTCTGTATGCAGATCTAGTCCCTGAGGATATCAGTGTGTAACCAGATACAGCTTGATCTAATCAGGTCCTGCAAGAAATGTGTTATCACTTCAACACTTAACAATAGAAAGCTTCATCAAAATGGAAAATTTATCTAATATTTAAAGGAAAATGCGGTTCAAAAAGGCAACCACGAAAAGCAGGGGCATACAAAATTTAAAGAAATTTCTAAGATTAAACAAAACCAAATCCAAGCCAGAGTCTAAGAAGATTTGTCGTGACTCCATTTATTCTTAAAGAAGAAAATGTTACAGCTGTCGCTTCAGTTTATAGGGTTTATTCCAGTTCAGGTAAAATAGCATTGCTCTCAGAAGTGACTGACAGGCAGGATTTCATTAATGTGATACTTACTTGCTACAGCATGCGTGCTTTGGAAAGTAATTTTGAAAAGCTCCTGCAAAAGGATCGGTAAGAGGCAAGACTAGTGTTTTGAATTAATTTTGATGTGGGATTTGGAGCTCTGAGGGCCTAGTGCTGCAGTCCATTCAGTCCTGCTGACCTTGAAGGAGGTTTGCAAGCAGTGTGTATGAGCCTGAGGAGCAGACCTGCTTGCTGCTGCAAGTCTGACCAGAAGCATCTTCTTTGTCTGGAATGGCGGGAGTGTGGCTGTGCCAACAGCTGGGTGGTGTTTGTGTAAAGTGCCAGATCTCACTGCCAGGTGTTCAGCAGGCTAATGATAGACAAAGGTGATAAGCATCTCCTCTATTTGGCTTATCTCTCTATAAAATCCCTCACAGACGAATGATCATGCGTATCATTTGCAAATGTCCTTAGCTTTATGAGCTGATTTCATGTAGATGCCTAAAAGCTGAGCAAAATTAATTGCTCTGTGTGTGTTTGTGTGTGTGTTGTTTGTTTGTTTAATGGACATAGCTTAAGACAGAGAATTTTATATAATGAAGTGCCATATGCATTTGTATTAACCATTATGTTGTATAAAATTATAACTCCTGTACATAGGCATATTAAGAAGTATATCCCATTCTTGTCAAGAGCATGCAGCAGAGTTTCTGAATTTTATCAGTGGAATGCAATGCTATCCTTAGTTCTATCTGTTGTATTCATTTAGCAAAGGAAAGGAAAGAGTTTTAGAGGTAAATTTAAGATGGAAAAGAGCATTCAGTAACCTTGAGAATAAGCAGATGAGAAAATCTTGAAATAAAGGTCAGAAAGGTTATGCGTCCTTGGCATTTTTTCAAATCCAGTTTTAGCTGGCTACAAAGGTGTGTGTGAAATTATGTTGGTTGGTTGGTTTTTTCTCTTGGGTTCTGCAAACTAGGCAATGCACGATTCAGTGTGCAGGGCCAGACTTTCCTTGTTGGCTTGAGGGGTTTATTATGTGATGAGCTTTGCTACCGGAACTGCTTTGATGTTCAGAGTCCAGCGGTTTTGTTGAGCTTAAAGGCATAAGTAACAGCTAGAAGAGAGTGACTGAGCATCAGGCAAGCAGGGAAACAGGCATTACCTTTCTTGCAAGTTCCTCCAAGGTGCTGGTGGGGTAAATGCTGCCAGACAAATGTACTGTTACTGAGGAAAAGGGTGGGAGATGTGGTTGGTGAGTGTTGGTGCAGGTCAGAAAGTTATGTTTATCAAGAAAAAGATCACTAATTACTTTTAATATATAAATACAATGCTGATACTTTTCCTCTATTGTGTTTTTAGGGTCTCATGACTCTTTTAGCTTCTACATCGATGAAGCCTCTCCAGTTGGGCCTGAACAGCCAGAGACGGTCCAGAATTTTGTGTCAGTTTTCGGGACTGTGGCTAAAAAGCTGATGAGGAAGTGGTTGGCTACACAGACCATGAACTTCACCAGCCAGCTGGGGGCAGGTATACGGTATTTCGATCTTAGAATTTCCACCAAGCCCAGAGACCCAGACAATGAGCTCTACTTTGCTCATGGTTTATTCAGTGCCAAAGTTAAGGAGGGTCTGGAGGAGATCAATGCGTTTCTTGCTGAGCACCCAAAAGAAGTGGTCTTCTTGGACTTCAATCACTTCTACGGGATGCAGAAATACCATCATGAAAAGCTTGTCCAGATGCTCAAAGACACGTACGGAAACAAAATGTGTCCTGCTATATTTGCCCATGAAGTCACCCTCCAGTATCTGTGGGAAAAGGAACACCAAGTGCTGGTGTTCTACCACAGTCCTGTGGCTGTCGAGGTAGCGTTTCTGTGGCCAGGGCAGATGATGCCAGCTCCTTGGGCAAACACAACGGATCCAGAAAAACTGATTCAATTCCTCCAGGCATCAATTACCGAAAGAAGAAAGAAGGGCTCCTTTTTTATATCTCAAGTAGTGCTGACACCAAAAGCTAGTACGGTGGTGAAGGGAGTTGCTAGTGGTCTCAGAGAAACGATCACAGAAAGGTAAGTTTGTGGCTGGTGAGGTGTGCTGACTGTGCCAGGTGTGTGTGTTCGTAGTGCTGTTTTTCTAATTCCTTGCAAAGAAACGCCAGCAGATGCGTTTCTTCGGTGCTACTGTGGGCTAATCAGAATTTGGGCATAATGCTCAAATCCTAAAGAGCAGCACACTGAAGGATAAGCTTTTGTATCTTGAAAGAAAATCTGCCACTTAAAGTTTAATGAAATTGACTTAACTTTTTTTTTTTTTTCCCCTGAGTGCAGGTTTTGCTAATTTGTTTCAGTTTTCAAATGTGGTTTCTTACCATGAATATTCTTACCATAACTGTCTTTCCTGGGATTTACTTATTAAATGTGGACAAATCTATCTGCATGATCTAGATAATTTAAGGTTTTATTTATGTATCAGGCTTCAGTTATTGGATAAATTGTTCATCCTAGCTTGTAACCAAAGCCTCATGCTGCAGAATTTGCATATTTAACTGCATTTACACACTTTAAAGATGCGTGGTTTCTCTGTCTCAATACCATCACATTATCGCAAAGATAGCAAGACACCATTAAAGTGAATTTGACTCCTAACAGGCTTTCATTTATCATACAGGAAAGAAACTGCAGGCCATTGTATAGGTTCTGTACATGGAATACTGTGTTGACAGGCTATTAGTTGTTACATTACAAAAAAAGGTGCCCTTGCAAGACATGCATTATTTATACCATTCTGACTTTGTTAAATCACAGCCAGCTTTCAGCTAAAAGGCATATATGTGCCACTATGTTCTTGACAACTTGGTAGGAAACCTGAAATTTAATACGAAGACACAAGAACTGGTTTTGAGGTTTGGTTTGGTTTTGTTTTTTCCCTCCTTAAAAATAAAGCGTTGCGGAGTGTAAAAAAAATTTACAATGGGGGTCACTGGCCTGCTAATGTTCTGCTCCCTGAATGGATGTGCATGTGCCAGGAAGGTCTGTTGGGAACAGTGTCCCTTCCATGCGATGAATGACACAGTACCTGCAAAGAAAACATGCCTCATCTTTAAGAAATGTTGAGCTGTTTTTATAGCAGCTTTCCAAACGTTAACTTGAAAAAATAGGTAAAAACTTTTCCTGAAATGGTAAAACACTGACATAGAAGGTTTTATGAGCAGTGAAATGTGATTCAGAAGTGCTTGTGCGACCACACTTGCAGCCGGTGGTATATCCTTCATCCTATGCTTTATAGGCTCCATTGGACTGGAGAATCTTCCTTTCTGCTGAGCCTGAAGAGCACTTCTCTGTACAGAAATACTACTTTGTTGATGGGTTTTACCAGTAAACACGTTGTTGAGGGATTTGTTTTCTCTGCTAAACATCTTTGAGTGTTCTTTAGAACATGAAGTAGCACAATCAGGAAACTAACAGGTTGTTCTTAAAGCTTGCTGCATCAATAGAATAGCCATTAAAACCCATTTTCTTCTTTTCTGGCTCATAATGTACCTTCTTGAAGCTGTTTGGAAAAATAAAGGCTTCAAAAATATGCTGAATATGTTTGACTGAGCTCTGAACGTTCTGAGCCTTTGAACTCTTAGTATGCCTTCCTCTACAGCAAATCTTGAGATTGTAACTAGCTTGAAATGTCAGTATATAATTGGGCTGAAAAACCTGGAAATGTTGTTTTTCCAAATTTTAACAGAGATTTCTCACATGAGCCACAAACTCACATCTGCTGCATGGTTTCTTTCTTTGCATAGCTCTTTTAGCCCTTATGAAAGAAATGGACCTTTAAAGTTATCTCCAAAGCTAACATTTAGTTTTCCAAGTGTGACACCTCATTGAGTTTTGATTTTTATTTTTATTATAAAAATACACTGTAGGAAGACACAGGCTTGGAACGTGTGATAATGTAGATAGAAACAGAGTTTTTATGTTAACTGCTCTAGAAGTTAACATCAAGTATATTCAGAACTGCTCCTCATTTTGTGATGATCCTGTTAAAAATTATGAGGTGACCAATTAAAAGATTAAGTCAAATTAGTAGAACTTGCACAGTTCTCTTCAATTTCACTGCCTTAATGTTTAGGGAACATAAAAGTGTGTAATCCATACTAAAAGAGCCAAGACATATGCTGTGCTTGCTACTTTGAACCACCTCTTAATAAGTCTTTAAAAGATTATTCTGTCCTCTTCAGAATAAATATACAGGTCAAAACTCATCATGGTGTCCAGGTAGATAACATATATACTTTTGTTGCCAGTTACTGAATAGGTTTATACATACACTGCGTTCTCCTTACTAAGAAATGCAGGTGAAGAGCTTTACATTAAGAATGCAGTATCATGCTTTTGGCAGCAGTTTTGTAACCATTCTTGGAGTAGGTTTTCCCCTCACATTGCATTTTAAAAGATTTGAATGCAAATGTGGAGTAAGGATGAATTTTTCAAATAATTCCAGTGTGGTTTTGTTTGGGTTTCCCACCCCCACCCCCAAACTTGGTATTACATTTAAGAAATGTTTCTTTNTTTGAAAATAGAGCGAAGTTTAGATCTTTTCAGATTCAATAGAACATACTGGGTTTTCATCTCTTCAGTTCTTTGTTAGTCACGAGGTTATTTAGGATTTGAAGAGAGGTGGCTGCCTTAAAGGGAGAGCCTGGTTTCCCTCAGTCACAGCATTTGTTG
>VWZG01008913.1:33002-52427 GCA_013396735.1 Grallaria varia
CCATCCATGCTCCTTTCTGCTGTTTTATATCTTATGTTTTGAAAGAGCACAGTCAAATATTCCTCTGTAGCCAAGATGGTTGATTTAATGGCTTTTCATCATGACTGCCTGTGGTGGGGGAGGACCACACATTCATACTGCAGTAGAGCAGTCTCCCAAGGCAGTACATTTCAGAAGGTGAAGGGATGTTATTCCTTAACCAGTTCCCTGCAGCACAGATATGCAAGATGGGAGGCCCACAGTGACCTTGATGAAAAAAAACCAACCACTAAACAAAACATTTTCATGCTCCTAAGACTGAATTCAGTGAAGATATATCAGGACTGTTTTCTGCTGATAAGGTTTGCTCTCGGGCTTTGTCGTCATCACAGGTAGTGTTCTGTGGTACAGTAATTAGAAAGAAGGCTGAGTTATAAAGTCATGAAGTTTTCTGTCTGGCACAAATACGAGAGGGAAAAGCCATTTCTTCTAAGGTCTTCCTAGGACCATGGTTCAGTGTAACAAAACCTGATAACACAGGTTTCATTTTCATTTCTTGAATGAGACAAATTGCTTGCATATGTGCACATTATGTTTCTTGGATTTGATGAAAAACTTTGAGGACTATCAGTATGTTTTCAGGCTTAGCGTTCTGTCACACACACAGTTTAGATGCCAGGAAAATACTCTTTGATCAGCAAACAGTATGTGCCAAATGAATTACGTTCCCTGTGCTCATTGAATTAACTTCACAGTGAGGCAGCTGCCTTTAGTACATCTGAAAGGTGGTTGTGAGACACCCTTTTGATTAGTGTAGAGCTGTTCATCCTAATAATCTAGTTTGTTTTCTGATTTGCAGTAAAATTAGTAATTTTATCTCTGACACTTGAGACAAGAATGATATTCTCTTTGTTGTCTCTGAGGCTTAATAACATAAAAGAATAGATCTCCTTCAGAGGATACAAAAATCCTGTGGTTCTTTTAAACCTTTCCAAAAAAAAAAAAGAAAATAAACACATACCCTGCCAATTGTCACTTGATTTCCAAATTAATCTCAAAGGATAATGTTCCCCGTGGCTCACATATGACTAAATCCTTGCCTACCATGCTAAAGCTTCCTCCTTAGCNGGTGGGGGAGGACCACACATTCATACTGCAGTAGAGCAGTCTCCCAAGGCAGTACATTTCAGAAGGTGAAGGGATGTTATTCCTTAACCAGTTCCCTGCAGCACAGATATGCAAGATGGGAGGCCCACAGTGACCTTGATGAAAAAAAACCAACCACCAAACAAAACATTTTCATGCTCCTAAGACTGAATTCAGTGAAGATATATCAGGACTGTTTTCTGCTGATAAGGTTTGCTCTCGGGCTTTGTCGTCATCACAGGTAGTGTTCTGTGGTACAGTAATTAGAAAGAAGGCTGAGTTATAAAGTCATGAAGTTTTCTGTCTGGCACAAATACGAGAGGGAAAAGCCATTTCTTCTAAGGTCTTCCTAGGACCATGGTTCAGTGTAACAAAACCTGATAACACAGGTTTCATTTTCATTTCTTGAATGAGACAAATTGCTTGCATATGTGCACATTATGTTTCTTGGATTTGATGAAAAACTTTGAGGACTATCAGTATGTTTTCAGGCTTAGCGTTCTGTCACACACACAGTTTAGATGCCAGGAAAATACTCTTTGATCAGCAAACAGTATGTGCCAAATGAATTACGTTCCCTGTGCTCATTGAATTAACTTCACAGTGAGGCAGCTGCCTTTAGTACATCTGAAAGGTGGTTGTGAGACACCCTTTTGATTAGTGTAGAGCTGTTCATCCTAATAATCTAGTTTGTTTTCTGATTTGCAGTAAAATTAGTAATTTTATCTCTGACACTTGAGACAAGAATGATATTCTCTTTGTTGTCTCTGAGGCTTAATAACATAAAAGAATAGATCTCNGTATGTATATATGTATCCTGCACATAAGAAGGAACCTTTTGAAGTGGAGGCAAAGGATCCAATTCACACCATTAACAGCAGGAGTGATAAGTAGGCCACAGAAGCTGTCAGGAGAAAAGGCACCTCTGGATACAGTCATGAACCAAGCAGAGTCAGATTTGGCTAGAAATAGGTGGATATTGTATGAAAAATGATCCCTGAAGTTGCAAGAAGTGGGATTTTTTTTTTTTTTTGAGCCAGTTACTGATGGTGCCATATCTCAGTCAGCTGAATTTTTGAGTTCCTGTGTGGCAGGAAGAGTGGGAATGGATATTTTGATCCACACTTGGTACTGACTGATGTCATTCTTAAACCATTTTTATATGAAAAAGCAAAACAACAGAAATGACAACTGTGGGAACTGTGCATTCCTAATTGTCTGTGTGTCCTTCCTGGTTGTAACCTTAATGTCTCCATTATGGGCTGCAAGAGAGCAGAAGACTCCAATGGACTCCAAGGAGCTGGTCTGGATGTCAGGACTTGAAATGTGTGTGTCAGATGGTGTGTTAGATCTTTAGTTGCTGAGAGGTGAGTGGGGGCTCAGTCCCTTGCTAATGTATGTGGTACAGCATACTTGCTTGACTGCACCATGCCTTGCCTTTGGAGACAGTTGTGTTCTGCACAAAATGGCATTCTGGTATATAAGCAGGTAATTCAAAGTCACTCTGGGCAATCCAGACAAATTCTTAGTATTTTTATTCTTCCTCAAACTATCCTTACTTACTTCTCCAGTCTTTCCACACAAGAAACAATCTTCATATTTGCGCACAGAACAGCATGGGGAGACCTTGGTTTCATTTGAAAAATCAATCTACCACATCAACAGATCTGCACAGTAAAAGCCCAAATTGTCTGTGTATGTGTAGTAGCATTTCATGGTCAGAGCATCTGTCTACATGAGAATTTTAATACAGCATTCCCATAGGAAGGGCTGGGTCGTTGTGTCTGACGGGTTTGGTCAAGAACCTGGAGTCGTATTAAATTGAACAAAACACAGGAACACAGGAATTTTAATAACTTTGTTGAACTTTTTATCTACATACCTACTAGTAGCCTGCGGGACTTCATCTAGAAGGAAAATTGGCATGGTGATCACTAGGTCTGTGACATTATCAGTGGCTTGGTTTTGGGGTATTTTTTTGAGGTAGTTGTCTTGATGTTTTCTTGTGGTGGGTGAGGGTGTCTCCCAGTGTTTCCCTCTATTTAGTCTGCTTGTGAGATTTATCACGTTAAGCACAGAAACACCTGCTGCAGTTACAGTATATGCTGGGTGACTGCTTGTAAATACGTTTTATGTGATCCTGTCATCACACTCTGAGCACACTGTGACCCTGTGTGTACAGAAAGCAGCAAGTGTTTTTCATCACGAAAAGGAAATGTTCCTTCCCTCAGCTCCACTGCTGTAAGCTGTCACTAACATCTACTTTTCTCAAAGATTTCATGCTTCAATTTTTACGGCTGCTGTAGTGAAATTGCAAATGTTTCATTAAGTCAGTTTGGTTTTCTTTGATCTTTCTGCATTACTCAGATCACTAAGGAAACTCAATAGCTAATAGATACTAACAAGTGCTGACCCCAGGGAAAATGTGTTTGCTAATGTTGGGCCTGGGTCTGTGTAGCTGCTTTTACCTCATTGTGAAGGGAATGGTTCCTTGATGGGTTGATGCTTCTGCTCTTCATTTAGAAAGTACAAAAGAAGCATAGAGATCTATGCAAACAAGCTTTTCCAGATACATTTACAAGGTGGTTTGCAAACTGGCAATAATTTTCTGTAATACAATGATATTTAAAAAACTCAAAAGGTATTACCAAATCCATGTCTGTATGTTGAGTTAGCACTTGAAAACCATTGTCTTCAAAACTATATGAGTAAGCAGAGCTATAGACACATCCTTGTCAAATTTTAAGCAGATAACTGGACAGCTCTGGACTAACTAAAATTCTTGCTATATGTTTGAAAGTTTGAGAGTTTAATCTTCTTTTGCTGCTCCATGGTCTTGGAGTGGTAGGATGTGATTAGAAATTGTCATAAAAATTCCTGTCAGCTCTTAAACCCATGCTGAACATGCTGTGTCATTCCTGATGGATCTGAGCAATTCTCAGCATCCTCTAAAACCTTAGAGGGCTTCCAAAGGCAACCTAGAGAGAATGCATCTGCACTGTCCCTAGAGAAGTCGCCTGCATATCCCCAACTTCTGCAGTCGCTGTCTCCACTTAGAGGGTAGGAAAGGTGTAAGACAGGGAAGGGTGTTAAGGAAGTCTCAGCTACAGAACCCCATTAGATCCATTGTCAGAAGGTACGCCAAACCTGCAATTAATTTCATTAAATGCTTCCCCAAGCTTAAAAACGAGTAGGTTTTATGGACTGAATGAGCAGTTGGGCATACTGACTACAGCCAGAGCTGTGTTGGGGTAAAGCACACAGAAGAATCAGGAATTCTTGCACCCTCATGCCACGCTGGTAAAAGAAGAGGTTACTGAAAGAGAGCGGTGGTAAAGAACTTGAAAAAAGGATGGTAGCCACGCCGAAGGTCTTGGGTATGTATCAACTTCTATATGATGCAGAACTTGAATAGGCTGTAAAAATGCCCACGCTTTTCTCCTGTTAAAACAGAGATTGTACAGTTTGTTCCCTGGGAATTCAGTAATGTCTGTGGGATGCAATGCAATTCTTTCTTAAGGAGCCACTGTCGTTTTGAAAGATACTGGTTTCATGGAATATAAAGCCTGGAAATATTTAACCTTCTTTTATTGATCTTTTTTTTTTTTACACCTCTACTTCTAGGCAAATGTTTCATAATTCTATTTTCCTCCAGGATTGATTTTTTTTTCTTTTCTTTGGATGGTAGGGGGAAAGCTAAGATATAAACTCAATATCGTCAAAGATTATAATAACAGCTTGTCTATAATTGTAATGATATAATTGCATGGATTGTCCCTGGCTCTGCGGTTGCTTCAACAGAGCACAGGTTGTTATATTAAAATGTCTTTTAGTCTTTATTTCATACACTAAGAAGAATAATAAAAGACATGTCTTTACGATTCCAAGTGATCATACAGTGGGATTTGACCTTTGGCAATATTTTAATACTGTAGCTGTTGATCTGAGGGTTTTTGTAACTAAGCAACTGTCACCCAGAATGTATTATATCATAAAAGAGTATTAAGATATGAAGGAGACTAAATGGTTAGAGTGGAGAAGGAGCCATGGTGAGATGCAGGCACTTTTCCATTGAATGTTTTTGCTTTCTGAGCTATAGCAAAAAGGATGAACCTTGCCATAATTTGTTTCATGGTGGGGTATTGAAACCTGTGTAATTTTATCCTTCAAACAGTACCCTGTCACTCTCAGTTCTGCCTGCAACCACTGTTTTGCAGTAAATCAAGTATGAAATCAGATCTTGGGTATTGGACACCATAATTTTGCTGCTGGACACCAAAGAGAGACTGCCATGGATCTTTGTTCCCTTCCTACCTGGATTTCAAATCATGGAATTGTGAATGTTGAAAGAGATCTCAAAGATCATTGAGTCCAACCTTTGACCGAACATTGTCATGACAACTAAACCATAGCACTAAGCATCACATCCAGTAGTTTCTTGAATACTTCCAGGGACGGTGGTTCCACCACTTCCTTGGACAGCCCATTTCAATGCCTAATCACACTTCCAGTGAAGAAATTCTTCCTGGTGTCCAACCTGAACCTCCCCTGGTACAGGCTGAGGCCATTTCCTCATGTCCTGGAAGAGAAGGCTGACCTCCACCTTGCTACAGGCTGTACAACCTTGTAGAGAGCAATAAGGTCTCCCTTAAGCCTCTTTTTCTCTCGGTGAAACAACCCCAGCTCCCTCAGCTGCTCCCTATATGACTTACTCTACAGACCCTTCATCAGCTCCATTGCCCTTCTAAGGCAGCATGTTAATGTCTTTCTTGTACTGAGAGACCCAGAACTAGAGACAGGACTCAAAGGTGTGGCCTCACCAGTGCCCAGTACAGGGGGACAGTCACTGCCCTGGTCCTACTGGCCACATTATTCTGATAAAAGTCAAGATGCCATTGGCCTTCTTGGCCACCTGGGCACATGCTGGCTCGTGGTCAGCCTCTGTTGACCAGCACCCTCTCTTTTCCACTGGGCAGCTTTCCGGGCACTCTTCCCCCAGCCTGTAGTACTACCTGGGGTTGTTGTGACCCAAGTGCAGGACCCAGCACTTCACCTTGTTAAACCTCATACCATTGACCTCAGCCTATCAATCTAGCTTGTCCAGATCTCTCTGCAGAGTCTTCCTATCTCCCAGCAGATCAACACTCCTGCCCACCTTATTTGTATACTTTGATGTCTGAAACTGGCTTCTCTCCTTTTTCAGTGATGCCTGTTTGAATTATAGCTTGGAGGCAAGACTATAATCCAAGTAATTCCTAGAGGTGTGATAGTGTACCATGTTGCTTGAATAACAGCAAAGGGGTGATTTTGTCCAGTGTGTTTGCTGCTTTGTTTCCCAAGGTTTGAGAGGATATAAGGGAGAAACTTGCCTCCTTGTGTGCAGGCTTTTTTCTTGGAACCAAGTTCATTTCAGTTTCCCTTGGTTTTGCTTCTTAACGGAGGAATACAGCTGCAGGGATACCCCTCTGTTCCTTTCTTTTGGTTCAGGAAAATTCAGAAGGAGTGAGGACTTGGCTCCTCACAAGTTTTCCTGCTATCTCAAACTGAGCTGTCAGCTGTGTGGGCCTTGTGCCGCCCTCCCTGCATCCGAAGGAGGATCTGCCTCTGTGCAAGGACCACTATGGTCACAACCCTTCCTTAGCCACCTTTCTCCATCTCACTCCTCCCATACATGTTCTTTTTACTTTGTTTTGCTTGCTTCCTCTAAGTTCCTGCAATCAGTCAGCCCAGCAAGTTTCATTTCTACTTCAGCTGCATGTGAGGTGGTGGTTAGGGTTTGGGCAATTAAAGTGAAAATATAAATCTGAAACAAGGCTGTTGCCATTAGCCTTTAAATATGGTAAAGATTTAGGAAAGGATGTTGCATACCCAGGGATTCTGTTTCAGGCTATCATCAGTGCTAGGTGGGTGGTCCTGAAGCTCATTGCTGAAATGTCAAGGTCCTTACATGTTGTCCAAGACTGGCACTGTTTCTGTGAAGGGTAAGAGCACGTGGCATGGCGAGTGCCTGTGCTCAGTTTGGCCCATCTGTTAACCATCTTCTGCCAAAGGTAAAGGGTAGGGCTCAGCTGAGAGGGTCATCACTGTGGCACAGGAAGTGGGACCTGTGCTCTTACTCTATTTTCGCACCAGGCGCAGTGAGTTCTTCTGAGCCTATTGCTAATCTCAGCTCAGAACATTTGGCTGATAATGATCTGTCTAGTGGTGTTTCCTGCTGGCTCCCTCTCTCCATCAGACAGCATTTCACTGCTGTTGCTGTCTGGCTGTGCTAGAACAGGAGAGACATAAATCCAGCTGAATGGTCTTCTCTTGGTGAAAAGCTCCCTCCTCAGAGCTCTGTAGTCTGAGGAGCATTTGTGGTGGTATTAATTCATATGATAAACACCTGGGATTTTTTTTTTCTTCTGAGCTATTTCTTATAAGAGAGGTAGGTAGGCTGTTGCTTGAAAAATATTTTCCAGCTCAGGAAGGACATTGCTTTGTTCTCTAGTAACTGGAAACATAAACATCCAAAGGAGAGCTACAAAGATGCTGAAGGGTCTAAAGGAGATACCATATGGGGAGTGTCTGAGGTCACTTGGCTTGTTCAGCCTGGAGAAGAGGAGACTGAGGGGAGACCTCATAAGCCATCTGCAGCTTCCTCGCAAGAAGTGAAGGGGAAGGTGCTTATCTCTTTTTCCTAGTGGCCAGTGATAGGACCCGAGGGAACAGCCTGAAGTGGTGTTGGGAGGTTTAGGTTGGATGTTAGGAAAAGGTTCTTCATCCAGAGGGTGAGTGGGCACTGGAACAGGCTCCCCAGGGAAGTGGCCACAGCACCAAACCTGACACAGTTCAAGAAGCACTCGGGCAATGCTTTCAGGTACATGGTGTGCTTCTTGGGGTTGTCCTGTAGAGGGCCAGGAATTAGACTTCATTGACTTCATGGGTCCCTTCCAACTCAGGATGTTCTGTTACTCTATGAAATAATGCACTGGATGGATGATGACAAGGATAAGCTTCTGTAATTCCTTCTCAGTGACCTTCTGGGCTCCTGTTCTGCTAACTGCCAGCATTGAGTCTACCATCTGTGCAGCTCTTCTCAGGGTATATCTCTTCTGAGATACAGACTCACATCTGGTTGTTGAGATTTTTGTAAGCGTTTTGTATTTTCTCCAGGCCAACGTTCATGCATTCTTGTCTTCTCTTAAATAACATCTCCATTGACACACAGTATACCATTGCATTGGGTCACACTGTTAGAGGCTGTGCTGTCTAGCAGGTCTCCCCTGCAGTTTGTGCTGAGGCAGGGGGGTGCAAGGTCTCTCTGCCTCATCTTTGATGCTTTGATGCAAGATGGATGCTTAGCTGATACTGACCACCCTCAGCATGTGAACGTGTGAGAGGTTTGTAGGAGGAAGGGGGTGAAGCATCTCTGTATTGAATGTGCAGCTTGGTCTGTATTCCACAAGAAGTGCATGAGCCACTGCAGGGACTCTCACTCACTGTGTGTGGCTGACAGCTCTGCTTGTCATTGTGCCAATGCAGAGGACTCAATCACATGGTGATGGAGGAGGGAATGACTTCTCTTGGCAACCTTTCTCCCCAGACATCTTGAGTGAATGGACCTTAAGGCAGGACTACGGGAGCAAAAGTACTGGAAGAGGGAGATCAAATTCATGACCCTTTGAGGAAGCTAATAGATATAAGTCCATGAGACTGGATGAGATGCATCCCAAAGTCCTGTGGGAATTGCCTGATGAAATTGGTAAGCTGATTTCCATGGTATTTGAAAAGTCACAGCAATCAGGTGAAGTCCCAGGTGACTGGAAAAAGAGCAATGTTGCATCCTTTTTTTAAGAGGGCTAAAAGAGGAACCTGGGAACTACTGACCTATCAGCATCACCTCTGTGCTTGGGAAGATGATGAAACAGATCCTCACAGAAGTTATGCTAAGACATATGGAGAACAGGGAGGTGATTTGGGACAGCCAGCACGGCTTCACCACGGGCAAGTCCGGCCTTCTGTGATGGGATAACTGCAGCAGTGGATAGGGCATGTCATCTGTGTGGACTTGTGTAAAGCCTTTGACATGGTTCCCCACAACATCCTTCTCTGTAAATTGGAGACATGGCCTTGATGAGTAGACTGGTGAAAAAGGACTTGCCTTTATATTAAATAAAATATGAAATCAATTCAGAAGTTCCCGGTATTACTGGAAACACAAGACTTGTTGAAATGTATGCCTGTATTTAGTACTGGTCAGAGCTAGCAAGAGTGCTCCAAATCACAAAAAAAATCTTTGTTTTTAAAGCTAATTTGAAATCACATCAGCGGTATATTTGTTACTATTTTATTTTCTTTGTTAAGAGTTTGTCTACAATTGTTAGTTTTGTTAGATGGCGCTCAGTGCATGTTTATGTAAATAGTTTCAACCCATTTGTACTTTTTCCCATCAATGCAGCTTTTTATTGAAAACTGCAAGTATGTTAAAGTCTATTCTTTTTCCAGGAACGCTACTTTCAATGTTTTTCCCCAGGACGAAGTCTATTTTAGCGAAATATTTTATATCAAAACATTTCAATTTGCACTTCCATTAATTCTGTCTTGTCTTTAGACCTATGTTACAGTGTTAATTGCAATATTTAGTGCTGTTCCTATACTGACAGCTTTTAATATAAGTCTTGGAATTTATTTGATGGGAAAGGCCAACATTTTGCTTCTGCTTTCTAATTTGAAACAAAATTGCATTTTGAAATGCTGGAGTTTTAACACAAGAGCTTCTTGGCTTCAGTATATTGGTCTCAGACCTGTTTAGTACTGCAACAGATGTCTAGCACTGAAGTATTCAAACCTTGCCTGCCCCTTGACATTGACCAAGTGGCAGTCTGCAAATAGTATCATACTTTTTCTCTCTTTCCTAATAGCCATTTTAATTTTGCTTATGACTATTAGAACATACAGTTTTATCTACTATCTATAGGATGATTATCCCCAGCTGTGCAAAGCAGAATTATTATTAACAATATTAATTAACCTGGAGTGCATGGTCATAAACACTGTAGGACAGAGTTCCTCGGGGAGACTCTACTGTCCAAGTAATACTGTGGCACATTACAGGGTCTTTTACTTTTTTCAAGAGAAGTAAGTCAGAATCTGTTCTTAATTTTGGTCTGAGAAAGTTCAACTTCATTATTTTGGCCAGAAGTTAAATGGCCCAACAGTCTTCTCTAAAATTTAAAATTACTTGACATCAAGGCAGACAGCATGCTGGCAGATGTAGTTTAGAGGCAGTGATTTGGGACTATCAGTGTGGAAGAGTCTGACTCAGCTTTTTGACTGGTCTGAATTTTGGTGTCATTTGTGTTATTCTGCTGTTGATGGGATCATCTAGACTTCTCAAGACTTTTGGCTATAAGATTGAATTAAAAGAAAATATGTCTATTTGTATTTGATTTCAGAAACTCCCAGTAATAAATGTTAAAAAGGATATCTTAGAGGTCAGCAGAAATATCTAGCAGAGTGAAAGAAGCAGATTTTATTTCCTCCTCTATTTCTTCCTTTGTACAGTTCAGTAAGTGAACTTCACTACTGCTACCTTAGTGATAGGTCCTTTTGAGTTGGTTAAAATAACTGTTATTAATCCCACTTATCTTCATATCCAGTTCTGCTGTATTCACTGGGGAGTTCAGGAGTTAGTTTGTCAACCAATGTTTGAATTGTCAGGATTCCTTTTGAAGCCTTCTTTTGCCACTCTTGATATCACCGGGAAAGATGCTTCATAATAGCTGTAAGAAGTAATACATTCAAGCAGAAAGCAGGATGATCTGTCTAATCTCCATAGCAGAAGAGCTGAAAGACTAGCATGAGTATTATGTACATTAAAGCAGACCTCTTAAAATAGTGTTTTAGAGTGGAGTGCAGAAAACATTGATGCCCTGCTCTAAAAAGGGCAGGGGAATGGTCTCAATGGTTTAAATGAGACTGAAGAGCTTAATTGGAAAAAAAGTGATAACTGAATATACAGAGGCTAATGGAAAAGAGGATAAGTGTTGGTGAGGTGGATGGTGTCATTATTCATTTGGTTTTGTAATCTATTCAATGAAAATTTTACAGGAAAATTTTGGGATTTCAGTAATTGAAGAATCATAGAACATAAATATCAGCTAGTTGCAACCCTCCCACCATGGCCAGGGACACCTTCCACTAGAGCAGGTTGCACAAAGCCCCATCCAACCTGGCCTCAATCACTTCCAGGGATGAGGCATCCACAACTTCTCTGGGCAACATTTTCCAGTGTCTCAAAATCCTTAATAATTTCCTCCTAAGGTCTAATGTAAATCCATCCTCATTTACTTTAAAACTGTTCCCCCTTGTTCTATCACTATCTGACCATGTGAAATGTTAGTCTCCCTCATTTTTGTAAACTCCTTACAGTACTGGAAGGCTTCTCTCTGAAGTCTTTTCTTCAGGCTGAACAACCTCAGCTCTCTCAGCCTGTATTCATAGGAGCGATGCATCAGCTCTCTGATCAGATGATTGTGTGAGCCCACTCCAACAGGTCCATGTCTTTCCTGCGCTGAGGACCCCAGAGCTGAATGGAGTACTACAGGGGTGTCTCATGAGGGCAGAATCACCTCCCTCGCCTTGTTGGTCTCACTGGGTATGGCCAAGTGCAGCTGATAAATAATGTATAATGCAGCTGGTAAAGCGTTAAATAGGATGTTATCAACTGAAATGGAATTTGGAAATTGGAAATTAAGTTGCACTTGTTAGAGGTACCAGGCTGTAGAGAAGAGAATTGTGGAATTCCTCAAAGAGCCTGGTCATCTTTAGTTTTCCCATGAAGGACCTTGAAATCAGCTGTTGGAGACTGCTAGTGGAGTTTGCTAAAAATACAAAGTAAGAGGCTACTATTGTATGAGAGGAAAGCTGAATGAAAACATACAGTAAGATCTGAATCAGTACTTGGAAATGAGATGGAGTTCAGTGGTATAAAATAGAAGGTCATAGTGCTTGGGAGCATGCTCTGGTAAGGTGGGATCTCGTCAGCTGGGAATACCAGGCAGCGCAGATGCTGGAATGTCACCCATGGTTGGCTAAAGCTGAGCCCTCATGGGGAAAAATCTGGAAAACAAGGTGGTGTCCTCTTGATCTGCACCTAGACATTTCCAGCATGCACAGAAAGGTAGTGATACTATTGTCCAAACTGTGGGAAGGATATCTTTTTGGATATTCAGGGCAATTCTGATCATCCATGATCTGGGTAGTAGATAAAATTGTCACAGATGCAGAGACTACTTACTAGGATAAACAGGGAGTGAATTGCTAAAGACATTGAGAGAAATTGTCTTGTTTATCCTAGCACAATGAAGCCTGAGAGGATGTGTGATTGCCTACTGTCTGTAAATATCACAGAGGAATAAATACTAGGGAGGGAGAAGAACAGTTTAGGCTAAAGACCAGTATTCTCAGCAAGAGCAACAGGTATACACTGAATAAATAAATATAGGTTGGAAGTGAGAGAAGGGCTCCCTGCAGTGAAGTTTTCCAGTAGTCTTACAGCTGGAAAAGTGGGAGTGAGAAAGCTGAATGCTTTTGAGATGAGCTTTGTCAGCTTTTGAAAGAGGAACAGAAATGATTAGTTAGCATATTCCTCCCAGGCCCCCTTCTACAGGATAATGTCATGGCTGGTAATCTGCCTTTTCTAAAAGCTATGCACAGCCTTGTCTGTGGCACTTGCCTTATGACTGGAGATGGGAGGACAGGACCTCACAGTGTTCTGCTCCCTGCTAGTCTGCTTGCAGGAGCCCCAGGAGCACTATTGTCTTGAGATACATGGAAAGGGATTCCCACCTGGGGATGGTGAAACAGATGTTCTTGCAGTATTCATTCATGGCTCCACTGGTTATTGAAGAGTCAGAGAAGTCTATGTGAGGGGAACAGTTCCTCCTGATGTGGGACAGGCTTGGCAGGAAGATAACTTGGTGACTCTGTCTACCCCAGCTGTATCCAGCACAAACATTTCTCACTGTAAAAGAGCAGTGACTATTGTGTAATATCTCCTGGGTACTGTATTTGGAATAATTATAAATGGCGTAGTACAGGGTTTATCATATGAATGCTCTGGGCTAGTTAATTCTGGGTTGTGAGAAAAGTAAGTAGAAAAAAAAAGAGGAATTGCTCAGGGAAGGCTGCTCCTGGTAAATGATTCACAGCAATGCCCAGGATGCTATTTAGAAGGATAGTGCCTCTGGGATCCAGCTGATTAACAAAGCTGGTTTAGCTGTGGGAGGCCAGAGCCAGAAGCCAGAAAATATATAAATTATAATAAGCAGCCTAGTCCTGCTCTGTGGTGAGATGAGGCAGTTTTTGTGGAGGAGTGTGACATGCCTAGACCCTGCAGCCTGTGGTCTGGGCATCAGGCTGGGGTGCTGGGGGCCAAGCCCCTGGGTGGCCATGGCAGCAGTGCAGTGAGGATCCTCAGCACTGTGTATCCCTTTGGTACACACCTTGCAAGGGAAATTATAAAACCAGCTTTGCAGATGAAGGCTTGGTGAAGAAAAGAATAGAGAGAGGAAGCATAAGAAGTGCTGCTTCAGATGGAGAGAGGTACAGTGGGGAGGAATTTTGATGCTAAACAGAAATGTCCTGGGAAAACAGAATTGTGAACACTGTTGATTCAATTTGTGAATTGGGGTCAAATTTGAAGACTTAGTTGAAGTTGAGGAAAATATGTAAGAAGATGGTTAAGTGTGGTATTTTCTGCCTTAATGTTTTAGAAATATTGAAGTGTTTTGACAGTTTCAAAATAGCTTTTTTTTTTTAAAAGGACATCTAATTTAAAATTTTTAGCTTTAAGACACCAAGGAATGAGAAAAAATTTAATTGGCTACACTGAAGATCAACTAGACATTAAATATCTTTAATGAACTGAAAAACTGTATGTTCTTACATAATTTTGTCTCAAATGTCTAATTTTCCAACTTGTTTTAATCGCATCATGCAAATTAGAGCTGTAATTATACCCAATCTCTGTTACTTGAATCTGCTGCCTGAAGCCCTTACTATATCCTTTGCTTCTCGCTGTCCGGATAACAGCAAGGAGAAAAAATTGCTATTTTCCTGTAGCTTTTTTCCAAAGGTGATATTTTCTGTCATAATTTGATATTTTAACATGGTTAGGTGGATTGCTTCATTGTAATCTCTTTGCTGATTTTTCATGAATGAAGCAGATTTCCACTTTTACTCTAGACAATAAGAAAGTATTAAACTCCTGTGAACGCTGCAAGGTGCATCTCTTTACTTCAACTTTCTTATTTGAATATGGTTGTTTTCCCTGCATTTTTCAACATTGACTTTCATATGAATTATTCTACATTTTTCTGACTGAATAATGCATTTTGGAATATACTGAAGAAGGTACTATGGCAAGTGGCCTGAAGTTTCATACCTTTTGGTTGTCTCTGTGTTAAATAGTGAAGAATTCAAATATTGGTGAGATTTAGTTTCATTTCATGGTATCTGTAGGAAGAAAACAATTTTGCAGGCTACACTATTAATCTGAAAAAAAAATTCATATCTTATCTATTTACTTAAGTGATTTAGATTTATTATAGTAATGATTTCAGTGGAAACTGCAGTGATGTGTGAAATTCTGTTACAAGTCATACAGCACAGTGACAGTGCTG
Organism: Grallaria varia; assembly: GCA_013396735.1. Classification (NCBI taxonomy): domain Eukaryota; kingdom Metazoa; phylum Chordata; class Aves; order Passeriformes; family Formicariidae; genus Grallaria; species Grallaria varia. The sequence continues at coordinate 47,795 of VWZG01008913.1, forward strand.
GCAGCCAGATGTTTCTTAAACTCTGCCTTCCACCTAGCTGCTCTGCTTTCTCTGATTGTGTTACATACACTAACTTTTGCTATTACTCAAAAGTGGGGTTTTCATAATCACTCAGCTAATTAATCTCTTTTCCAAGATTCTGGGCAGGGCTAAATGCTGGTAAAAATCACCTCCTTTCCTCTGCTATGCTAGATTCTCTTTCATTATTCTCCACATACCTTTTTCCTTTTTTTCTTCTTAATCTCTGTCTTCTTTCTTGCAACATTCAAATTTTACATGTTCAAGAATGTGAGTTTTGTAACAAGGATCTGAACCTGAAGTGAAACTGTGTACTGAGGAGTAGCTTGGCAGCCCCATATCTTGAGTCCCCACCAAGTTCCTCAGCAGAACAGCTCTTTGAAAGATGCCAGGTGACACACGGTGGCCGCTCTTGGAGAATACAAAGCCTCGGCTGAGTCTGGTGAAGGAAACCTTGGCTGTGAATGGTCTAGTACTGGCTAAAACCTACGTCTGTGACAAAGCTGTTTCAGCTCTGCAGTCAGACTCTTAACACCTGATTTGAATGCTTTAATACGGGGTTTCAAGTGCAATGGGTACATGAATAAATCATAACTCTTTTCTTTTTTAAAAAGAACTAGAAGATGGGGTAGATAAAAAATCCAAAACCTGTAGCTATTCCCTTGATCAGTGACAGATATTTTCTTCTGTAAAGCAGAGTTTTTCTGTTTCACAGGCAGTGGAGCAAGTTCCAGTTCCTATTTATATGTTATATGCATACTGTCACTTATTTCTTGGCATTTATTGAACAGCCAGGTGTCTGTGTGGAACTGTGACCAGGACCAACCGTCTCAAGCAAGGTAAAATATGCCTCATCCAGGTATCTGTGTAAATGAATGTTCAGGCCTTGTATCTGGGCTACAAAAGGTTGAAAAGAATGATGACTGAACAGCACTCTGATTTCCCTGATCACCACTACGTGATCTCCGAAGAGATAACTGATTAACATGGAATCATAAGTTTGGGTTGTAAAGGATGTTTTAAAGGTCTTGTCATTCCAGCCCCCCTGCCATGGGCAGAGACACTTTCCACTAGACCAGGTTCCTCTAAGCCCTATCCAGCCTGGCCTTAGACACTTCCAGAGATGGAGCATCTAAAACTTCTCTGGGCAATCTGTGTCAGTGTCTCACAATAAAGAGTTTCTTCTTGATAAAACCTGCCCTCTTTCAGTTTAAAGCCATTCCTCCACATTCTGTCACTACATATAATTGTAAAAAGACTCTCTCCAGCTTTCCTGTAGGCCCCTTTTGGGTACTGGAAGGTGCTATATGGTCTCCCTGAAGCCTTCTCTTCTTAGTTGCTGAACAGTCCCAACTCCCTCAGCCTGTCTTCTTATGAGAGGTGCTACAGCCTTCTGCTTCAGCCCATCATGTTCATGGCCTCCTCTGGACTTATTCCAACAGGTCCATGTCCTTCCCGTGCTGAGGACCACAGAGCTGGATGCAGAGCTTCAGGTGGGGTCTCACCAGGACAGAGTTAAGGGGCAGAATCCCCTCTGTCACCCTGCTGCCCACCCTGCTTTGGATGCAGCCCAGGACATGTTTGGATTTCCAGGGTGTGAGTGCACATTGCCAGTTCATGTCCAGCCTCTCATCCAACAGCATCCTCAAGACTTTCTCCTCAGGGCTTCTGTCAACCCCATTAGCCCCCAGCCTGTATTGATACCAGGTGTTTCCCTGACTCAGGTGCAGAACCTTGCATTTGGCCTTGTTGAAATTCATGAGGTTTGCACAGGCCCAGCTCTCCAGCCCCTCAAGGTGCCTCTGCAAGGTATGCGTTTCCTCCAGTGTGTTGACTGCACCACACAGCTTGGTGTCATCAGCAATATTGCACTTGATCCCACTGCCCATGTCACCAGCAAAATGTTAAAAACCATCAATGCCAATAACAACTGTTGAGGAATGCCAATTGTCACAGCTTTTCGCCTGGACATATAGCCATTGATCGCAGCATGACAATCCAGTCAATTCTTTATCCACAAAATTCAATGTCTCTTCAATTTAGAGACAAGGATGTCATGACCGTGTCAAATGCTTTGCACAAGTCCAGTTTAGAGGAGCTGTTGATGAGCTTGTCTAACTTGACTTGCTGGATCATTGAGAAAAAACAGCCTTTGAACAGAGGTATCCCTGTGGCAGGTAGTATTTTTCCTATTTATCCATGGACTATCATATGTTTTTCATACTAGCATAACTCTTGTTTTACATGGCCTTTTTCAGTCATGTTGGAAAAGCTAAATACCACATGTTTAGCTCCAGCATTGCCACTTCAGTTCCCTACATTAACCAAGAGAGTAACCAAAATATTACAGTTGTCTCCTTAGTGAGGTCTTTTGTACTGCATGGTCCACTGAATCCTTTTCCTGCTGTCTGCATTCCTAATACTATTAGTTAGTGCTGTAGGTGAAATGGCTAAAAACATGGAATCAGGGAAAAGCAGGATGTTGAACATCATTCACCTCCAGAAACCACCATTTGCTGTTATTAAATATCCCATTGCATTTTTGTGCAAGGATAGACATGTAGGTTCAATAAATTCAGCTGAAATGTTCTTTGAAGGGAGGGTAGGAATGTCCTTTTTGAGCTCGTTTCTGCCTCCTCTTAAAAATGAAAGCCAGAAAGTCAACAACAGCTCAATCAGGGAGGGAAGACGTCTGGCCCCTGGTGACTCTGTAGAGTATGCTGCTAAGATCAGTCACATTAACAGATTCATCTGACCCCAGCACAGCTCTTTGTGCCATCTGATTAAATGTATTTCCAAACTTTATAAAGCAACTGGAGATAACTGAATTGCAGACAAGTTTTTCAGAAGAATAAATTCAGTGTTGTTAGAGGTTAATGTAGGTATTTCTTGCAACATTTCAGTTGTGGGCAGTGTAAGATCAAGGAAAGAAATTCCCACCCAGTGTTGCCCAAATTTTCTGTTTCTGTTCATCTGCCCTTGGTAATGCCAATATTATGGCAACAGTACTGCTGCCTAGAGAGGATCTGAGGGGTATAGAAGTGCATCTGTGAAGTTCCTTCCCAGCCTGTTTGTGTGGAGGTCATGTAAATCTTTGTGCTACCATTCAGTTTTTCCTTTTTGTCTCAATTCAACAGTTTGGGAGGGCCTATTATAAATCAAATCTTGTTACTGAATTAGGGACAGAGAGGGAGCAAAAATATTTGTTTTGTTTCTGTTAATCCAGACTGTTTCCACATGCTGTTTTTATTTTGCCACTACAGGTCTATTAGCACAAGTGAGAGAATTGTAAATTTTGATAAAAGAGCAGAAATAAAAAGCTGGCATATAAATGAGGTCATTTTAAACTAGTTTTACCATGGTAGAATAATGCAGTGTGGAAGGGAGGATACCTAAGGTTCATCCTCTGAAGGGAAGCTTATTTACTGATGAAGCATAAATTTTAGCAGGAGTGGAGTGCGGACATGGTGAACACACTTGAGCAGCATGCCTGAATGCCATCATTTTTGCATCTTCTTGTGGTTATTCCAGTTGGAGGTAATGAGAATGTATAAGGTTATTTTATAAGGAGACTTTGAATACACAGAAAGGTTGTGACATCCCCATCACTGGGGCATGTAAGTACTGATTAAATTGCATCATTGTTTGTATCATTGATCTTTGTTTAGCTGATCCTGGTCAAGGTGGGCTGGATGAACTTGACTGACTTTTCAAAGTTCTTTCTAGTTGTGATTTTTATGGTTCAGTGACACACGAGACATCCACTGCTCCCACTGGATGGATGAATCTCAACATCCTTGAAAAGCCAAAGTCAACATGTGCTGAGTTACGGCTTTGGGATTCAGTGTTCTTGCAAATGTTGGTAAAATTGGATGAAGTAGGGGAAAGGTTAAGGTGTACAGGGATTCCTATTCAGGCCCATGTCAGTACGTCCTCCTGTAGAGGGGAGCTGTTTTTTGTTGAGCAGTAACACCAATTAGTAGCACCAAAAGGCTGCAGGGATGGAGAGTGTGTGCTTCACTGGAGAGGTAAGAAATACTACATCTCACTTTGCCCTGAGCAAATGGACCTGTTGCAGTTCTCACTGGTGTTACTGGTAATGGGGACTTAATGCTAGGCGGCATCACACCCTGTGCCTGGGACCAATTTTTTCTTACTGGCTCCTTGCACTCCAAAAGAAAACCTGTACTCTGCCTTTACTGATCAAACTCTCATTACACAGAGAACATCCCTTTTGTTTTGTGTTTGCAAAGTTGCTTTTCCTCCTCCTTTCCCATGAAAGCTCTACAGAGAGGAATGGCTGTTTCAACATGGGAGGTTCCATCTTAGAGCGCGGCTATCATTAGTCTTCTGTCACGTTATCAGCCTTTGATGTCTCAAGCATTAAAAGAAACCAAATGACCAACCCTCTTTCTGAACTAAAATAACCTATGAACAGTTTTTCTAAAGCAGATTTTAGTGCAATTTATTAGGTCGTATTTTCTTTCTGAAAGCTTTTAATGGGACCCATGGTTTTGCTGCTTGAACTGAAGCTACTTGAATGCTTAATTACTATTTTTGGAACAAAATTTAATGCCGTTGAAGTCCACTTGAGAGCTTTGATAGATTTAAAAAA
>VWZG01008913.1:52451-69783 GCA_013396735.1 Grallaria varia
AAAAAAAAAAAAAAAGAGGTCTTGAATCTTCAATAGCTTTGAAAAGGGCTATGCTCGTTTTGTAGTTTAGGTCAGTATTTCTTGGCTGAGTTCCTTCAATGCATCAGAAAATGGTTGCTGAAAGAAGATAAAAATTTAAAAATAAATCTGTGCACATTTCTGCTTATATGAGCAAGCAAGCAGAACAGGGAAAATAGGTGTAATAAAATAAGTGTCAAAGCTGAGCCTAGATTTTAGCAAGTTGTAAAAGAAAATCATTTCAGCAATGCTATATGAGAAAGTACATGGCTCTTCAACAAAAAAAAAAGGTTGGAAAATGATGTGGGGCATGTTTGCAGTCATGATGTAAGCCATCCTGATACTGAGGTCATGCCCAAATTACGAGTACTGCTGTCTGACCATGGAGGTGCCACCTCGAGATAAAAGCTTTGGTCTCAGAAGGAACGCAGCCACATTAAGTATCTCTGCATGACATTGCATTGTCCAGCTTAGGTAGGCCCCTGCCACCCAGGTCTCCACTTGCTCCCTTCTCATGCAGTCTTTTCGGTGGGAGGAAAGGCTTCTCCAGAAGGCTGCTGGGCAGCACAGGTGGTGGGATGGGTCTGGCTCCTGATGCTGTAGTGCAGTGGGGGTGGCTAGGGCTGGACTACAATCCCTCCTGTGAAGGTCCTTACACATCAGATCCATCACTCACTTTCCTCCCATCATCCTGGGAGTGAGGGACAGCAGTTTGGCACCTCCTAGTTTCCAGTCAGTGCAAAGAAATTAGATATCCTACATATTCCTTCAGGACAGAAAAATTATCACTAAGATTTGTGATCTCCGTGCACTGTCAAACGCAGGTAATATGCCTTTCCCTTCATCCCCTGCCGCTGCTAAAGCCTGCCAGTCCTGTGTCTTTCCTCTCCCTGCACTACCAATGCCACGAGCCCCTCCCCTCCTGCCAGGGATGTGGAGAAAGGAGTCAATTTCAGATGTGGGTTTGTGGGGCAGTGCTGCACTGCCCTGTCAGGGTCAGATCTGGCCAGCCCCAGCCCAGGACAGTGGGGCTGCAACAGGATGAAAACAGTCCTCCAGGTAGTGGGGTGAGAGGAGAAAACTCCTCTCTTCCTTCTGGTACAGGTCTTGCTAAGCAGCACACCTACTACCTCCTCCCTGGGTCTACGTTAAGGCAAGCAGCACCCTTCTGTGCATGTGTCTCAGAGTTACAGGGTGGCTTTGGAACACTTAGTGATTAGAAATTATTCCTTTTGAGGACTGGGATTGTGGCCATAAGGGCTGAACTATACCACTTGTGGAAAGCAGCAGATTCAGTAAGTTTAGAAGGCTGCAGGCGTTCTGCATCTGTCAACTTTTCCTGCTGCCTGGCTCTTAGTTTGTAGCATGTTAAGGTAGGACTTTTCATCTTTTATGGCCTTCAGAGCATTTACCCTGAAAAAGGTGCTGAAACCCCACAACACTTCTCTGAGGCCATGAGGACTCCTGATCAACTCATCCAGCTTTCCTTGTGTCCTTTACAAGAGAGGCAAATGAGGCACTGAGGGACTGAAAGCTTGAAGTTGCCCTCAGGAGAGCCAAAGCCTGTCCTGCATGCAACTTCAGTGGTGACATTGCTGACTTTATTATGAGGATGATGCTGTTTTTTTAGGAAAAATTGTTACACTAACACAATGGAGCTTTGGATGTAGTTCCGGTATGACCATGCCTCTGTGGTTAGTGGGGTAACAGCAGAGATTACAAACCTTGATAACTTACAAGTGTGGTCTGTGCTCACATGGCTGGCCTGTCCTCAGGCCTTGCAGGCTGGTATCTGAACCCAGACTGGTGCCACATTGGTGCCAGAGCTTCAGTGAGAGTCTAAAGCATGGATATCTGCAACAGGAGAGCCAGGATCTGCCTAACACAGAGGCAGTGATGCTGTCAGGCTTGGCAGGCTGAGAGGCTTGTGTGTATATGCTCACACGTAAAATCATTTCTTATCAACATTGCAAGATGGATTGGGCTTGTGTGGCAAGTGTTGGTGGCAGGGGGTGCTTCAGGGGTGGCTTCTGTGAGAAGTTTGTAGAAGTTTCCCCCATGTCTGACAGAGCACTGCGCAAGAACATCTATGAAGACCATGGCACATACTGTGTTTATGTGAGCACAGTCATGTAGGTGGTTTCTTCATCTGATTAAAACCCTTAATGAGAACAATCACTAGTTTGAGGCTCAATTTGGAAATTACAAGTAGGGGTGAACAAGATTTATACCACTACTACAAAGGCAGCATGAGGAATGTTAAATCAGGCTTATTCTAATAATTATTGTGAGCATGTGAGATATTTGAACTGAAACTGAACAACATGTGGGTTCTTACAGTGATTGGTGTAATCCACTTTCAAGATCCATCTTTCAGAGGAAGATGATCTGTATGTTTTTTTGTATTAATTTCTATCCTAAACAGAGTCACATAGCCTAGATCAAATCTTTAAGGTTGGTGGAATCTTTTCTTCAGCTGGCTTTTTTTTTTACAGGACTGTGTTGTTTGGCTTTGCTATGCAAGTAAATTTTTTGCTTGAGAATGTGACTCATTTCTGAGTATCTTTAAATGCTCTCTAGTCTCATGAGCAAAAGATTTCCCTGACTTTATCTAACAATATGCATATTGGCAAAGGGTCATGCAACTGTGTCCTGTGTGAAATATCATTAAAACAAAATGAACCTGCTCAACCATCAAGCCTAATTGCAGATCAAAGGGCAGGGCAGACTGAGTTTAAGATAAAGCTCTAATCAAAAGGAGGCATGACTCTTTGTTGAAGGCTAGCTTAATAAGAATGCATTAAGAAAGGAGAACAGCATTTTGATCAATATTGGTAAGTGTATGAGCAAACTCTATGGTCTGAAAACAGAATTACATCAGAACTAGCTTCAGAAAAATGAAAGACACCAAAAGAAGTTAATTATGCCTCAAGGGGGAGTAAAATATTAATGTTATCAACTTATGCAGAGGGAAGGAAAGAAGAATCTCTGCCTGCCTACAGTCAATCAGTTCACTTCTAAACCCAAAACTCTTTGGGCTTAAATAGGATGATAGTAAATACAAAGGTAACATATTGCCATCTTTTAAGTTCAACCTTCTGTCTTTGTCCAGAGTTCATCAGTACATCTCACATGTGAAAAAGATGCAGGGAAATTTAAAGGTGCTCCAAGCCATCTTTTATCACCTTGGTGGTCCCTGCTGTTCTGCTGAGATCCATCCTGGTTCTGGTTGCTTGCAGATCTTTTCAAGCAGTCCAGGCATTGCTCAGTATTTAACACCTGACCTGTGCCCGTTAGAGTTCCACAGAGTGCAGCTTTCGAGGATTACATAAACTTAAATCTAAAGGTGCTGGCTGGGTTCATAAACAGCAGAGTGCTTGAGTTCAGTTTTATGAGCTGGTGTGAATACATACATGTGCTGCAGTCATACAGCATCAATGCCTGAAATAAAATGTGTTGCTGGCTTAGATGTGGATCTTACAGTAGATGCAAGCACATCTCAGTGAGCAAACCATTAGCATTGTGCATTCTCCTGTAAAATCATAGAGGGGGATAATTATAACTGCTTGGGGCTTTTTTTCTGTACTAAATTGTTTTAAAAACTGACTGATTTTAGTGATCGCTGACAAGTCCAATCTGTGTCTGCTAATAGTTCTCTTGTATAGAGATCTGTTTTCCTAAAGCTTTTGAGACCAGATTTAGGTTCAGCATGTTCAGGTTGATTTAAATTACTGTCAGACCAAAATTTGACATGTACCTGTAAAAAAGGTTGCACAAGGTGCTGACTGAGGGGCAATCACATATTTATAGATCTTTGAGCAAAGGGAGAACATGATGTTCATCTAAACTGACTGCAGCCCTGCCCAGATCTTAGCTTCTTTTATTTAACTCAGCAGCTTGAAGTTGACCAAGAGTATAATTTTGGCATGATATTCAGGCTTGATTTAGAGACTCAAAGTGCTACAGAGTTTGTCACAGTCATTGGGATTTTGTTCCAGTGGTCAATTACCCTTTCTCTGAAAAATACCTTTATCTGAAAAATTTGTACCTTATTTTTTTGGAATTCTATTCACTTCTTTCTTAGAAAAACTAGATTTTGCTGCTTGACTTCCTCAGCAGGACTAAGGAGCCTTTTATTTTCCCATAGATATTTCTTGTGATCATCAGTTTGTATTTTCACAGATCAGAAAAATGTCAGAAAAATTTCTTTACTGTCACAAACCCATTTAGGCAGACATCCTTTACACCCCTATATTCCTGTGCGAAGGGCCTGACTTAATAAAAATATGACATTTTAGAAGGAAGTTGATAGGATTAAGTATAGTTCAAATAATCATGGGATATCAAAACTGGGGAAGAAAAGGTATGTAGTATATCCTGTACTGTTACTGTAGAAGTCATGGTTGCTTCAGTGTCTCTCAAAATATTATTTTCAAAATTTCCTTGAATGTGTCAAACATCCTTTGAAATGTCTTGAGTGCTCTGTTACTTCTTTTTCCATAAATAATTCCCATGGAGCCATAGGGCCAGATGATAACAAAAAGGTATCTGGTTCGTGCCCTTATCCCTAGGCAAAATCAATAATTACTCAGAGGCTGTATGATCTTCCTTCCATTCTTTTCTACTGAGAAATTGAATTACAATCAACGTATTATTTCCACAGAGAATGAAAATTATTTCAAAAAAGAAAAAGTCTTTTCAAAATGCATGAGTCGTAACCTGTGTCCTTTCTCACACAGTTCCCTTAGAAACCAAGTAAGATCAATGGGAGTCACTGTTGGTAAATCCTGCCTTGATGCATTTGCCTCACTGATTTATGAGTAATTATTGTTCCTCTTTTCTCCTTAGGGCTCTTCCTGCAATGATGGAGTGGGTCCGAACTCAGAAGGCAGGAGAAAGTGGTGTGAATATTATCACTGCAGATTTTGTAGAACTTGGTGACTTTATCAGCACAGTCATAAAGCTCAACTATGCCCTGGATGAAGGTGAAGATGACACTACTTGATAGTACTGTGATATATGTGTTGTTGTGTTATTTAGAGTTTAAAAAAAAAAAAAAAAGGTTGTATTCTACAAGACTTATATTGTAAATCCTCATCTTCTTGTAACACACTGAAGTGTTTAGGGCTTTAGTGACTGGGCGTAAGGAAAATGTTTTCATCATTTATGATCATTTTTCACATTTGTGTTTCATGTGAAGAGCGAAACTAAACATGTTTACAGTGCTTGATAAAAGAAGGCCATTTACAGGTTCTCCGTGAGGTACCAAATGTAATTCACGTGTCTTCTGTGGTTGTGAACTGTGCCGAGAAACTTGATGCAAGGGGATGTATATTGTCCTCTTCCTGCTCACAGCAGGATTCCCAATGGTGTGAGTGTCACACCAGGAGACTGAGGGCAGTATATCTGGCATGAAAATTTTAAGCTGCTACATTTCATCTCTTTGGTGGTTTAACTGATCATATTTATCACTGAGCTACAGGTTTAAATGCCTCTGTGATGTGAATCCAAGATCATACTTCTAAGACACGCATAATCAGTGGACAATAAACATGATGTGTTACATACCATAATCAGTGGACTGTAAACATGATGTGTTTTGTACCATAGTAAGTAGACAGTAAACATGATGTGCTGTGTAGCTTTCACAGAACACAGACTAAATCCTGCTTGCTTTTTGTTCTCAAAATGGGGTTTTCCAATGTCTCTGCCTCAGGTCAAGCCAGCAGATAGTGATACTGGCCTAACTCTGCAATCACAGAATCAGAGAATGGTCTGGGTTGAAATGGACCTTAAAGATCATCTCATTCCAATCCCCCTGCCATGGGCAGGACAATTTTCAGTAGACCAGGTTTCTCAGAGCTCCATCCAGCATGGCTTTAAACACTTCCAGGGATGGGGCATCCACAGCTTCTCTCAGCAACATGTTCCAGTGCCTCATCAAACCAAGTCTCAGTTTGAAACCTCCTTGTCCTGTCACTGCCTGGCCTTGTAAAAAGTCCTTCTCCATCTTTCATGTAGGCTCCTTTCAGGTACTGGCAGGCTGCAATTAGGTCACCCTTAATCCTTCTCTTCTCCACACTGAACAAACACAGCTCTCTCAGCCTTTCCTTATAGGAGAGATGCTCCATCCCTCTGATGAACTTGGTGGCCTCCTCTGGACTTGCTCCAACAGGTGGATGTCCTTCCTGTGCTGGGGACCCCAGAACTGCGTGCAGTGCTCCAGGCAGAGTCTCACTAGTGCAGAACAGAGGGGCAGAATCACTTCCCTCAATCTGTTTCTCACCCAGCTTTGGATGCAGCTCAAGATACAGTTACCTTTCTGGGCTACAAGTGCACATTTCCAGTTCACATCCAGCCTCTCACCCACCAGCACTCCCAAGTCCTTGGCAGGGCTGCTCTCGATCTGTTCATCCCCCAGCCTGTGTTGATACCGGGTTTATCCTGATCCAGGTGCAACACTTTGCACTTGGTCTTGTTCAACCTCATGAGATTCCCATGGATCCACTTCTTGAACTTGTCCAGGTGCCTCTGGATGGAATCCCATCCTTCAGGTATGTCAGTTGTACCACTCAGCTTGGTGTGATCTGTAAACTTGCTGAGAGTATACTTGATCCCTTCATCTGTGTCATCAATGGAAATATTAAGTAACACCAGTCCTAATACAGACCCCTGAGGGACAGCTGCTGGTGCATATTTTCCCTGGTTCTAGCAGCAACCCAGTTAGGCCAGCTTGGAGCACCACTTCTTCCCAGAATAAATCTTATATAAGAGCCAGATCCAGTATCCACTGAATTTAATAGGAATATGTCCTGTGTTTAGCATGGGTTGAGCATAAGATCAGTAAGTTGTGTGCACTGTAAGATGTGCAGTATTTTGTCCCATAGTAGAAACCTGATTTCTGCAGGACTGAAACTGCACTTAAGAAGAAATAGGTACAATCTAAGCTTCTCTTTAAGGCAGCTGTGAACGAACACTTCACCACTGATTACAAAAAATCAGTGCCAGTTTCATCAGTGAAAAACTTCTGTGGTGAAGAGTGCAGTAGTTCAATTCTAGCTAATAGCAGTACTTTATAGTCCTTAAATTGTCTGTTAGATACAATGCTGCATAACACCAGATTGAAAGTCTACTGGATGGCACTGCTCTAGCAATAGAATCACTGATCATCCTACTTTTAATGAAACACATATAAAAAATACCAGGAAAACTTAGTGATTTATAAATTGAGAGCATTGTAACTGTATGACACCTAACTGGATAAAATGCAAACAATCATATCTCCTGGACACATCAATACACAGGTACACAACTTTGGAAAGGAAAACACTTCATTTGTGCAGAACAATAGATGCTATAATGTCTCAAAAGGAAAATGTTCTTTGAAATATTGCAGGGAATTATGTAACAGAACTAAGGTCAAGCTTCTGTTGATATTACTAGAACTTTTGGTTGAGCGAAAAGAACGGCATCTTACGGTCCTTTGCTATTTCTGTCAGATGATAATGACTACCATGTCCCATCAGAGTTTAGAAAATCCAAAATGGTTTTATCAAACAGTTGGGCTACAGGATTATAGGGGTTTTGTTGGTTTTAGTTTAGGAAGTGGAATAAAAAGAACACTTGCTGCTATTTTGCTGAGAGGGTGCCCCGGAAAAAAAGTGTGTTCACTTGTGTCTGTACTATAAGGAAAAATTTAAGTGTGTAGTATAATGACAGATTTAAATGTATACATATGACACAAAGAGAGCCATGCACACTTGCATAATGATATTTGTAGTTCTGTTATAAAGTCATGATGCCTCCCTCAGTAGCATTTTCTTCTGAATAGGTTAGGACTGTAAGTCATCCCCAGTGAAAGCTGTGATCTAAGCTGGTTAGGTTTATTATAGGGTTTTAACTTTATCCAGACTGCTTCAAAAATTTACCTAAGAGTCTCAGCTGTTCTTTTCATTGGAGCAAGGGGTAGGACTTCAGTGCTTTCATGCACCACTAAGCAAGATATGAGGTGGCTTGATACACTTTGTTTCTGGTCTCCACAGGTTTTCCAAGTAAAACTTGTGCAACAGACACATAAAATGAAAGGTGAAAATATACTTTTTGGACCCACACCTATGTGGGTCTCCTACATTGAAATGTGAAAATGTTTGCTTATTTATTGGCAGTGTGGTCTGAAATGCTCTTTTCATTTTTCCATTTAGCTGGGTTTGGTTGCTTCCAGACTCTTCCTGTGATCCTTCGGCTGCTTAAATATAGTCGAAAGAATTAATCTATCCTTCTGATATAGTAAAGTGATCTGAATCCTTTGGTGGAGTAAAAATTTGGTTTCTTTTTTCAGATTCTGGTTGAAATTTTGTTGCATCTGAGAGCATCAACACCAGGTTCCTGCTGGTACCCCCTGCTCAAACACACACCAGACACACTAGGCTTTTCGCTTACGCAGAGGTGTACTCAAGGCCAATGCTCTGCTGTATTTTTAAAATGTGTGTATGTGTGTGTGCCTGTACATATGAATAAGTATAGTGCTATGTAGAGTTTGTTAGCATTGTTATGAAGTATTTGCTTAGTGTTAGTTTTATTCTAATTGTCATTCGGAAATAAATGAAAAAGAAAAGCAAAGCAAAAAAAAAATCCTCTGGCAAGAAACAATAATAGACAAATCATATAGCTTCTCCATTAATGGGGAAAAGTACTAGCAAAATGTTAAATTCTGGTCAGAAAAACTATGTTTTTGTTTAGCTGTTGATATTTCTATTGGAGAAGCACAGCACTTTATGGTAGGAACAGGTAAACAAACTTGCCTTAATTACTAAAAGAAAAAAGTGCATGTGGGGATATACTGTCCATGCTCTTCTGAAGATTTCATCTGTGAGGGCCCAAAACTGTAAGTCCTGATAGAGATGCACTCCCTGTTGATATTGTTTGGGGATCTTGCCAAAAAAGAACAAGCCAGAAAGTACTATGCAGCACAACTGGACCATTCAAGAGCCCAGTTTTGCCACCATATGCAGCTAAAGCTTTCTTTGATTTCAACCAGAAATGTGCTTGCAGGGTTGGGTCCTTATTAATTTGGAATGTTTCTTCATATTTATTATGAGGAATCTTGCCTGGGAAATGAGATGATGTAATCAGCCCATCAAGGAAAAATACCTGTCCATGCTATTGATCTACATAAGCATCTATTTATTCGAACTGTCAAGTCATTGACTACTAAAACATTTTTTCGCTTCATGTGTTCATTTTTCCCCTGGCTATGTTCTTGATATATACATCAAGACTGTTGTTTTCTGACATTTTTGTGTGATTACTTGATCCTTTCTTTTCAGCCATACTTGAAAAATGGCAACTGTGCTGCACACAGTTTTTCAGTTTGCACATGTTGAGATGTCTTTGTTCAGTACTGATCTAACCTGCAGCAATCTGGACCAAACAGGAAGTGTTCCTGGAGTCCAGTTCCTGCCTAGTTTGGTGAGGAGTGAACAAGAATCAGACTGCAGGAGCTTGGTTTTAAAATCAGTGGGTTATTTGCATTCTTTTGCTGTTGGATACTTTAGTGGGTTTGAAGGTTTCAAACCTGCAAAGCATTCTTTTAAATGTACACATGTATGTATATATAAATATATATGCATACATGCGTGAGAGGGATCCTGTATGCTGGGCTGAGACTGTCATACTGATACAAATCTAGACCATTTCTGCTAACTTCAGAGTAGTTAATAAGACTTTAACCTGAGATGAGAGGGAGCAGATAGTCAGTGTACAGTAAGTATATGCTGTGTTGCAGAGGTAATTTAAAATTTTGGAGCTTAATTCCACAAAATAAAAAAGGCAGAGTGCCCTGAAAACACAGTTCCAGTGCTGTCTATCCTGAATTTAGCATATGAAGCACCACTTATTAGCAACTGGTTAGGTTACTTGGTGATTTCAAGAGTTCAGGTAACACAATTTTAAAATTCTAAATTCTTTTTCAGTGAAGTTAAAGCTAATAGTGTATGATGTATTTGTCATATCTCAGTGGTAGCTTCTGTGTTACATACAGCCAATGTTGTTCTGAATTGTATATGTTTACCCAACAATGGGGTTAAAATATGCTGTATAGTATGTGCAATGTATTGATTACAAGTATGTTGGAGTTCAATGGTCTATTTAGTTTTTACTGTGCTGCCGTTTTGTAGGTAAATGTGTGTATGAGATTATGGATTGTCTACAGTGTACAAGGAAATAATAATCCTAAAGGAAAAGGGCAGTTATGTAACCTGCCCTAATACATTAGTATAATATTGTTAAATTTCGTAATTATTAGTTCTGTTTCAGATGTTACCAAGGGTTGTCCATTGTGCTGGCTCCCTCACTTTTTGGCACTAAGGAGTTAAACTTGAGGTTACTTGGAGCTCACTTACATATTTGTAAATAAAGAATAGGATGTTTGCCTGATCAACTACCTTGATTGTACAAGGTGGCAAAGACATGGTTTCCAGTGTGTTACAGGTCAAATCACTTCTGCGCACACACAACTCCTGCTGATGTCAGTGGGAATTGTAATCATGTAATTGAGTGGCCTAAAATTCATCTTCTGGAATACAGTCATGATAGGAGGATGGGGATATCCTGGCTTTAAGGAAGTGCCTGGATGCTATGCAATATTGCTCATGTCCTGTTTGGAACATAGCTTTAAATTTGCAGGAAGAGCTTTGAACACTGCTCCAGTGTAGGTTGGACTGTAAAATTCCTTATGTGAAAATTATAAATGTGATAGCCCAATCAGCCTGGCCTGCCCATGTACAACATTCAGCTTTCAGGAGTCATGGCAGCTTTAAATAAAAAAAGCTATAATAATTTCCCTGTGGCTGACAGGACCTACATAGGAATCTTTACATTGTCTACAGGTATGACTCCTCTAACATTCCCACAGCCAGGTCTAGCTGTCTCTTCATGGTTTCTGAGTAAGACACCTCTGCATGATGCCAAGGGTAATTGTGAAAGATGTACTAACTAAACACAGAGAGAGTCTGCGCCATGCCTGACTGACTGGAGTAGAGAGAGGGTTCTTGCCCTAGAGCAGCACATTTGATGCAAGGTCAGCTTCAGTCAGACCCACATGAACAGTGACTGAGGGAAGGCAGAAGTCTGATTTCAGACCCTCTTCTATTATCTTTGTCTAGTTATAATGCAGCATCTTCCCACTGCTCTCCTTTGTGTCTGCTCAGTGCTCCTTATCTGAACTTCTTCATACACATCCTTCTAACTGCCAGCTGTGAATTTTAGAGATTTTTCAACCTCAGTACCCCTTAGCAGTCCACAGAGTCTTATAAGATGTTGTGTGGGGCTAAAAGATGTCTGTGTGCCTCATCTGATGTTCCAGGATGGTTTATCTTCACAGTATAAATTCAACACGCAGTTCAGAGGGGCCTCACCTTGGCCAGCGCATATCTCCTGAGATTGAGGTACACTTATGGGGTTTTTTCCTGCTGTGAGATGGCATGTACTAGTCTCTTTTTTCAGCTCTGGGTTCTACAAAGGTTAGTTTGATTGGGAGAGATTCCTCGAGTAGCTGCAATTAGTTTTGCTCTGAAGCTGGGATCCTCAAAGCAGAATCCTGGGATTATGTGTAATTACTATCACTGAAAATAAAAGTATGTGGTTAAAAACATAGTGTTAAAAAGAAAAAGAAATATTATCTGGGCTTGTCATGACAGTTGTTAAGTTTTTTACTGCCTCAGTCATCAGTAGCTTTAGGATCATCTGGGTGATGATTATTAGGATGTTACTGCCACACTGCCTCTTGACACTGTTCAGGGTCTCTGTACAGAAGCCTTATTACTCCCAGTGAGCATTAATGCATTTGAATGACTTTTCTCCATTTTGGTGGGAAGGGTGATTGAGTAACACTGAGAACATGGAGCTCCCTGTGTGTTGTGCCCACAAAGGTTCACAGAGCTGCACCTTCTCGTTTTAGGATCTGTTCAATGGTACTTTAATAAATGTTGTGTAAAAATTGCCTACAGTTCTCTATAGCAAATGTGAATTTTTATGACAAGAATGTGTATTTAGAGTTTAAAAAAAGTAATATAAAATCCAGTTTCTTTGTACGCAGTGAAATATGTAATAAAGCTCTGGTACCTGAATTCTTGGTTTATGGCTTTGCTGCTTCATTTAAGACTTTACATGCAGGAGGCTTTCTAAGCACAATTTTGGGTTATAGGGTGGAGTCATTTGTTGGACCTGGGCAGTGCTATGAGAGCATTGCAGTGGAAATGTCATTTCTCCTTGGTTTCCATGGGATCCTTCAATACAACAGGACTGTAATGTGTTGTTCATGCTGTCCAGGACACAGCAGACTCTTGGTTTCCCCTTTTCCCAGTGGGAGTCTCCAGCCCCAATTTGTCTCAAGCACCAAAGGGCAAGACCTGGCTGTGTGCCCTGCTGAAGCCCATGATGCTGACACCTGCCATTGATGGTATCTTGAGAGGAGGGAGATGGAACACAGGGACTGCATCTCTGAAATGCCAGTCTGTCTTGTTGTTCCCCCAGGCCCTCTCAGAACTGCTGCCTGCAGCCAAGGTAGACACAACGAACACTGACCACCCCCGAAGCAAAACAAACCCTGCTTGCCTGCCGGCACAGGTGAAGAAGGCTGACTGCTGCCCCAAGTCTGGCTCCAGGGCATGGCAGAGAGGAATTGAGTCCCTCCATCATCTCCTGGGTGTCTCCTGTGAGGTTCAGGGAACTCTCCCAGAGTGGGACACAGGCAACTATCCACTAAGAGTGTTCTGTATCCAAAAGTGTGGCGAGCAAGGCTGAGCTTTGCAGTGTCCTGCAAAAGTGGAGTGTCATGTGTTAGAAGCTAAAAGCCTTTCTGCATGGCAACAGCTTGAAGTTTAAGGTTCGTATTGCTTTGTCTTCCTAGCAAGGCCAGAAATGTTCTTTTCCAGGACAGACTGCTTTTGCCCACCTCTCCTAGTGTGTCACAGGCAAACCCAGACCAAGTGCACTGCCCTCCTACCCTCTGTGGCCTCTCACTTGGCCCAGGTGAATCCAGGGAGCCAGGTGCAGGCTGCAGAAAAAGATACCACGAAATGAGCAAGTCTCTCAATGACTCCCTGCAGAAATCCATGAACTAAATTTGCTGTCTGCTTAAAATGTCTACCCACTTCTTCCTACCCCACAGGTACTTACCAACAGGAGCATGTGAGTTGCTCAGTACACAGAATGAATTTTCTTCGTTACTAAAGTGGTTACTGAACAGTAAATGTAATCTTTAGTTTGGATCAATGTCAATTAACAAAGCTTCCATCTCTCCTTTAAAATGTTGGAAGTGATACCAAAATTTTCATATAGCCATCAATAGATAGCAAACCTGCCTAGAAAGGAGGGTGGCTGGAATAAAATCTGCAACTCTTGGTAGAGCAGGAGAACTTAATCCATTGCTGGTGGACTGGAGGGTGTTGGGGGTGGCACAAATTGCAGCAGGCACTGATCCACTGGGAGGGACCCAAAAATAGGGTTAAAATTAACAGGATGGCTCCTTGTGCTTTTACTTACACATCCAAAAGTGTGAGTGTTGAGGCTACCCTTCCCCTGCCATTAAGGGGCTGGAAGGGGTAGAGGGAGGTCAGCAGGGGTATATGCAGACAGAAGCTTCCTGCAGTCTTAAGAGACCCAGTTGTTCCAGTCTCCATCATCATTTCATACCCTTTAACAGGCTGATGTGCACCAAAGTCAGTGCTAACATCTCAACTCCCCCATCTCTGGAATAATTGTGTAATCATCCAGACAGTTCATCCTGCATTACACACCTGATGTTCCTATCTTAGACAAAACACATTGTACATCAGAGATGTTGGGAAGGGAGAGGGAGTATGTTAGAGGAGGGGAGGATGCACTTGAAGACTTCACTATCTTTTGTCTCTACTGCAATCTCACAGCCTGAAAGTATGGCCTGAAAAACATACCTGAGTACCTTCACCTCCAAATAAGAATATTTGAGTGAGATGATGCCACGGAAATAAAAAAACTTAAAGACTGAACAATGACGTGCAGGCAGGTAGGAGTTTGCAGGGTTTCTGGAGAGCCACTGCTCCCTCACAGGATTCTAATTAAAAGGAAGAGAGATTTAAAAAACTCCTGCTTGATTTACGTGATGCACATGGTCCTTTCTCATTAATGCCCTTCCATCTATGCAGATACATTCTCATTTCTTGTTCCTGTGCAGGTTGCATGGCTGAGGAAGCATCATCCTCATTAACAAAACTATTGTCTGAGAAAACCACTTCCATTCCCTGAGTAGACATCACTTCTCTGAAACCTGTGTAGTTTTTGAGGAAGAATTGGAGGGCATGAGTTGGGATGTGGCTTAGATGTGTCAGGTACCACATGGATGAAAACAGCCAGACTAGATCTTACCTTGGAGAACAAAAGTCTGTTTTTGGTCAATGGTCTAAGTCCTCTGACTTTGCTCTTCTAGTAATTCAGGAGCATGGAACCCATGTGTCACCCTGCATTCCAGAACAGGAAGACAGTGTTATTTGGTGATACCTGAATGACCTGCTTATTTCCAAGCATCCAAGCCCTGCCTGCCTGCCTGATGCAGATCTGACCTGCTGTGGCCAAGAGCATCGATACCAGCAGGGTTTTAGCACTTTCAGCTTTCTCTCATGCTGCATTCATCACCCCGGCAGTCATCTGACTAGAGCCATCAATGATGTTGCAAAAGGTTTTAGAGGGTTAGTTTCTTGATTACAAATCAGGACATTGTTTCCCTGCAGTAATGGGAAGATTTGCCCATGTTCATTAAATACAAGACCCAAAATCTGAGCAAACTCCTTTTCCACTGTGTCATGTGCCTGCAACCCCATAAAATTGACCTCAACTTTTACTCTAGTTACAGCATTGAAAAATAGAAAGGGTGGAAAGCTGTCAGAAATAAAACATACTGGATGTACTTTTACACGCTTTAAGCCTTGTAGCTCATATAGAGTCACTGCAAGCTCCCAAAGTGGCCAATACATTATAATAATCCCATTGGGATTGCTTCGAGAGTGTCTGGTTTTATATTTTAACTGAAATTAAATATGCAATTAACAGTGAATACAGAGAGTGAATGTCCGTAGTCTGTTTTCCAGGCTATTGAGAAATGTGTAGTTGTCATTTGTCTACTTGTCAATCCTCTGTTTACTGTTACCATCAGCACTGAAACAAACTGTAAATAATGGAGCAATAAAATTCATTTGCTTTGGTGGTCAAAAAAGGGATAATGAGGAAAGAAACAGGAACAAACCAGAGCACATAATTATGTGCTATTCATTGAGGCAACATCTGCAACTCAATACTGGGTGCAGTTTGGTTGGGCAGTATTAGGGAGCACGTGGCAGACCTGAAAAAGACTCGGTAAGGGCGATAAGGATGAGCAAAGTTCCAGCAAACTTCAACTTCAGGAAAGACAAGGTCAGGACTCTTTGGACTGGAGAAGAAGCTAATATGAGGAAATGTGATAGCTGGCTATGAAACCGTGAGTATCACGGCTGCAAGTGGTGATCCACAAGCAGTGGAAGGAGGCGTCAACTGAATCTTTCCAGAGGCATGGCATTCAGGGTGTGTGTGTGTAATGTTTTCATCAGCCCAAAGGAAGGTAAGGCAAGTTCATGAAAAATAAATTTACTAAAGATGAGTAACTAAACAAGCAGTGCATTCATCTAAAGAGTTCCTAAGCTGTGAATAGGTTGGTGATGAGAGAGTGCTTAGGAGTAGTTGTTTCATACCAGAAAGAAAATACTTTTTATGGTAAATAAAGGGTAATCTTTCACATAAATCAAAATCTGATAGCACTAGTCTAGTGATGAATAGGAAAAAAGTTAGTTCATACTGTATGGATGTGCAGGTAAGCTCTGCTTGGATAGCTCCCTGTTGAGTGCTGTGCTGATTTGTTATCATAGGGTCACAGAATAATTTGGGTTCATTTTTTTCCATATTTGATCCTTCCTAATACCCTTGGCTAGACAGGACTATCAGGTACTGAAAATATTTTCTTGGAGGAGAAGAACATGCTGTGTCTTCATTAATCTATTTGATGTACTGATTTTCATAAGACTGCCTGGATATTCACCCAGTCCACATTTGTGCAACAGTTTTTTTCTGGGTTAAAGATTTGTGTGTACCATTTAGAGCAGAATGCAGAGCCACGGGTACTTTATTAGCTGTAGTCACACTTTGTCACAGGGCCTGGTATCAAACTGACCTTCATGCCTTGTCTCCACACTTCAATCTGACAAGCTATTGTGTCTTCAAGCTCCATGTTCAATGAAATAAGGACCACAATAGCTTTTTCCAGATGAAAAGCTAGCTTCCACATTGAATGCTTTGGGATGATTAAGTATGCAGTTATACAAACAGGTCATTTTCCTCACAGTTCATGGACTTGCACAAAATGGCAGCGCTGCAATTAGTCAAACCTTTCAGAGATGAGTTTGTCAGCTATTTGAATTACTGCATTGCTAAAGCTCTAATATGGTCAGATCAGGTGCTTTTTTGTAATATGAGGATTATTACTCTGTACATCTGTTTGTGCAGACAACATAGTCTGCAAGAAAATCAGGTAATCTGTATTCTCCTTACTACAACAGTTAAATGTGCAATCTAAACTTGGCTGAACCTTTTTGTACATCTGCATAATTAGTCTGTGTGTAGCAGGGAAGGGAGGAGAAACATCTTTCAAAAAGCATCTTGCAAAATCCAGCAACAAACACCTAGTCTGAACATTGGGATTTTATCTTGCAAAGTCAAAGCTGAAAGGAAGGTAAGGAGTGGGGCCATTAGCAGTCCCCTCTTCGAAAAGCAGCAAGGCCAAGCTTCTGTGTGTCAAGGCTAGTGAAAATTAATGGGTGCTGTTGTACCACATGTTGCTGGCAAGTACTGAAGTACACTTGATGTTTCAGCAAGGACTAAGGCTTGTTGCATCTATCACAGAAGAGGACCATGAACCAAACATCCAGCCTTAAAGATACAGAAAATTTAGGTTTTAGTATTTATATGCAATAACTTTTTAATTTGAGCTCTGGGCTACCCCACCTCTCTGTCCAGACGAAAACACAGCAGGTAGGGTCTCAGATTTCTAAAGGTTCAACTAAATGGTTCTGGCTTTATAAAATTTGGCTACAGTTTAGTGTGATTAGGACAAATTGATGATTTAAAATCAGAAATAGGAGCAGCTGAAAGCAAATGCAACCCCATCATTCCTGGGCTGTTTGCTGGTGAAGGGAGTAAACACGTCTGCTGCTGCTCTCTAATCTCTGTCATTTTCCTTCTCCTTTTTTTTTTT
>VWZG01008913.1:69799-86627 GCA_013396735.1 Grallaria varia
GGACTTGACAAAGAGAAATACAAATCAACAATTTATGATGAAGCTGCTTTTCAGCTTTCAGGGCTGCTCTTTCTGTACATTGAAAGCATCAGTTGTGCAAAGGCTGCAGTTAACAAATATGTGTAAAGTGTGTTAATTTGCCTGTAATCATAAAGCTTAAAAAATGGAACTCTGAGGAGCTTTTCCTCTGATATCCTCTTTGTGCAATAAAGATTGGATTTTATTATTTGATTAAATAAATGCCATTCTTACAGTAAAAAAGAAGCTTAATTGAAAAGACCAAGTTACTGATAGTAGGAACTTGTATATACACTATGAATTATTCAGTGAGACACCAGCTACTTTTTTTTATTTGTCCCTTTTTCCAGACATTCAGAAAAAAAATCTCTTGACGTTCGAGAAGAATATTTGAGAAGAATAGCTTGGAGAATTATGCTGACAATTTTTGTAGTAATTTTTAGTCCCATAGTATGGAGTAGAATAATAGAAAATAGAACCAGAATGTCTCACTTTCTATATCAAACCAAACACTTGAGCTGCTACTGTTATAAGATACTCTTTTTTTCACTTTCCTTGGCATGATGTGCAAAACAGGACATAAACCTTACGCTGTTAACTGGTCGTGTTTAATGGCAATGTCCAGCAGCTCCTGTTACAGCTTTTGAAGATTAGGTAGGTCAAGTGAGTGGAAGGAAACACTTTAGTGGAATTTCACTGTAGTAAAATACTAGTAGTAATTTCAGTTCTCTTGTGTCTCATGAGACACAGTGCATGCTCATAAATAGTTCGCTAATAAATACAAACAGCATTTATTTACAGGTTTGCACAAGTTCTCTCTTACTTAAAGGCAAGTGGTAAATACTCTAAAATCCATAATCTGAGTACTGTTTTGACACATTGAGAACTTATCATACTAAGTTGCAAGAAGTTTCTCAATTTTTTTGAAAAGCCATATAAAGGAGCTGAACCAAACTATGTTTACAAAAGTTTCTATGTAAATCTATGCATTTTTATTTTTTATGTATTTTTATTCTCCAAGAAAAAAATCCCCTGTGATATTGCCCTGTAAACATAGTGCATGGATAAATGTGAACACTTGCATGTGAGTATGTACTTAAAGGAGAGAGATGACCTCTTCAAAGAGGAATTGTCCTATGTTTTTATAACTTACAAGTTTACCTATTCATTTGGGTTGTGTTTTTTTCCTTGTTGAAGTTTTCTTTTCCAGAAACATACTTTTTTTCCAACACAAATTTGCTATTCTGTCATGTTAGACAAATATTTTTGTGGTGCAAGATCACTGGGCTTCAGCTCCAGGCAGCTCCCCAGGAACAGTTGTACGTGCCAGCTGCTCTGAAGTTCTTTCATTTTCTCCTCCTGAGGCTTACGTTGCATGGAGCACTTAAATACCAATAGACGTGGAAAATGGAATATCTTGATTCAAGTCCATACTCTTCTAACACTTGGACAAGATGGAAGGGAACAAAATGGTTTGGGAACCTTTCTGTTGCTGTTTTTGTGGTTATGAAAGGTTTAGGTAGCTTTAGAAGAGTGTCCTAGTTATAGTGGCTGGAACCAGTTTATCACTGTGTGGGTGTAACTGGAACTGTGTATTCCATACCCTCTCTGCCATTTATCATGAACTGTTAACGATGCATTGTTTGCAACAGCTGCCCAGGACACACCTGACACCTCAGGCTATGAACTGTGTGCATGGGAAAACAGAGATGAGAAGGTTCCCTGTCTTCACACCAATGATTCAGGTGTGATAACTCCCCTCCAGGAGTCATTAACACCTTCACACCCCACCCTAGGGGTCATGTCTGCTAATGGGCCATCAAGTAGACCAAAAATATCCTGTGACTCACTGAGTAAATTGCCCATTGTGAAAACCCTCACCCTGGGGGAGGTACTGGGTGTTCCTATCTGAACTGAAGCATATATAAGCTTGGGGTTTTGGAACTTGAGGCACTCACTCACTCACTTGTCAGACTGAGAGGAGGACCAGAACCTCAACAGGACTGCAACTACCGCTCTCAACCAGACTGCGACCACCAACCTTCTGGAAGGAAAACAGGTTTTCCTTTTTCTTTTTTGCTTTGGACTCAGGGGGACCACATGGTGCTCAGCACAGGGGCTGGTGAGCACCATTCTCTTTGTGCCCCAGGGGGCTGGGTTGTACAACTGGGTTTTGAGGGCTGAAACCAATTTTCCTTTGTATCAGTGTATCCATTGTAATCTTTTTATTAAATTGTAGTTCTGACTTCTAAGCTCTTTTGAGCTGGATTCATTTCTCCTGTCAGTTTACTTTTAAAACCAGCACAAAGAGTAAAGAAGAAGACAACACATCTTTATCTCCTGTTTCTTCTCACGCATCTTTCCTCAAAATGCTACACAAAGCCTGTGTGGCAGATGGTTCAGAGCACCTTTGAGCTTACAAGCAGAAAACACTCTTTCTGAGTAAAAGCAAATGTTGCCTCTGCCTGTGTTATATGTAGTGGCATATGTGCAGCCATTTGGGGTTCAGGGGCCATCTTTTTACATATAACTGTCTTGTGCTTGCCTCTTACAGTATGTCTGGTGTAGGGATGTGCCCTGGTTTTGCTCGCTTTTGCCTGTTCTCTCTTTGCTCCTCTACCCTGAAGCTTGCCTGACATTTGTATCTCTAAGTACATAGGTAAGATGGGTGCTCTAATTTGCAAATATTTCATGTTCACATGGCAAAAGCTTAAAGTCTTGGGAATGGGAGCTTTTGCAGGCAGCTGGGGACAACAGTGGTGGGGGCTTGGGGTCCGGTACCTGCCCAGCTGCCCAAGGGTGAGCAGGAATAGCCTTCCCATGTGCTGTGGAAGGCAACCTCTGCTACACTATGTTGCAAAGGACATTCTAAAGTACAATATGACTGCCAGTTTCTATACCTTCAAGGTGTCCTCAAACTGCAGCATTTTCTTTGTCTGACTGTTTTATCTAAGCTGTGTTATTTGAGATCCTATTAACTACATTTTTATGCTAGATGGAGATGACTCTTTAATTTCTTCAGTGTATCCCAAAGTCTGCCTTCAGAGGTGCAGCTGTCTCTCCTGTCTGAGTAACACATTCCTGATAGTTCCTCAGCATCTCAGGATATAAGTATGGCTCCATAACAAGTCCAGGTGTCTCTGTGTTTCAGCTGTGTGTCCAGATGGCAGATAGAATACTTTCTTTAAAACAGTCTCCAAGCTACACTAATCCTGTTGCTTTGAAGGTGATGAACTATGCAATTCTGAGCATATTTGCTGAAAGAAAGAAGAATTTTCAGGAGACACATTGGATTCTGAAATAAGCTTGTTCTCCAGACCAGACCTGGAGCTTGAGTAAGTGTCAGCCTTTAACACCCCAGTTTTTGGTTTTTATAAATCCACGTGGTCCTGTTGCAGTTCCTAAAGCAGAATATCTACTAGCTTATTGCCTGGGTCTCATCTATGCTTATGTCTCACTTATGTTTAGCACACTGAATCCATCCTCCTGAGAATCCATCAGTGGTTCAAAATAGTTCCAGTCAGACTGACCTGCACATCCCATGGGAAGATTGTCACATTGGTATTGAGAGTTTTACAGGAATTTTGCTGTGGCTAATTGTGAAGCTTTAGCTATCCCCCAGGCACGTCTACTGATTCTTCTGTTTTCAGCCAGAAGTCTAGCATGGACTTTTTTTAGTAAGGGGAGGGAAAAGAAAACATCTACTTTCAGGACAGTGTCCTCTCCTTCCCCTCCCTGCCCAAAAGTGTGCTTGTGAAACCTAAATGCACTGAATTTTGATAGGATTTAGAGGATCTGGGTTGCATCAGTCCTTCCACAGTGATTCTCAAGGATCAAATCTGGTGAAAAAGGGCTTTTGAAAGCAAACAAAGAATGTGCAGTGTGGGCAGCTGTGAGGCTGCAGGCACAATTTACCTCAGTGCCACCAGTCAAACATTGAAATGTGTTTGCGTGGTACTTTGAACAAATCAAGACTTAAATCAAGATAAATTGCAGTTTTACAGCAGTGTAGCAACCTATAAAATCCCACATTAAGGAGCCAAACACAAGACATGCTTGTTTTGTCCTGAAGTCTGTAAGTGTTGCTCTGCAAGTGTTCGCTGTATTATTTCCAGTGCCAACCACTATGAAGGATGGCCTGACTTGTCTTGTAGGTCTTGGCTGCTTGATTCAGCACTGTTTTGACCCAGAAGTTATATTGCCATGGCCTATAAAGCACAGTAATTCTTACAGTAATCCATACAAACTGATCATACGTTAGTCCCGGACTTAGCACTGAATACCTAAGCACCAAAAAGCAGTGTTTTTTCCCCTCACAAAGAGTGATGTTTGGGCTGCAAATCACACTCTTTAATGCAGATAACAAGGTTCTGCTGTGACTTATTACAGCTCTGGCTTTCATGGTTATCCCTGAGGACTTGAAAAAGACCGGTTATTGCTCATATTTGTGAATTCTTAAGTGCAGTGAGACTTCAAGTGATATTTAAAAACTTAAATCAGTATTATAGAAGCATCTCTTCAGCGTTCTTGTCTTGTGTTAGCCAGAAAACAGTAAGCCTGACTATAATAAACATGCACACATTCTCAAGGCAATATTTATATTAAATAAGTTGTGATTTCTCTTGGGAGAACATTCAGCACAAGCTTCCTCTTGTACAGTGCTGTGCTGAACGTGTCCTACAAATCCACTATATATAGTTTTGGTACTATTTTTCTTTATTTAATAGTCCTAAAACTCTTTCTGGATCACATTGTCTTTCATTTTAGGCAGATTGAGAGGATTCTAGAAATAGACTATACACATAGTTGTTATGAGCTGGTTCATGTTTTGGATGGTGCACACTCTGGGTAATTAACTTTATTTTCTTTTTTTTTTAGGGAATGGATCCTTCCTTTGCTCAACTGTTCTAATTCTTCCACCAGGCTTTTATAGTTATCAGAACAATAAAACCAAATTCCTGTCAGTAAAGCTGAACCTCACCTTGTTCATTCATAAGAAAAATGAAACTGAGTTAATGTGACAATAAAAAACTCTTTTATTTAGGTATCTTGTTCAAAAATAATTAAGATTCCTTCATGAACTTGGTCATACAGAACATGGCCCTCTTTGCTATTGTGTCCTCCAAACTTCCAGCTCTACTTGCTTTACTAATCCCTCCTCTGCATACTCACTCATTGAGTCTGTCTGACATAGAAGCTTCTCACATGTGTTGTTCTTAATTTTTTTTAATAATAAAAAAAAATCCAGCCACTATGAATACAAAATATCTAAATAATTTTAAACTGAAGAGTTCTTTATTTTCTTCCCAGTGTCAGTTTATGTCCTTGTTTGTAAGTGTGATGTTTCCTAACCTTGGTCTGAAGTAATAGCCTGTTTATACTTAGAGATGGAGATAACCGTGGTTAGAGCATTGCAATTGCACTGTTTCTATGCAAAATTCAGGTCACTGGTCAATTTCTTACCTCTGCAGAGCTAGTTTAACACCACAGTGTTAGCTGGACATTAATGACTTAAATTGCCTTTAATGAAATGAAAGATATTTTGCATGACCTTCTTGCTCAGGGTGAATAGCAGGAAAAAGAAGGCAAATGTGTGATATATGTTGATTCATTTGTTTCTACAGGTTCCCTTGGGTTAAATTACTGCAGTGATGCAGTCAGTTTTCTTCATCATCATTAGCAGTTCTGAAAAACCTCTCATTATGACTATCTTTACAGGGCAAAGGTGGTGTTGAGCCAGTGTTCATGTCATGTACTTTGAGCCTGGCAATTGCAATGTGCTGATGCTGCAGTAAGTGTTCAGCTCATTCCAGGTTCTTTCACCAAGGCTGACTTCAGATGTTGAAATGGGAACTAGTATAGCCAAAACTATGACCTGGGGAGATCCCTTTCCTAGTCACCATGAGGCCTATGTGCAGCTTGTGGTGCCTCAGTGGAGGATATGATGGCAGTCCGGAGCAGCCTGTGGAGGAGAAGTCATGAGCAGGGCAGTCCAGAATGCTGGCAAGCCTCTCTGCAGACAGGATGGGTGAGTGGATACAGGGATGGATGGATGGATGGAGAGAAGGGAAGCCGTGAAGGACAGAGGCCGCATTATAAACACGGATAAGGAAAGATGAGTGTCACAGCTGTGGTGATTACATGCCAGGAATGTATACAGAAGCTGGGAGCAGGGCTGTCCATGCCCAAGAACCAGGAACAGGCAGATTTAGTGGAGGAAGTGTGGGTGGGAATGCAAGCATCAAAATGCCTGCAGTTAGCAATGTTGATGCACCAGGGGCCTGAGTGTACTGTGTTAGTCGTGAGAGTTCCTTCCTGTGCAGTTAAATCTTGGAGACCACTGGGGGATTGTGTCTTCACACAATTGTGTTAGCTTCCTCCATCAGCAGCGTTCTTGTGTTCTGCACCCCTGCATCTCACAAGCACAGAAGAAAACCCCTCCTGGTATATTCCTGCTGCTGCACAGCACTGTCTTCTCTCTCTCCAATGTGAGTTTATACAGCTCCAGGGAGCAAAGAGGTGAATCCAGGCTGTTCAGCAACGTGTGATGAGAGGCAGACCTGGCTGCCAGTGATGTCTTTATCCAAGAAAATTAATAACACGAAAACTGTGTAAGGGATATAGAGCTGAACAATAGGGGATATAAAGGTGAACAGATCTTTTTTTTAAGTAGGTGAAAAAGAATCCAGAGTCTGAAAATAGATGAGAAAAAGGGCAAGAAAAGCGAGTGACTTGGCACAATTCATAGAAAATGAGGTATGGGACTGAGTGTTGTAATTCTGAGTTTTTAACCTTGTGTTTTGTTGTCTGGAGAACACTTCCCTCTGCTGCTCTATTTTGAAAGTCATTAATTTAATTACTTCAATGGAAATAGGAGCAAGAGCTTAGGCTGGGATTTTCAAGGACAGTTGAGGGAGTCAGATAGTTATGGCTGTTCTCCAAAGTGGTTTTGTTGGTTTTGAAACCTACTGGAATGCCAACCTTTCAGTTACTTGTAAATGGTGGCTTAAGGGATTTGAAATTCCTTTATTCACCTCCATTTTAAGCAGGAGGTCAGCAGGGCTGTCAGTTGATTCTTGTGTTTGTTGGCCATTGTGCTCAACCAGTGAGTTCCTTCACAAGTATGTGCATGTGCTTTCTACACAACATTTTTAAGACAATTAAAATAAAGGTAAAACTAAAAATTGTGTGACAGGTAGACTTAAAACAAAATCACAATATGACCTAATGGATCCACCTCTTGAACATCTCAAAATGTGTCAATACAGGTAAGGCTGAAGATCATAAACTCAAAAATTAATCACTGAGGACCTACTGACACCAGGGTCAGGGGAAGGAACAACCTGTGACTGCATGGATACACAGTGGGGACAAGCAAGGAGTTGGTTTGCCTTCTGCATCAGTCTAACTGTGGATTTCCACCCATTCTCTGTTACAGAGGAATTAACATGAGTAGATCATGTAGGCGTGACATAGATCCCCCTTTATTTTCTTGGGTATGAAATGATTTATCATGCAGCTCAGGAGATTAAGGTTGCCAGATGTTGCCAAGCTGGGAGTTGAGTGAGCCTGAGGGTCTTGTCACACATTCTGAAGGAACTCAGGGGGAAGAGTGAGAAGGAGGGTATCAGGAAAAATGAGTGCCTGAGCCATACAACATAGCACGTAATTTTTCTCCCATCTTTGTACAGGTGTTCAAGGACTTATGCATGGAGTAATCCTTGGATAGCAAGGCATTCACATTAAATTTACACAGCCAACCACGCTCTGCATGCAGGTCACGTGCAGATAATGCGCATAAAAAACACTCAGAATGCAACTCCCCTTCAGAGACACAATGTCAGTGTAAAGCACGAGAACTGGGGACACACAGCTGAAACCCTAGCCATTAGCATGCAAAGGAGTTCCAGTATTATCAGAGTTCTCTGCGCTGTGTCTTACAAAAAATGGATCACGACTATAACATTCTGAGTCATGGAGAAGAACGCAGCTCCCATAATTGCAGGTGAGCAATGTAAAGATGGCATGGCAACGCCACCAGCTCCACCCCACTGTAGGACACAGAGTGAGACAGAGAAACAGTCATGTTGGCTCCATCAGCAGAGCCATCTCAGCAGCTTGTCTGCCTGCACTGAGGCATATGTGCACGTGCAACCATCCTGGCTCTGCTGACATGTTAGACTGTGAGTTTAAGTCCATCCCTACGCTTGGATGTAGTGATGAGAAAATGCCTTCCTAATGCAACTACGTCTTCCAGTGATTTTTTGATTTCATGAGGAAATTCCATCCAGCATTGAACAGAATTGCCTTACCACAAAAAATGCATACGTGTAAACATACTTGCATGTTTTCAGAACTGCAACTAAAAAGGGGACAGAGCTGACTTTGAGAAAAAATTCCTTTCAGGATTTGTGGAAAGCTGTGGTGACTTACAACTCACATTTTGTCAGTGGCAAAGAATTGACTATCCAGAGAAACTGTGGTGAAACCTGCCATGTCTAAAGATTTTCTATAAGGTTAGGGTCACTAATGGCAGAAGAAAAACGTCTTGTTTAGTCTGAGGAAAGGGAAAGCAAAGTATCATTTCCAGATATGCCCTCTGTATAACATTCACTCTTAAGAAATAAAATCTGGTACTTACTCCTCTGCTTCTGTTATGGATGTGTAGAACAAGCACACAAATACACAAGCACACGTCTGTCCTTCCAGCTGCAGCTCTGATTAGAAAGATCTAATCCCGTACTTGTTCAAGTTACTTTCCAAACCCATTGTGGCTGGTATTGTGTCACGTTTCTTGGAAGCAGCCTGCTTCAGGTCACAGAGTGTAATTAAAGGCAATTAATGCAATTACTCACAACTGTGCCACTGATAATTCTCCAGATGCCATTACCACACTATGCCTCCTGCTGCTGGTTCTTACAGCCTCGCCTTTATGTTCTCCTAGTGCTGTCATTGTGGTTAAACCAGGGGGTTGAAAATGAGAGTACAATTCATTGCTCCTAATTCCCCTCTCTCCGAAAATTTCAAGTGTACTAGGCAGACTCTAAACCCATTTGTTTGCCCACTGTTTGATGAAGAGTAAGAAAGAGAGAAGGGTGAAGATTGCCATGGAAAACGGTCACACTTAAAAGGTTATAAAGCAAATATATATAAAAATAAGCTTTACAGTAGTCTGTTCTACAATTAAACATATACTAAATGTGTTGATTTCTATTATTGAGTTTTGCGATTATGGAGTAACTTTTCAAAGGGACTGCAACTTTAGGCAGTAAAATCTGAAAGACTTGAATTAGCTGTGAAGTTCAAACTTTTCATTTGCAATCCATCCCTGCCTTTCCCTTTTGTCTCAGCCACAGCCAAGTAATTTACAGTTCAAGAAAGGCTAATGGAGCTGTAAACAAAGCACAGATGCCTCTCACATTTACTTTATTGGACTGAGGTATGAAAATAGCCACTGCTTCCCGAGAAGGGCACACACATAATTACAGAAGTACCTCAAGTCTCCTGCTCATATCCAGGTCAACCATAAATCATCTTTCATCTTATTTGGCCTCACTTAAGGGACCGAAACCTACCTGAATTCACTCCTTGTCCTCTGAGTCTATTTTTGTAAAGTGAGTGTTGGTCTACTCGGATGATCATTAAACTCATTAAATCTCTAAAGAAGGGTTGACTACTGTATGCTCAGTTTTAAAAGCTGTCTCAGATAGAGGGATATCTTTAGATCCCCTCGTGAGCCTGTCAATCACAGCAGGCATATTAAAGTTCAACATTTCCCACTTGCAGCAGCATGAAGCAGAAAAATATCTCAGCTGAGCTGAATGATTTTGAAACAGTTTTATAGCAATGCAGTTGTGACTGAGTTCATTAGCACCAGGTCAGGGCTGTCTCCTGTTCCCCTGGGCCTTTCCCAAAATGCAAGTTCAGCAGTGCTGGAGCCTGGGCAAACAGCACTGCCTGCTGCAGCTGATATCTCCCAGTACAGCCTGCCTCCAGAGCCAGCTCCTGTTCCTGCTGCTGCTGGGACAGGGACACGGGGTGGTTCAGGCAAGCCAAAAACTCTGGCAGGGCAGGCTTAGCCCATCTTACTCCTTTCCATGGATATGATTGCAGGAAAGAGGAGTCTGCATCCTTGGTAAAATGCAGTAGGATCCATACAACCCTTCCTTAGAGAAGACTGACTACAAGTAGGTGCTGGTAGCTGATGGTCACTGCAAACAGAGTTAGTGCATACATGGGTGTTTCAAGACATGAGTGTAAATGAGCACAGATCAGCTGCTCTGCACGTGTGCTTTGCAGTTCACTTCCCATTTGCTGAAGCTGTGTTGGCTGGCTCTGGGATCTTGCAGAGCAGGCACTCCTGTCAGACATAGACAGGCTCTCTGCAAAGTTAAGGTTGATCTTCAGCTCTTTAGAAGCCAGCACTGCCCTGCAATAAGTAGGCAAAGAGACTATGTCATGCATGTACCAGCCAGAGGAAAAGCTTTCCAGTCTGACAGTGTTCATGAGCCCTGATGTCAAGCATTTGCATCTCAGCTGACAAGAGCTGTGGTTTGATTTTTTTAAGTCTGCTCAGAAATACCATGGGCCAAAGCACGGCAGAGTTGAAACAGACCTTGGGACTCCCTAGCTTGGGATTCTTTTCACACGCCCCTGCCTGACACTCTGTTCCACTGGATGGTTCACAAGCACTTGGGAGAGCAGACATTTAGATGGGTGGTATGGCTATAATGGGAGGTCAGAAACCAGGTCTTTAAGATAGGATTTAGTAGTTCTAATACTAAGAAGGATGCGTCTTCTAGCAATGTAGAACATTGTTTCAGTGCTGCATGTACAGCCCATACAGTACACAGCAACTCAAGACTTTCACCTTCTGTATGGTTACTCTTATCCAGCTTTGCTGAGTGTATCAAGTATAAATCAGGTATGTACCTACAGTTCTCAGTTCAATTTCATCTCAGCTGCTCCACTTCAGCTCCCATCCCCATTGCCCTCAAACACACAGTATCTGGGTGGACATAGGAGTCCCTGGTTGGGCATTGACATCCTTGGCCAGCCCAGCAGCGCCACAATGCAGAAGTCATCCTTCTAGGTGTGGTCAGGACTGTCACCCTTAAGTGTCATTGCAATGTAAAAGTGAGCAGGAGCTTTACTACTGAAATCAACTACACCTTTTCTTGATACAGTGACGTGACTATTGGAAGGAACAAGGTAAGGAGTAATGTGCCATTAGTAAGGAGCAGATATTAATCCAGGTGGAAATGGGCAAACATGAATGCAGTTTAGTTTCTATATAATAACCAAAATGAGTTTCAGAAGAGTTCTCAGTGTGCCAATATGCCCCAGACCACGCATCTTTTGACAGCTATGGGACAAGTATGTTTGTTTGGAGAATGTCCCTGCAGTCATTCCTTAAACATGAAGGGGATCCCCTATCAGCAGTGGCTGTAGACCAGCCTCCATTTGAACTGCCTTTGTTTTGTGGGAATTGGTGTGAGGTATGCCAGGGCTGCTCTCCAAGTGGAGGGCACTGACATGAATACACATCCTGGTTGTTGGGGAAAATGAAGACTAGGAGGACCTGCAATTTGAGTAGTTCCTGAACCACTGAGTAATCAAGCCTAATCCCATCTTCTAGTTTTGGAAGACAAGATGCGAAATATTGCATTAGCCATCAGTTTATTATACACTTTGATCTCTATCCATAAAGCTGTCTTTTGATTTGAGTCTTGCTTTCATTTCATTTTTTCTGAGATTCCTGAATACCCCAGTGGAACCTGGCTGATGGAGCATACAGTTGGAACCAGAACCGGCAGAGCACAATCTGACACCATCCTTAATGTCACCCCACCCTGCACAGGTGTGTGCAGCAGTGCTGATGTTTTGTGTCCAACTCAGAGAGAAAGGGAGGGTAAGGAAGACTTCTAATTCTGGTTCTAGCAAGAGGAAGAGGAACTGAAGTTGTATGGGGTGAGCTGTTAGCAACCATCTCTGATCAGTCAGGACTGCTGTGCAGATTGGTCTGTGAACTACAGCTCTGAATTTTCTTTGTCTGCCTCTGAGTCACTGCCCAACACTGACAGGAACCTCTGATCTGGATTTGCCACAGCAAAAACAAGCTATTTGTTATCTCGGCTCTGTAATGTACTTCAGATTTGACCTAGAAAGTTCATATCTAGTGGAGAAAGACTGCTTCTGTGTCTGGTATTTGTAATTTTTTTATCATAATAAAGTTACCAATCATAGAGAAACTTGGGAAGAAATATCCATGAGTTGCAGGGATGAATCAGCAAAGCTCAATTGGTATCAATTTACAGGCCTTGACTAGTGATCAAATAAATTAAAATCTCTTGCCCCATTACTTCTGATTCATCTAGTTTCTCAGTGGGTTGTTATAGAAAATCACAATTTAAAATATTTATTGTGTCAGAGTAAAATGCATTCTGTATTTTATGTTTGTACTTCGATTTCAGCACAGAAAAGCTCTAAAAACTTTTGTCTGTTGGTGCTCCCTAGTGGTGAAATTTGCCTTCAGTGAAGGTGCAGGAATTTTGCTAGTGATTGTCCAATTCAGTATCTTAAATGCTGTAAGTTGCTCAAAAAGCCTCTTTGGGGTATAAAGTCATTCACACATTGCAGGCTTGCAGGATTGCACTTTCATGCAGCACAGGGCTTTTATGATGGGAAAAGTGGACACCGTAGCAAAGAAAATCCTTTTTCCTTCCTAGGCTTTGTCCATCACTTTCCATAGCATTAAAGTGCTACATGAACTGTCCTAAATAAGATGAGATATGCCATTCTTGTTCTTCTCCTCATTCTGTGTCTGACAGCAAGCCAGGTCAAATGCAGAGTGCCTGGCTCCATGTCTCCCTCCCCATAAATGTGCTAGGCTGGGAACAAAGCATTTGTAGAAAGGACTTTGATAAATGCCAAACTGGCCTCACTCTTGGGCTGAACTTTATGAACCTGAGAAATATCTGAGAGTGGAGGAAATCCCACATCACAGGTCAACCCCTGTCTACAAAACAGCTCCCTGCCCCAGGGAAACTGCCACTAATTCTGGTCCACTACAAGACTGATTCATTTGGATTCTGCAGAGAAAGGAAAATTGTCCTGGGACTTTTTGGTTAGGGGTGTGCATCCAGTTCTCTTCACCTTTTCCAGCTGTAGTGGTTTTCAGATGCTGTTTTAATCAAGTAAGTTCACTTACCAGATGCTTTGATAGACAATTACCAAACTTACTTGATAGTAATTATCATTGTTTATCAGGGATCCTTTTTGCTTTGTAATGTTTCTTTTGAAGCTTTCCTTGTGTTTTCTGTCAGGCAGGATCTTCCTACGTTCAGTGTTTTCAGCACCATGTTACCTCTTTCAGGAAGTGGAGATCTGCCAGCAAACTTGCTGGAAGCAAATTGAAATAAGCCTGTGGAACCTGAAAAGGAAAATTTCAGTTTCTAGTAGTTGTCTTATGTATACACACGACTAGACCTGCGTCTTCCATACAAGAAAATCCAGTGCAGCAAATGGCTCTTGCAGTTGCCAAGTGTGTTTCCAGCAGCCTAGAAGGGAGCATTTTCCCCATGTACATTCCATAATTTGGGTCAGCTTTTGAGATGTTTTTTTCTGTGGAGCATCCCAAACCTGTAGGCAGGGAATACACACCCTGTCTCCCTCACTGCAGACAGAGAACAGCTCATAGCAATAGTGGGGAAATCAGTTGTGGAACAAGGTGCTGTCTCCTTGACTGTAGGTATGCTTGCAGGTTGTCATGATGACACCATCTGAGTCGAGCAGTAATACAGCTGCAGAGTTAGTTGTTCCATGAAACTACAGGTGTTTTCTCCTGTCTTTTATCTAGAACACCTGCTCAGTTATGGGGTACAAGTGCCTCACAGCTCTGTTGTCCCTCTTGTTTGCTAGCACTCCAGAAGTACCATTTCACAGCTTCCATCATGTCTGCTGCCTGATGTTTCAGGGATTCCAAATCTTGAGTCCTATTTACTGACTCAGACCCCAGCGACTATCTCTCACTCCAGTGCTCCGGTGCTTATGGGTACCAAGAGAGAGTTAATTTGCTTAATGACTTAAACAGCGACTGGGAGTAACTTAGATGACTGCAAATGTTGCCAGGTGACAGACACTGGCATAGGCTAAAGGTAGGATAAAGTTCATGTGCACTGATGCTCATGGTCCAGCCATGAACCACGGGCCAGGTTGGTGAAGCAGAACAAGAGGGTGTGGCAAAAAACCTGCCATCCCTCTCCTGCATTCACTCCTCTGCATCTGGGGACTCCTGCGGTAATCTGGGTGGTCCTTAAAAGCCTCAATGAAGCAGAAAACATTCACTTTTGTGAAGGTGGAAGTCACATATCTCCTTTGGATTGCATAGGGAAAACTTGCCCTTCACACTTCCTTCATGGTGAATCAGGGCACACACTTGTGCTATGTGCTGACACATGAGCCCCTCTTTCAGTGGTCCTCCACAGAGGGATCTGCCATGGTAAATTTTGTGCTTATAGAAATCAGAAATTATAGAAAATACTTATTATATATTATACCTGTAATATAATTTGATATGTTTATAAATTAAATTATAAATTATATGAATTATAGATTGGTCCAGGCAGCACATGCAGGGGTGGTGTAAAGGACTCTCCCAAGATGCTGCCTGTGTCTGTGGGCCCAAGCTATGGGGTACCTGCTCTCCACATAAAATAGCAATACCAGGAACAAAAAATGCTGTTTTCTCCATGGACAGGCCTCGGGGGATGTGTGTAGGTTTCTGACTGCAGGAGGGGAAAAGCAGCATTGCAGACTGCCTGGGCCAGTAGCAGGAAGCTCCAACTATTACAATCACTATGAGTAAGGGGCATATTTTTGACATCAAAAGAGGCTAATGAGTTTCAGTTTTGGCAGTTTCAACTGATTTCCAAACTCTTGAAGTCAAGAAGAGACTCTCTTGCTGCATCTTTTAGGAGATTTTTTTTCCCTCAAGGTTATTGCAGGTTTGTTTGAAGTCTTACGTGATTTGGATGCATGAAAACTGAAGGATACATGTATCGAGGAAATTTTGTTCTGATATGTTCCTGTCAGGCTTAATCACCTTAATTTGAGAACTCACAGGGTTGTAGGAAGGGAACATGTACATGTGTGATTCATGTTTTTCTGGGCACAACACAGATTAGATCTATTTAGCAGAGAATACTGTGAGGAAAAAAAGTGCGAGACAAAGAAAAAAGTCCATATTTTTCAGATTAATTTCAAGCATTTTTCAAATGCAAATTTCTAGTTTTTCTTGAGAAGGAAAAAAAAAAAAAAGCCCTTTCCCTTATAAATATCAGTCATCATAAATTCAACCTTTCACATGTAAAAAAATAGGGAGTACTTTTATATTTAAAAAAAAAAGTTAAAAAGGCAATTTCCCTTACAGCTTTCACATAGATTTAAATTGGTCTCTCATAAATATGATGATCAGAACATCAGAGTATATTTTACTGGTTATTAATGCTATCTCATTAGTACTTGTGAAGTGTTAATCAAGAAACGAAGTAGTTTAGTGAATCACTTTTCATACAGTAGGCATGCTTTAGATGCAAATTCCTCTAATCACAATCAGTTTGGATAGTAGCTACTTAATGACAGCTTTTATTTGTTCTGAAAATGTTCTGAAGAGTAAGGTGATGCTCACCCGGGCTAATACAAGGTGGGGGTCAAGCAGCCCAACTCATGCATCCTCCTTTCCTGCTGGGTCCCCAGGTCTCTAGCTAGAGCCAGGTGCTTTCTGGCTCTCCATCCTTCCTTTCCCCCCTAAGCCCTGCAGTGATGGCTGCTGCAGCCTCTTTGCTATGGTGCTCTGTATTGCAGCCTGTGCCATGGAGGATGTGACCCTCTTCTGGGACAGACCAGCTCAGACTGTCTTTATTCAGGTGCTGCTTCCTCCTCCCATGGTCGCTTGTTTGGAAAGCAGGGTGCAGTGCAAAGGGTGGCTGACTTTTCACCCACCCTCCACGAGGGAGGAGCAAAGAATGCCTTTTGTGCAATGATGGTTCCTTGTCCTCTCCTCTGCTGGTAAGGTGCCTTAAAATCATGAAACTTAGGATTTAGTTCCTCCATAATTTAGTTTTTCCACTATGTGGTAGGTAAAACCCTCTGTTAAAGCATTTCAGGCCCCTGCAGAAGGGGTGTTTTTTAGGTTTACAGGAATGTACTGGTGCAGTCCTGTGGTCATGAATCAGTGCTGAGTCCTGGGCTACTACTGATGCACCAAATACTTCCATGTTACCAACTAAACTGTTGAAGCAGAAAATTTTGTACAAGAGAAAGAATGCCCGACTGTTCATTCCACAAATCAGCAGGAGAGGGAAGCTGATTCCAAATCCTGCCTCATAAAATCTGGATCTGTTTGTCCAGTTCTAGGACAGAAGTTGTTTTTCTCCACAGGTGCTGCTGTTTCACAGAAACCTTTATGCTGATACAACCCCTTTTCTCAAAGCCTTTGGCTCTGCCCTTCAATCCCACACCTCCTTCAGATCTGCAGTGGCAGACAGGGAGGAGGCAGCATCATGGGTTTCCTGGTGAGGCTGAGCACAAGCGATGGGCGCCTGGCTGGAAGCAGGGCTGCCTGCCTCTGCTGTGCCATGCCAGCGGCAGTGCCACCCCTGTCCTCAGATAGCCCAGTGATGGAGAGTGGATATAAGATATTTTATGGTTCACTTTTCTTATTGCCACAGGGTGTGTCAAAACAGCTCAGTACTGAAGTCATTCAGATGGCCTTTTGTGCTTAAAGGTGTCTTCAATTTTATTTTTTTTT
>VWZG01008918.1:8634-20171 GCA_013396735.1 Grallaria varia
GAGGTGATGGAGGGGATCCATGAGCCAGTCCAGGGGGGTGGGGAGGTGATGGAGGGGATCCATGAGCCAGTCCAGGGGGATGGAGAGGTGACAGAGCACAGCGAAGAGGGATCCATGGGATGCTCCTGTGGGTGTGCAGAGGGTCGGTGAGCTGTGCTGAGGCTGTGGGGGGGTCCCAGCCCTGAGCCAGCCCTGAGCCAGCTCTCGCACAGGCTCGGAGCAGTCCCTGAGCGTGCGGAGCCCCGTCTCCACCTGGGCCTACCTGCAGCACCTGAGAGCCATCGACAGCCAGAAGGAGCTGCTGCGGCTCTCCCGGGACCTGGAGTGCTGATGGATGGAGGGCCTGGGGCCCTGGAGCTGGGATGTGGGGCCCTGGAGCAGGAATATGGGGCCCTGGAGAAGGGATGTGAGGCCCTGGAGCAGGGATGTGCCAGCCCAGCTGCCGGCGGCGGGGCAGCCCCTGGCCCAGCTCCGGAGGGCACCGGGCACGGGGCTGTGCTGGTGGCAGCCAGAGCTCAGTCCTGCGGGCACAGATCTGGCACCGGGGGCAGCTGGAGCCCAGGTGGGCTCCGGGGAGGTGGGGGCATGGGCAGCAGAGCAATAGAGGTATTTTTGTATGCAAGGCTGTGCTCCCCTTTCTTCTCCAACCGGAACCCACGATCACCCCCTGCACTAGCCCTGGTCCCCCAAGTGGTGCCCACCCTGGAGCTGCTGGGCTGGGAGGGCAGTCCTTGTGAGCAGGGAACCCACACTGGGGTGCAGGCACCGGCTGTGGGTCGTGCTGCTGGGCTGCCCCACGGACCCCAGGGCAGCCCCACGGGGGCTCTGCCCTCCCCCCTGTCCTCCCATGGGAGGCTCTGGCTGTGCCCCCCTGTCCCATCCTTAAGGAGCTGTGGGACTCCCACAGCGAGCAGGGGGTGGTGGAGATGCCTTTGACAGACCCCAGGGGTGGGACCCCCATCCCTCCCTCCCACCGAGCACACGGAGCTGTTTCAGCAACAACCTGCCTGGATGAAGCCACAGGGATTGGGTCTGTCACAGCCCCTCAGAGAAACAGGGAGACACTCAAGTTTCCATGTCTTTACTGGGGGAACTGGGACTCCCAGTGAGCCCCACGGCAAAAGGCGCTGTCCTCCGAGGTGAGACTGGGAAGGCACGACGGGATGGGCTCCACCTCTACCCTCCTCCATGGTGGGTGTCCAGGGCCCTTGCTCCAGCTCTTCCTAGTCATCTCGGATGCCACCCAATGTCCACCCCCCTGCTGGGACCTGCTTGCCCCTCGAGGCACATCCTGGGGCTGGGAAGGGCCGGCGTGGGGCGAGGGACTCGGAGCAGCCTCTGCAGAGGGTGACACAGCTCTGTCAGGAAAAACCAGGGGAGGACAGGCCAGGAAATGACAGAGAGATGAGGAAGAAGCCAAACGTGGCCCTTATTGCACCAAACCTGCCCTCCCGTGCCAGCTAACACAGCCCGGGGCGCTGGCACTGCTGCTGCGTTGGCAGGATGGGCTTCAGGAAGTGGGGTTGGGAATTGTCTCCCCTCGGCTCTGCAGCGCTTTGGGGTCCATTGTCACCTGCCCAGGGGGGAGCACGGGGGTCATCCCCTCCGTGGTGGGGGGATTTGTCCAGGACCTGCTGCTGGTGGTGTCCATCCACGGCCTCCGTGTGCCTGGAGAGCCTGGAATGGCCCCAGGAGCCTCTGGATGGTGGCCCTTCCCAGCATTCCCAGTGCCTGGACAAAGCAGAGGGACACGGACCACAAAGGGTCAGCTCACAGTGGCCACCCCTGGGCCAGCGAGGAGGTGGGACAGCGGCCGGTCCAAATCCTTTGGGCTTTGGGCAAGGTTTGGGATGAGACTTCCCCAAAATCCCAAATCAGGGGGTGAGGAGGAGGAGGAGGAGGCAGAAACCTGCCGGGGGCTGTGGTGGACCCTCAGGTCCTGTTGGCCTTTCCTTATTTTCCTGAAAGGAGAAGGAAGGGCACTGCCTGGTGACAACACAACCATGGATGGGTCGGGACCATGGCTGGAA
The DNA here is from genome assembly GCA_013396735.1 of Grallaria varia. Taxonomy (NCBI): domain Eukaryota; kingdom Metazoa; phylum Chordata; class Aves; order Passeriformes; family Formicariidae; genus Grallaria; species Grallaria varia. Next base: position 10,665 of record VWZG01008918.1, read on the forward strand.
AGGGACAGGGGAATCTGTGGCAGAGTTGAATTCCCCAGGATACCCCTGGAGGCAGGATGGGCACTGGACCTGCTCCAGTCTGGCCACTCCGTGCCTTTTGGGGACACTGGTCAGCACGGGTGACACGCTCCAGGACTGGGAACCAGCTGGAGACGGGTCCCCCCAGGCTGTGGTGGCACCGTCTGGGAATATTTTCCATTGGGATTTGCTGAGGGCAGGGAAGAGGATGAAGACCCTGCCAGGCGTGGGCTGAGCCCCCCGGGAGCTCCGGAGGGTCCCTGGAAGGGCAGCCCCGGGCAGGGAGGGGATGGACCACACTGGGATGTCCCACAAAACCCGCCCGCCAGCGCCCGGTTTGTGGCTGTGAACTGGGTTTTCCTGGTGCTGCTGGAGGACCTGGAGGCTCCTCCAAGGCCGTGGGGGGGTCCCGGCCCCCAGAGGTGGCACCTGAGGCGGGACAGCTCATTACCCCCAATTAACCCTGGGCAGGACGTTGCTCCCACTCGGCACCAGTTGCACGGAGCACGAGACACATCGAGGGGTCCCTGGCACCAGTTGACCCCCATCACGGACCCGCTGGGCTGTGGGTGGGCAAAGACCCCCCTTCCCATCCCTTCCCGGGGGTCAGGCTCGGGAGGAGTGGAGCAACACCGGGATACTGGATTTACCAGCCCTCCTCCCACTCCGGGCAGCCTGTAATTAAGCCATGCACATAATGAGTTTTGGGGAATTTTGGGTGCAGCCTTGCCCGTGGAGTCCTCCGTGGCATCACGCTCCTCCCTCCCCGCTGCGCTTCCCAGTGGGGACCCACATATAACTGGGAGCACTGGGAAGCACCGGCATTCCCAACCTGCTCCGCGGGACCATGGACACCTGGATATTGCTCATGGCAGCAGGAATAGCCCTGGGCTGCGTGTCTGGCCGTGAGTAATGGAGTGGGAGTGGGCCAGAGGGGCATCCCACGGGAAGTGGGCACGGTGGGCTGGGAGCCGAGGGTGGGGAGGGCGCTGCCATCAACCAGGAGCTCGGCTGGACTGGGGCAACTGGTTCCTCCTGAGGTTTCTGGGGCAAAGGGAGGGAGAAGTTTCCAAGCTGGAGGGTCCCCTCAAGCTCAGGGGGACTCAGCCTGGGATGGGAGTGGTTTATCCATGGGTGGAGACTCCCAGGTTTATGCATCTCCTTATGGGTTGACATTCCCTGGTTTACCGTCTCCTCGTGGGTTCAGATTCCCAGGTTCATCCATCTCGTCGTGGGTTCAGATTCCCAGGTTTATCCGTCTCGTTGTGGGTTCAGATTCCCAGGTTCATCCATCTCGTCGTGGGTTCAGATTCCCAGGTTTATCCGTCTCGTTGTGGGTTCAGATTCCCAGGTTCATCCGTCTCCTCATGGGCTGACATTCCCTGGTTTATCCATCTCCTCCTGGGTGGACATTCCCTGCTCTTCAGCCTTGCCCACCAGCTGCCTCCGGGTGCCTCGTGCCTTGCTTTGGCCGTGCCAAGCACAAGGAACTCCCCTCTGGCTCCTCCGTCCTCCCACTCTGGGATGTATTTTCCCCATCCCATACCCACCTCCTCCATCCCCTGTGTGGCCACTCAGTCCTGGTCAGGTGGAAAACTCAGCCCTGGTCAGGTGGAAACCTCAGCCCTGGTCAGGTGGAAACCTCAGCCCTCAGGACTGGCGTGTCCTGCCCTTCCCGACTCCGTGGTGGTTCTGAGACGCTTGGAGGGAGGAGGAACAGGAGCTCTGGGTTCAGGAGTGGCTCTTGGCCACCAGCTCTTGGCTCCCGGGCTCCCTCATCGCCGGGTTCTTGCACAAAATGTGAACTGTGCTCTACTTGTGAGGGTGGGATTTCGTCACTCCCGACGCTCCCCACGCTCCGTATCTGATGTTCCCGGCACGACTCCCCTCGGGATGAGTGACGAGCAGTTTTGTAAGGCCAGGGCAGAAAAGGAGCAGCTGCTGCTGCAAAGCAGCCCTGGGGTGGGAGCAGGACCGTGGTCTCACCCTGGTCCGTGCGAGTTATTCCGGAAGGAAGAACTGGGATAAGTGTGGCTGGGGAGCTTGGCTGGGCTGTGGTCTGTCCCTGGTGCCAGCACCTGATGGACCTGTCTGGTGGACCTGTAATCCCTTCACTTCTCCTTGTCTGGGCAGGACACCGAGGGGAGATTTTCCCTGATTGTCTCACGGACAAGGCAGCCCCGGGTGGGTTTGGGGCCCAGGAGGTGTAACTGGAGTACTCGGGAAGCTCAGGCTATAAATATCCCTGCTGGAAGTTAATTTGTCCTTCAAACAGGCCCTTGGAGGGGCTGGGTTTGTTTTTGAGCTGGGCTTGCCCAGAGCAACGAGGTCTTGAGTCAGGCCAGGGGTTTGTGGACGAGCCGTGAGTCATCTCCGTGTCCTAAACCCGGCCAGGAGCCGCTGGGAAAACTCAGTCACGGCCCAAACATCTCCCCACACCTCGGTGGACGGAGCTGCTCAGGAAACAACCCGCCTTTCCTCGGCCAAAACTCCTTCGGGAAGTTTTCCAAGGGAAAATGGGTTGGTTTGTGTCCCGACAAGCTGCTCTCGGGGAGGGAGGGGGCTGGAAGGGAACATTTGTCTGCCTTTGTGCAGCCAGGAAACATCTCCTGGCTGGACCAGCCCAACACCCCCAGGGGGGCTGAGTGTGGATGTTCCTGGCCGTGTCCTCCTGCTCTGGTCACCATCCCAGCTCTCCCAGAACCCAAAAAAGCTCCCCAAGGGATCCATCAGCCCCTCTAAACTCGGCCATCAAGGGTGGGCAGTGACTGTGCAGGGATTTAGGGCTGAGGAGAGGAGGGGCAGTTCCCTGGGCTGGGAATCACCTCATCCAGCCCCCCCAGAGGCTCCAAAAGCCCCCCAAAAGCTCCACCAGCCCCTCTAAGCTCGACCATCACGGGTGGGCGATGGAGCTGCGAGGAGGAGCCGTTCCCTGCACAGGGAGGCTCCGGGTCCCCCTGGGCTGAGCCCCTGGGAAGGGGGTGACACTGAGGTGGCTCCTGAGAGGGTTCCCGGCCCCGCTGAGTCACCCCCGCCCCGGTGACAGCCAGAGCTGTGCCGGGACACGCCGGGGCCACACGTGCCCCGGGAACGGTGACGGGTGTGTGGGCAGCTCCTGCCTTGCACAATCCCGCCGGGAATGCTGCTGGAAAACGAGCCTGGATGAGTGATCCGGGGGTGACTGATCCCAGAGCTGCTTTGAGACGCCGTCCTGGGGATGGAGAGGCTTGGACGGTGACCCCATTGGAGCTCCAGAGCTGGGGGGACTGGTCAGACTGGGGGCGTCACTCAAACTTCGCCACCTAAAACCATGGGGTGCCCCTTCCCTCCCAGTGCTCCCAGTTCTTCTCAGGTGGGGCTGAAGAGGCTCCAAGGAGCCTCCAGGGGCACCTTGAGCGTCTCCCACCCCTCCCACCCCCCTCCCTTAACACCCCTCTGGTATAAACTGGATTTGCAAGGAAGGAGAAGCCAAGTGGCCACAGCCCCATAGATCCCCTCTGGGTGCCCCTTGGGACACTCCCTATCCTGTGGGACCCCTTGGGACTCCTTTTGGTGCCCCAGAGATTCTCCTTGGGTGCCCCATAGAGCCCCTTGGATGCCCCTGACCCATAGATCCCTTTGGGTGCCCCATAGATCCCTTTGGTGCCCCCCTGGGACCCCCAGGGTGCCCCACAGACCTCCCTTGGGATTCCTTTGGGTGCCTGTGCACCACAGATCCCCCCTGGGGTCCCTCGGCTGGGTTGTCCCTCTCATCCCCTGGGTGTCCCTCTCCTGGCTGGGATGTCCCTCTCCTGCCCTGGGTGTCCCTCTCCTGGCTGGGATGTCCCTCTCCTGCCCTGGGTGTCCCTCTCCTGGCTGGGATGTCCCTCTCCTGCCCTGGGTGTCCCTCTCCTGGCTGGGATGTCCCTCTCCTGCCCTGGGTGTCCCTCTCCTGGCTGGGATGTCCCAGGTCAGGACATGCTGTGTCAGGATTTGCCCCAGGACACGTTTCACCTGCTGGGGTTGGAGTTGGGCAACCCGGCGGTGCCTCAGATGTTGGGTGATTGCAGGTTTGCCAGGGAAAGCAACACCCTCTACTCCAGGGATCCTCCAGGGATCCCTTGGCAGGGCTGCAGCTCTGGGGGATGTGGGAGAAGGTCACCTTAGGAGAGGGTCACTGGGGAGAGGGGGTCACCTTCCTGGGACATGGTCAGTGTCCTGAGACAGAGTCACCTGGGAGAGGGTCACCTGGGAAAGGGGGTCCCCTTCCTGCCAAAGGGTCCAGAGAGAGGGTCCCTTTCCTGGGACAGGGTCAGTTTCCTGAGACAGTCACCTGGGAGAAGGTCACTTTCCTGGGACAGGGTCACCTGGGAGAGGGCCACCTCCCTGGGACAGGGTCACCTGGGAGAGGGTGACCTTCCTGGGAAAGGATCACCTGGTAGAGGGTCATCTGCTTGGGAAAGGGTCACCTGGGAGAGGGCCACCTCCCTGGGACAGGGTCACCTGGGAGAGGGTGACCTTCCTGGGACAGGGTGACCTTCCTGGGTGGGACAAAAGGCTGCTGAGGTGGCTTTTCCACCAGCTGCCATCCCATCCCTCCCGCCAGGAGCTGATGAGGAGCCCGGAGCACCTTCTCCCTGGGCTGTTCTCTGCACAAACCCAACACGTTGTTCTCCTCCAGGCCCTCTGCAGGGTGACAAATGTCCCCGGTCCCTCTGAGGGTGACGCTCACCCTCTTCAAAGCTCGACTTGCTGCTGTTTTTAGCTTTGCCACCCCCAGTGCGCGACAAAGCGGGTGTTCAATGACAGGTTTAGCGCATAAATCGCTGGGGCAGGAGCTCCCAGTTCTCCCAGCAGAAGGAGGGACGGTCAGGTGGCACACGAGGGGTCTGGAATGCGGCAGCTCCTCGGGCAGAGCCTGGGGGTGCCGCTGCTAATCGTGGCATCCGAGGGTGACTCAGGAGGAACCCGCCGGGCTGTTTCCTGCTGGGAATGGCCCCGACGTGTTGAAGGTCCGCGGGCAGAGAGGACGCGCCAGCCCCGCACGCTGCCAACCGTGCCGGGGGGCTCTGCCGGCACCGGAGGGATGGGATGCCCCCGGGTCGCGCAGGGCGCTGAGCCCCTCCCGAGGACCACCACGGTGTTTGTCTCCCCCAAAGACCTCTACAGGGCGCCCGAGTCCTGCGAGGGGCGCTGCGGGGAGCCCCTGAGCGAGGAGCACGAGTGTCACTGTCACGCCGAGTGCCGGGAGCGCGGCGGCTGCTGCGAGGACTTCGAGAGGCTCTGCCGGCCCGGTGAGCACCCCACGGGTGGGGGGCGCTGGCAAAGGGGGGTCCCCCCGGCTGTGGGAGGGTCCGGGCAGCCCCCGGCGTGTGTCCCTCACCTTTTCCTTTTGGCTCCGTGCAGGTGGGGAAGGGGAGGAGGAGGCGGCTCGAACCCGCGGTGAGTCCTCCCGGTGGTGACCAGGGACAAAACCCCCAGGGAGCGGCTGGAGTTGGGCCAGAGGAGGGTTGGCTTGGATTTTAGGGGAAGGTTCCTGCCCCAGAGGGTGGTCGGGCACTGACCAGGCTCCCCAGGACAGTGGAGATGACCCCAAGGCTGACAGAGCTCCAGGAGTGTTTGGACAACGCTCTCAAGGAGTTGGGATTTTGGGATTATTTGGATTCTGGGGGAGGTTCTGTGCAGGGCCAGGAGCTGGGCTGGGTGATCCCTGTGGGTCTCCTGCAGCTTGGAATATCCTGTGATTCTGTGACCCCTCAGGGCCCTGGAGGTCAATGGCCTTGGGGTGTCATCGGCCTTGGGGTGTCATTGGCCTTGGGGTGTCATTGGCCTTGGGATATCATTGGCTTTGGGGTGACATTGGCCTTGGGGTGTCATTGGCCTTGGGATATCATTGGCTTTGGGGTGTCATTGGCCTTGGGGTGTCATTGGCCTTGGGGTGTCATTGGCCTTGGGATATCATTGGCTTTGGGGTGTCATTGGCCTTGGGGTGTCATTGGCCTTGGGACATCGTCTTTGGGATATCATCATCTTTGGGGTGTCATTGGCTTTGGGGTGTCATCCTGCTTCCAGCACCATTAGCCCCCTTCCCTGGAGCCAGGTGGGCATGGAGAGCCAGAGGCTGCTTTTTGCATCCCCTGCCCACCCCAAACCCCCAAGGTGGGAGGTGAGGAGGGGGCTGATCCCGGCGGATGTGTCCTATGGAGCCTGGGAGACAGGGACTGATGCTTCCCAGCTCCCCCAGTGCTCATGGAAGGCTCCCTGTGGTCACCTCCTGTCCCCGGGCGTGGGGTGGGCACGGCCGGGACCCCCCTGCACCCCTGAGCCCCCGTGCTGGGCCGTGCCCCGGGATGGGGATGTCCCTCCTGGTCCAGCTCCTCCTGCCTCTCCCCACAGATGGATTCTCCAGGAGCCGCGACTCCATCACCGACCAGGAGCTCCTGGAGCTCTCGGAGCAGCTTTATGGGCTGGACCACAACAAAGCCCGTCCCACCGACATCGCCCTCAACCCGCAGCACCAGGCGGGCCCTGGGGAGACGGGCCACCAGGAGGACCTGTCCCCACAGCCGTGAGTGGCCACCATGGGGCTCGGGGTGGGCCGGTGGCCCGGGGCCACCAGGGCAGAGCCCAGGGCTGGTTTGGGATGGGAGCCCCTCTCCCCACACTCTGCTCTCCCCCAGGCTCTACAAGTACGTCAACGAGGAGCTCTTCTCCAAACCCACCTATTCCAGCTTCATTAAGCTGCTGGATAATTACCAGAGGGCCACGGGCAGGGAGGAGGAGGTGACGGCGGAGGAGCTGCGGGAGCAGGACAACTTCCTCAGGGAGGTGATGAAAACGGAGCTCATGAAGAAACTCTTCGCCTTCCTCCACGGGAAAAGTGGGTGTGGGGCAGGGCAGGGCTGGGCATGGGGAGTGGGGAGTTGGGAATCCCAAAGGGAAGCTCCAGCTGGGTGGGAGATGGCCCAAGAGGGGCACGGGAGTGGGGTCACCGCTCAGGGCAAGGAGGAACTGAGCAGGGCAAAGCTGGGTGATTCCCAAGGGACAGGATGGGATGGGAGTTGGGGGAGCCCTGGCTGTGCCTCTCCCAGTGTTCCCATCCCGGGACACGGCTCCCTGCCCTCCTGCAGACCGATACGACTCCGAGCAGGAGTTCCTGGAAGATTTGAAGGGGATGTGGTTCGGCCTCTACTCCAGAGGTGATGGAGAGCAGGACTCCAGTGGCTTCGAGCACGTCTTCTCAGGTACAGCCCACCCAGGTGGGGTTGGGGCAATGGGGCAGTGCTGGCCTGAGGGGCTCATCTCGGGCTCTCCCTTGTGTTTAGGGGAGGTGAAGAAAGGGAAAGTGTCTGGATTTCACAACTGGATTCGCTTCTACCTCCTGGAAAAACAGGGCATTGTCAACTACTTCAGCCACAATTTTGACGGGCCAGTGAGTGAGCCCGGGGGGGCTGTGGAGGGGCAGCAGCTCCTGTGGGGTCCATGGAAAGGGCAGCAGCTCCTGTGGGGTCCATGGAAAGGGCAGCAGCTCCTGTGGGGTCCATGGAAAGGGCAGCAGGTCCTGTGGGATCCATGGAAAGGGCAGCAGGTCCTGTGGGGTCCATGGAAAGGGCAGCAGCTCCTGTGGGGTCTGTCACAGGGACAGCAGGTCCTGTGGGGTCCATGGCAGGGGCTGCAGGTCCTGTGAGGTCCATGGCAGGGTCAGCACCACCCCAAATCCATCTCATCCCAAGGGGTTGGATGCACAGCCCCAGGGATGCTCACCTTGGGTGTCTTGGGAATGGGAAGGTCCAGAAGAGAAAACTCAATGAGGAAAAGGGGCTCCCAAGCCCTAAGTGAGAGATTTGAGGTCGGGAGGCTCCACCTGGTGTCCCTCAGCCCAGCTGGGAGCAGCTCTGGCCGTGTCCCTGAGGAGGGTGTGAGGATTCCTGGCCAGAGCTGGGGGTCTGACCCCCTCCTTCCCACCCCTTCCGCAGTGGGACACGTTCCCTGATGTGCTGGGGCTGCAGTTCAGCTGGGACGGCTTCTACAAGGAGGTGGGATCTGCCTTCATCGGCTGCAGCCCCGAGTTCGAGCTCGGCCTCTACACCCTCTGCTTCCTGGCACGGCCCGGCCGGGCGTGAGTACCGGGCTGTGTCTGCCTGTCCTGCGTCTGTCCTGTGTCCATCTGTCTGTCCTGCGTCTGTCCTGTGTCCGTCCGTCTGTCCTGTGTCTGTCCGTCTGTCCTGTGTCTGCCTGTCTTGTGTCTGTCCTGTGTCTGTCCGTCTGTCCTGTGTCCATCTGTCTGTCCTGTGTCCGCCTGTCCTGTGTCCATCTGTCCTGTGTCCATCTGTCCTTTGTCCACCTGTCCTGTGTCTGCTTGTCCTGTGTCCACCTGTCCTGTGTCCGCCTGTCTGTCCTGTGTCTGTCCTGTGTCCGCCTCTCTTGTGTTCACCTGTCCTGTGTCCACCCTGTGTCTGCCTGTCATGTGTCCGCCTGTTCTGTGTCCATCTGTCTGTCCTGTGTCCATCCGCCTGTCCTGTGTCTGCCTGTCTCATGTCTGCCTTTCCTGTGCCTGTCCTGTGTCCCCCTGTCCTGTGTCCATCTGTCTGTCCTGTGTCCATCTGTCTGTCCTGTGTCCGTCCGTCTGTCCAGCCTCTGGTGGCCTCTGTGCCCCCATCAGAGCTGGGTCATGCCCGAGGCCTGGAGCATCCTGGGTGGGGATGGGATGGGGTTGGGAATGGGGGACGGAATGGGGTTGGGAATGGGGGTGGGAATGGGGTTGGGACACAGTTGGATGGGGGCACCGAGGGCATCCAAGAGATGGGATTGTGGGATGAGGGGCCCAGGGAAGGAGCAGGGCTGGTGTGGGGACACAAAGAGCATCCCAGAGATGTGAGTTGGAAGGATCGGGGATGGAGCAGGGCTGGGGTTTGGATGCCAAGAGCACCCCGGACCATCCCTGTGGGGCTCAGGGGTGGAGCAGGGCGATGACAGGCCGTGTCCCCACAGGTGTCACCTCAGCATGGGCGGCCACAGCCTGAGCATCCAGACCTACCCCTGGACCAAATCCACCTACGGCAGCGGCAGGAGGTTCATCGCCACCGCCTACGTGATGTCACCCTGAGGGTGACACCCCCACCGCCCCTCTCTGGGGCCCAGGGCTGCCCCCGCCACTGGTCAGCACTGGTCAGCACTGGTCTGGCTGTGGGACACAGAGGATGGAGCTGTGGGACCGGTGCAGAGTCCAGAGGGAGCTGGGCAGGACGTTGGTGGCCGAGCCCTGAGAGCAGACAGAGGGGGACCCCCGAGTCCCCCCCAGTCTCACGGCCCCCAGTCGAGCAGAAGAGCAGGGAATGGGAAGGATTTGCCACGGAAAGGAGGATCCCTGAGGGAAATAAACACTGATCCTGACTGGAGAAGGGTTTGGTTTGGGCGCAGGGGCTGCTGCCACCCCAGCACAGCTCCCCCTCCACCACAGCACCCAAAAGTTGTCCCTCCCATCCTTTATCCACCCCTGCCCCCCATTTC
>VWZG01008919.1:0-50984 GCA_013396735.1 Grallaria varia
GAATTGCTGCTCCTGTGCCCTTATGAGGTGATGTTTAAAAAGTGACAGGCACTGATAGACCCCAGCACCTGCAAAAACATTTTCCCAGGTGACTTTATTCTCTAATTCCCTGAGCAGCTTGAAATCTGCTCTCCTTGTGTCCATAGTTGAGGTTTTGCTGGCACTTTTCCTTCTGTCAACAGAGATTTTAAACTCGATCAGCTCATGGTCGCTGTGGCCAATATGGCCACCGATCTCCACTGCCTTCACAAGATCTGCTTTGTTGAGAAGCAGCAGATCAAGGAGAGCATCCTTCTGAGTTGGCTGCCTTAGGACCTGTTCCATAAAGTTGTAACCCAAGGTTTTTCTGAATCCTCTGACCTGCGTTGTACCAGCTGTGTGATGCTTCCTGTTATTTCTGGCAAGTTGAAGTCCCCCACAAGGACGAAGGCAGTTGACTTGGCAGTGTCCCTTAGCTCCCAAAAGAATAATTTGTTGATGTCATTGTTCTGGCTGAGGCATCTATAGCAGACACCCACAGTGACATCTGCATTATTTGTATCAGGTCTTCTGTCTTTTAGTTCTTTCTCAGAACTAAATCTAAGCAAAAATAAATATGGGGCAAGCGTGCTTAACATCTCTTGCCATAATGTCATAAATGCCACCTGCTATGTAGAAGTTGCAGAATTTTTTTCTCACTATCTAGTTTTCTTCCTTAGGCTCATCAGGCACATGCAAAATCCCATACCTACCCTTCTTTTGTACCCTCTTAGGGGCTCCTGAACTCCCTCCTTGGATTTTGAGTGCCCCCCAGGGGTTTATTTGCAGGGTTGCAAAAGCTGCGTAGTGGCACAGAATGCCACTCTGGTTCCTGCAGAAAGCAGTGCCATGTCTGCAATCCTGCTGCAGCTGATGCAGTACCCCACTTTCCATGGGAAACTGTACATTGCTAAGGACATTTCCTTGAGGCTCGTGTGTTTTGTTCTTCTCCCATTTCTTGCTTCACATCATGTGGGTGCATATCACTATTGCAGTGCTTGCTTTTAAATGTGCTGAATGTTTGAATGCATCTTTTGGATAAAGATCTGCCATTTAATTAAGGACACATACCCATACATGACATGCTAGTTGTGATGCTTCCAAGTAATACAAGCAGTGTTTAAATAGCAGCCAATGTGATTGCTGTAGCAGGTAGATATTGGGATGGTCCAAAACACTATAGCCAAGAAAGCCTCACTGAGTGAAGTCCACCCTGGGACCCAATCTCTGCAATGCAAACCTCTTTCCTGACGGGGATGTCACCAAGGATTATGGCTTCAAATGAGCAGCAGGTGAACTCTGAGAAATAAAGATCACAGGCAACCTTCTGCTCTCAGTTACACTCCATTGACGTCAGTGGGGTTGCCTGGGGTTAACTCAGAGTAGAATTTAATTCCTCGTTTTTAATGTCTATAGCCAAAGCTCCCCAAAATGTTTTTCAGCATATGGCACAGTGTCTAAAAATGTCATCAATTACTTCTCAGCTACACATGCTGCAAAGTTCTTCTTGCTATCACAGCAACAGAAAAAAAGCTATCTTGACTGGAAAAAGCTCATTGACCTGTTTTGCATGTCGCAACACGTTGCTCACGGTTCAATGAAATGAAAGGAGATAGGATGCCTTTGGCACCTGCGTGTTGCACATCTCCTGCAACCACTCATGGCAACCCACCGTCAGCTGGCAGGATGCGGCAGCTCCATTTCAGGTGTCCAGTTCCACTGGCAGACATGCTATTGCATGGGTGCAGGTACTTTTGAAACTTGAGTGTTTCCTCCTATCACACCCATATGTTGTAACATCTCTTGGATCTCATTCAGCTGCAGAAAGATGCTGTGAGTTCCAGAGATGCCATAGTGATGGAAGGAAAAGGTATTTACAGGACTGTGATTCTATGATCACTCAGGACAGTTGATTTCTGTACTGTGTACAGGTCCACAATTCTTCACTTGAAGTCAGTTGTGCTAGAAGCTATGTATTTGAAACCAAACTGGTTGGCTGCGTGTGACATGCCTATGAACTCCTGCTTCCTGGGTTTTGCTACTCCACAATCTAAAACAACAACCAGGAGCAATGAATAACGACAGGCAAAAGTTGAAAATTGAACATCTTTTAATCTGACATGAGACATCACAGTACATATATATCTTTAATTGTGCTTTTATTTGGTTTTAGATTTGATTGTTTTAAAGAGGTATTGATGATAATTACAATATTACTCCCAAGAGTTCTATCATGAAATAACCAGACTTCGTTTTGTAGTGACTGTGTTTGTGCAGCAACTGCCAATATTACAGTCAGATCAAGCTGAGGTTGAATTTACTGTTTGTTGAGAGTGAGATGTTAAAGATCCAGTATTTTGCAATCAAAATCAATGGGATGTATTAAATCCCTAATGCATTGCTGTCCTGAAGCATCCCCTTGTTTCAGCAAGAAGGGATTCTCTAGGGAGATGTTCTTCTTCATGTGGTTCCCGTAACTCGGAAACCCACGGTGTCCCTCCTTCCCCCTGTTCCCTAGGGGTTTCAGCCAGGGCTCTGCTATAACTGTTTCTAAATGCAGGTCTTGTTTCTTGCTTGGTGAGTTGTGGTACCATGTGATGGAGAACAGGTTTTCCTTGTCAGCAGCCATCCTGGCCGCACAGACTGCACTATTCTGATGGCAAGCAGAGGATAAAAGACTAAAATCAGAGCCTGGGGAAAAAGGATTGCACTTTACTGTGGCATCTTTGTTTGCAGAAACAGGGGCATCTCTGGCTTACCCCAGCTCAGCACTGGGACAGCATTATCCTCTCAGAGAGGTAAAGGATTACTGAGGTTGGGATCTTTCCCTGTGCTATGGTGTGGGACTTTAAAATGTGAGCAACAAGCTGAAATAGGAGGCAGGGCTCCGAGCAGAGGAATTAATTCTATATATTATGAAATAAGTGCATTCAACTCACCCTCTGTGTTATATACACTGTGCACAGTTAGCTAGATGCGTGACAAGGGATATTCTTCTTTCATTACAGTATTTACAGTATTTCACTGCAGTAATTACACCTCATAACACTACATAATTTTCCCCTACCACAAAACAGTACAGCAGCTTAGATTGTCCTTAGTCACTACTGTCAGATCCTGCGAGCTGAAAAACTACAGGAAAGTTTATAACAAGATGATAGCAGGAGATTAATGCAAATTTTAGGTTTCAAAATGACCACAAAATTTCAAGAGAAAAAAAGGAGGATCATTTCAGATTTAGGCGTTGGAGCTCAGTAGATGTTGAGCTATTAGTAGGAGATCAGAGATCTGTACAGATGGCTGAAGGTAGTGGCCAAGCCAAGTGTGTCTGAAACCTCCAATCTAAACACAGTAAGCGGGGCTTTGGGATGGGTCTGTGTTTCTTAAAGGACTTTAGAAAAAACCTTTCCTTCATTTTGACAATTAAAACTCCAAAACACTAAACAAAAAAGCCTCAAGTGCAGGATAAAGAACAGCAGCAGCAGAACTTAATCCTATACATGTTACACTGAGTATAGCATTTGCTACTCTGACACCATCAACTGTTGCAGGTTGGGTTCAATCCCTTGGAGTCAGTAGCTGTAACAGCTGCTTCCACTCAGGATCACTGTAAAGAAGTGATTTGCAATGTGTAATAAAAGAGTTAAAATGATGCTTATCTCCTCCGCTGGTGCTGGCATGGATTTTCAAAGATGATCTTTCCATACCATACACCCAGTAGCTTGTGCTGCTTTTGAGTGCTGCTGGGCAGGATGGACTTCGGAGGACTGGTGTGACCATAACCCTATGACAATGTGACCTTGATTCATTTCTGTGTAAGAAGGCACATGTGCAGCCCCAGGTGATCAGTGGGTTTCACTGTCAAATGGTTTGTGAGGCTGTCTGTATCTGAGAGGCCAGCAGCTTTGAGGAGGGAAGCAGCAAGGGTACACCAGGCATCAGGTAGTGCATGCAGGGACATGTGCATGCATGCACCTCAGGGAAAGACCACACACTATATCCTTTTAGGCTCTCTGCTGGATGGAAGAGGTGTGGAGCCATGACATGGGAACTTGAGATTTGAAGACCGCTTGTCTTTTGTGTCAGTACATATCTGCTACCTTGGCAGGTTAAGGCACGCTCTTCTTCTGACTTGCCTTCAGCAAGGCACAAACAATCTAGGAGGTTCTTGGAAAGTGCTGAGGATAACTTTCTGATACAAAGGTGGAGGAGCCAGTGACAAAGGGTGTAGTGTTGAACCTCTTACCAACAACAAATCTTTGAAAGGTCGTAGTGGCCAGATGTGCCTGAGGACTGGAAGAGAGCAAATATCACTCAGTCAAAGGGCAAGCAGCAGAACCCAGGGAATCACCAGTCAGGAAGCCTCACCGTAGTCTGCGGTCAGGCAGGTCAGTCACCGGTCAGGCTGGGTTAGTGTTGACCTGGATTATTTCTGTGTGAATCACCAGATGCTGGGTGACTAGGGCCATTGCCAAAGCAATTTCGTCAAGTCTCTCTGTAGCTGAATTTTGTTCCCTATTGGGACACTTTCTGCTGGAAATATCTGCCCTATCCTGCCTACTTGGATGAACATCTAGGTCTACTAGGAGGAAGACATCCCAGATGGTGAAGTGAGACAAAAGGCAGTTTTCAAATGATCCAGTGACATCCAGTGATGTTATATTAACGTCTGAAGTGGTCAGCCTCCAGCAGAACACTTGGAAGAAGGAGGGAGGTGTCCAGAAGTGTACAGAAAAAAGGTCCAGCGTGGCCTTGTTCTGCAAACAGTTTCTGCTCATCATTTTGCAGCAGAATTGCCGAGCAATTCACTGATTGTTAGACAGTCTGCAAACTCTAAGAAATTATTACTTTCTTTGTATTTATGCATTGATTTTAAAATACTCTATTTGTTAAAAGTCACTCTGCAAACAGTTTGCAATCGGAAAAATGGTAGGTAGGTGAATGAATACTCCAGTACTCCTTATCTTTTTGTGCTGAACTTCATGAACTGACCTCTGTGGAAATATTTGTGGCAGCAAAGCTTCACCTGCCATGTCTGAAAGCTGGGGACTGGTTCTCATTGTGTAGACTGCTGGGACCTCATCTCAGTAGGACCCTTGGAGCTTATCTATGAATAACAACAGATTAAATACAATTAGCTGTAAACTGTATACAACCTAACTTTGTTAGGAAAAAAACCAAACACAACAACCAACAAACAGCAAACTCAAAACTGCTAGGAGTTAAAATTAAAGGGGCATTTTAATTTTGTAAGGTAAGCCCAGAAAATACTTGGAATCAAAGAAGTTTTGGTGTCATCACTTATTTAATTTTCACTGATTTCACTCCCCATAAAGACATCTTTCCATGATGGACACAGATGATCACCAGCTTCCCATCTATATCATATGTTAGGTATAAGGCATATGTAGCTGCACCTCGTGCATGTGTAGCCTCTCTACTCCCATTTACTATTTAAGTTTACATACTGTCAGTTTAGAACAGTGGAGCTCACTGTGATCATTAACAAAAATAATGTGAAGCTGAGGAAATGAGAGATTAGGAGTAATTCAGTAATCTTAAAAATGCAAAGTCATTATCAACAGCCATAGCTGGCAGTATCATTTCTAAATGCTGCAACTGGCAAGTAAAAGGGAAATATTAATTTTTAAACTTGTATGGACGACGCAGTTTCAAAGCCCTTCTAACACATTCCAAACAGGAATCCAGTGACGTAAAGGTCTTTGGTCTAAGGACTGGAAAAAGCAAATGTCACCCAGGCAAAGGACAAGTAGGAGGACCCAGGGAACTACCTGCCAGTCTGCCTGAGCTCAGTCTGAGGTCAGGCAGGTAAATGCTTTCCAAGAACCTCCTAGATTGTTTGTGCCTTGCTGAAGGCAAGTCAGAAGAAGAGCGTGCCTTAACCTGCCAAAGTAGCAGATATGTACTGACACAAAAGACAAGCGGTCTTCAAATCTCAAGTTCCCATGTCATGGCTCCACGCCTCTTCCATCCAGCAGAGAGCCTAAAAGGATATAGTGTGTGGTCTTTCCCTGAGGTGCATGCATGCACATGTCCCTGCATGCACTACCTGATGCCTGGTGCACCCTTGCTGCTTCCCTCCTCAAAGCTGCTGGCCTCTCAGATACAGACAGCCTCACAAAACAAGAAGAGAATTTTACCCTAGAAGACCAAGTTGCATTTCTATGTAGCGGATTAATTGGATATGTCTGGACTTCAACAAAAGAAATATTTGTAAGTTCAGTGAATCAGTATTTCTCTGTTCTCTGGTAGGATAATTGTTGTTTCATTGTTGTCTTCAGTTTTGCTTTGTTGTTATTACTAGCTTCACAATTCCTGGAATATCTTTAACATTTTCTGTGAGTGTTTCAGGCTTTAATCACCTTCAGAGCTGTGGCATGTCCCCAAAGTAACTTTGCCATTATCAAGTCATGCCAAACCAAGGATTCGCACACTCATAACACTGGCCAGTTTTACTCAATTTGCTCCTCAGAAGAACCACTGCAGAACTATGTATGTTCATGGCAGAAACAACTGTTCAGCAGAGGTTCAAATCAAGAGTTTCAGCAAATACAGGAAATTCCAGAGATCTCAAAGTACCTTTTATATTGATATGTTATTACCGTGCATTCTCTTTCTTTAAGCCATGTAATTTAGTGTAAAGTTGTCATCCACTCTGCTGATAATATGATAAAAATTATTTGGAGTCATGTTCCAAGAGCATCATCATCTATTAAATTCCTTCCAGCTTGATTATCCATCTTTTTCTCTTCTGCTCATGCAGATGCAGCCTCCACATCAGTCTTGCAAAGTGGTAAGCCTCTTTGCAAACACTCTTCATATAAATAGGTGTGCGCTGGAAAAACATGCAGTACAAATGACTTGATATTGTGTTAGCATGGGGCAAGACAGAGTGAGTCAGGAGATCTCCTGGACTCTGATGCTCCTCTAAATCTTCCTAGAAAATGAGTACTGCTTTTCAGTCTTTCACCTTAGGCAGAGACCTGATGGTTAATAAGATATTTCTGAATATCAATACCCAGAGGTCATTTCCCTACAGCAATTTCCCTATCCATGCCCAACTTCCCTGGGATGTTGCAGATGTTGAAATAAAATGATCCTTTTCTCCTATGCTATAAATTTCATTTCTGCTGTGGGTATTTACATATTCCAGGGTCTGCTTCCAGGACAAGGCTTTGTTTTTCCAGTATGCTGCAGTGGTTCTCAAAGACTGCTAACCTTCTTAGCAAAGAAAGGCACTTTCAACCACCAATGCCAAACTCTTCTGCTCCAGCAAATGCATCTGTTAAGAAAAGAAATACTATCAGCAGGACAACAGGTGGCATATTGCAGCCAATCTTGAAAGATTATAATAAGAAGGGATGTGTGTCTGAGAGAGAGAGGAGAAAAAATGCGAAAGAGGGTGACTAAGCTGAAGGAAAATCTAGGGGTGAGCATTTTTTCCACTACTGCACTTTCATGATGCTGGAATGCAGCTTTGCAGCACGGAGGTAGGATACTGCCCTGGAAATGCATTTGCCCATTGTACTGCTCTCTGTTTGCTTAGGAGGAATTCAAAAGGGATTTGCTTTCTCTTGTTTCATGAGCCCCACGTTTTCACACTGACCAAAGTGGATAAGCACCAGCTGGCCACGTCCATCATCACCACTGGGTGGGAGAATTCCTGATTATACTTAGATCCCTCAGACCCCACTCTGTCACTAGCAGAGAAGCTCTACTTGCTCACTGCTTCCGAAATGCAGCCGGCTGGAAGGTCTACACGCCTTGCCTGAAGGAGCCGGATGCCTTCTGGATCAAACATGAATGACCTGCTGAAGGTGCCCCTGGTACACGTCCTCACCCTGACAGCCCTGAGCTTGGCTGAGACGCTCCTGAAAGGTTTGGTTAGAGAGGTTTTTGCCCTGCTGTTCTTCTGCCACTTGCTGAATGAGGTTTTTCAAAGGGGAGGGTGTCTCTGGTAATGGTAGGGTGGGTGGTACTGTAGTGTTCCCAAAAAAGACAAAAATGCTCTGTTTTTCGTGGTCACTTCACTACTTTTAGAAGGATAGCTGTGAAAATATGCTCATATTTGTGTCTGGAATTGAAGGCTCTTTGTCTATGAAGGGCATGTAGTCCATTGTAATGGGCAGGGGAACCTTTGTTTTCAGCCTGGGTGGGATGTATATTTCTCATGTTAAAGGAAGCTCAGAAGATTTAATGGCTGATAGAAACAGCTGCTGCAGAGCCCAAGATTTGTTGTGTTTGGAGTGCCTGTGTATAAGTATATAAATCTTCAAAAGAAATAAATAGCTATGATGTCTTTACAAAGCATATTTATATAAATAAAAATGTGCATTGTTTGTATAGAACAAACATAGTAGTAACATAGAAGTAACATAGAAGTTATTATACTTTATTACTGTCTTGTGTGCGCACTTGGACATGGACGCGTGCACACACACTTTTAGCCAGAAAAGGAACTGGGGAAAAAAATCTGTTTAGAAGAGTCTCTAAGAACCAAATGCAACTGTGAGCTTCTAGATGTACCGTCTGTGGACAACAATTTTTGATGCACAGTGATTGTCCAAAGCCATTCAAAGCATGCTAGAAATTTTTCAGCTTCAGGAAAACAAAACAAAATAAAATCTTAAGGGAGATGCCAATATTCACGTTAGGCCAACACAGCTGCACCTGCAGGGCTGTGCTTTTATAATTGTGAGTCAGATTGTTCTCAAAATGAAAAAAAACCTTTTGAAATAAAAATGTAAATATTTTTCTAAGACACTAAAATAAGTTGGTGAACCCTAGTCTTCTTGAATGCTGCGGTAAGACAGGATTGAAGAAACAGGGAAAACAAAGACCACAAGGATAGATTTTTTTTTTCCCCTGGTGTCACAGTGCAACGAACAGACACATATCCTTTTCTTGATATTGAATCAGGTGAATGAATTGGCTAGTTCCCTGAATGAGGCTGAAATGTGACTATAATCCAGAGTTGCCATATAGAGATTTTGCAGCTTTATCTGGAAACAAAACTGAGCAGTTTTTGACCAGAGGAACTGCAGTTTCTCTAGGCGTCTACAATGCAGGAGGGACTGACTCTGCTTTCTGCATTATTTTGTTTGCCTGACTTGTCTGGTTTCAAAAGTGTGAATCCAAAGCCAAAGCCAAGCAATTTGGAAGCTTCTGGTGGGCTGGAGGCAGGAGGTGAGTTGGCTTTCTCATGGTCCCGTGACCAGCCTTGGGTCATTTTGCTATCTCGGGAAACTACAGCTGACATCCAGAAAAAGGGCACCTGTGTGGCTTTACACATATGTAAGTTAATTGATTTCAGGGTTATTTAAAACCACAGGGCTTTCTTAAAAATGTCAGAAAGCCCAAATAGATGCACATGGAAAGGCTTGGCTCCATTTCTGTATGCTGACAGATATGTCCATACACTGTTCAGATTTTATTTTCCCATGTTAAAATCTGGTAATGCAGGCATCCTAAGTTTTGAGTGCTTTCTGAAGAATACGTGGACTGACAGCAACACCTGAATTGTTTGGATGTCCTTTAGAAGTGAAAGCAAGCACTATCTCAGCCATTTCGAGGTTCTGTTGCCTCCTCAGAACAAAATGGCATCATGCTCCACTGCTCGCTGTCTCCACTTGATTTTAATACCACTAAGGTTAAAAAGAGCATACAAGAAAATGCCACATCATTGTTGCTGTCATGATTGCTCTTCAAGGATTCAGAATTTGGAGATGCAGCTGCAAAAAAGTTCATTTTCCTTTTACTGTTGTGCTATTGGTTTGGGCAATATCATCTGTAAGTATGAGGCTTAATTTTGCCCAAAGAGCTGTCTACTGGCTTTCAGGAGGTGCCAGATCAGACCAAGTGTAGGCAATATTCTGTCATCTACTGAATTAAAGACACACCATAAAATTATGTAACTGTTTCTAGACAATTTATTTAATATATAAAGCTGACAGTGCTTGTTTACCCAAAAGAATTAGTTACTCTCATTATGCATATTGGCTCTTGGTGCAGATGTAACTATTCCTTGTAAGAATGGCTGTGCTTATGCTGACAACAGTAATAAAAATGGTTGCTTTGAATTTTCATTACTATAAAAATTTACATTTCTCAGGGTTAGATAAGCATCCTTCCAGAGACCAAGGCATGCAGACAAGAGCAATAAAAACATACTGTATAAAACTAGATTGCAAAACTCTGGGGTTAATGCCATCAAAACCCAATAAACTCTGTCACGAAATAGCAATGTCCCTTTTGAAGTAGACAGGGTAGCCATCAGTGGGGGTTATTCTTCCAAAACAACCTTCAGTAGCAGGAAAATTTAGGTTTTATTGAAATCTTCCATTTGGTTTCACTGGCATGGGATTCATCTGGCATGCAGTACAGATGATTATTTCTCTGTAATGTAACTCAAAATGACTTTGAAGCATGATACAATTTGAAGCAGTAGTCTTAAAAACGACTGTCACAGGCTGTTTTAATTAAATTTTCTTTAATATAACGTTTAGTGTGAGCTTAGCTATAGTTTTGAGATTTATATGTGCAGTCATTATTGCTACTGAATGATGCAACCTGAAGTTATATAATCTAGAAATATTATTGAGGCAGATTTGTTCTAATGAAAAGTCAAAAGTGTTTAGATTTTTACATAAACCTGATAGCGGAAGCTGATCCTTTCTTCCTCTAGCTTCGCTCTGGCAGAACCCCAAAGACATTCTAATTTTGACTCCTATGTAAATTGAAAAAAACATTAGGGTGTACACTTTCTATTATTCTCAGTCACTGAAATGTGAGTGTCTCCTATTTTGGCTTTTCCTTAGGAAGGGAAGAGTAAAATTGATATAGTTTCTTTCTTTTGCCTGAATTTAAATCTTGTACTAAGGCGGCGATATGAGACATAGAAACTTTACTTACAGTATCCCGGAATGTCCAAATAAGGAACCATATAATCGTAGAGAAGTCCTAGAGAATTAGGAAAGGGATGTAACTCAAACAAACAGGATATAATCTAAGTTCTGTGTACCCAAATAAGATAAAGAATGTTACAGTTTTTGGTGGTGAAACACAATGACACTCTGCCTGCTCAAGAACTGAGGTCAAGATGACAAAGAAGGCCCGGAAGGACCAAAAGGACTTCCCAATAAGGATGTGACTATGTCAAGAAA
Source organism: Grallaria varia (assembly GCA_013396735.1). Classification (NCBI taxonomy): domain Eukaryota; kingdom Metazoa; phylum Chordata; class Aves; order Passeriformes; family Formicariidae; genus Grallaria; species Grallaria varia. The sequence continues at coordinate 11,202 of VWZG01008919.1, forward strand.
GCTAATAATATATATTAAGTAAGAACATCTAATGAAAATGTAAACAGTAAGTGTAATAAAAAGCCCTGTCTAACTGTCATTTGGCACATTCGGTTAGAGGAGCTATCCTTTGAATGCCCAGCATGCTGAATAAAGATTGCCCTTTTAAACACCTACAAATTGGTGTTAAGAAGTTTGCTTCTGCCACTTTTTGGTATCAGAGGGTCAGCAGATACACAGCAGTTTGGATTCCCCTGGGAAAAGACAGTGGACCAGATATTGCTACAGTCAGCGAGGAACAGGAAGACTCCTGCATCCATTATACATTTTCAAGGTGGTGTTTAGGAATATGGTATTAAATCAGTTTATCTCAGCACAGAAATTGGTGAAATCCAGTCCAACAAATATGGTTGTGTGTCTCTTGCAGCCATAGATTAGAAGTCATCCAGTTGTCTTTGGAGGTAGTGGCTGCAATGCATACCATGTGAAGGGAAAGTGATTCATTAAGCTTATGCTTTAATCCCTTCCAGCTGTGATTCACGTCTTTTACCAAAGTGATGGCAAGGGTTCTGAAACATACATTCAAGTATCACAACAGGTGTGATAATGGGTCTGTGATAATAAGCATCAGACATAGCTATTAGACTTCTAACTCTTGCGCTACTGGGATAGAAAATGTGAGACGAGAGCATGTGCTAGTCATGACACAAATCTGAAAGACCCAAATGACCTTTGTGAGCCTGGCTTTGAAAAATACAGTGCTACAATAACAGGTTTGGTGTTTTTTTGGTGTATTTTTGTGTGGCCTTTTTTGTTTGTTTGGGTTTTTTTTTAGTATAAATAGTTGAGTGGAACAAATCTTGTAATAATGACAAAGAAGCCCAAAGCTCATGCATTATGCATTAATAAGAAGGCAGTTTGCATACTCCAGGGGCAGGTCAGCTGGGCTTCAATTGGCGTGCTGCCACTTTACTTCCAGCCTATGCAAAGCCACCCTTTTACAGGGTATAGCCTCACCTCTGGCCTTGCACTCTGCCACCTAGTGCTCTGAACCTTGGGGAAGAAGAGTGTTAGAGATGCAGGAATCAGTGGGCTTGTTGGAGTTTGCTTTGCTCTGTTTTGCACCTTGTGGAGAGACCACAAGGCAAAATGCTGTTGAGGGACAGCTGCCTCCATCAAAGGTGTCTGGCAGTCCATGCACTTCTCTCCAGGAGGCACCATAAGACTTTCTCATTTTCTCTTTCTTCACACAGCTCCCTTGATCAGCACTCCCTTGGAAACAGTGGATGCATTGGTAGAGGATGTGGCCAAGTTTGTCTGTGTAGTGGAGTCATACCCCGAGCCAGAGATTACGTGGACACGCAACAGCATTCCCATCAGGTAGGGAGCAGACCCAGCCCTCTACAGCACCTCCTGCCAAAAGTGTCAGTGGTTTCCTTCATGATAAAGGAGATATCTAGAAATATAAAAATGGGTCTGTGGCAGGGAAGAGGGTGAGTGGCTGTAATTATATTGGAATCTGTCTTCTTTACAGAGTGATAAGAGCACCTGAGGTATGCTTTTGCACCTTCACTCACTTGAGCTTGAAGATAGTTGGTTTCTGCTGCAAGCTACACAAGGAGTTTTCTTGCTAGCTTCAGACAGTTCAATCTGCTCTGTTCCTCAGTTTATGTGTTTATGAAGTTGAAGAATGTTGTAAAATATTAACAGGAGCTTTGCAAGACTTATTTCCTGCCTCAATATTCTTGGAAACTTTGCATGGAAGGGGTCATGCTATGCTGTTCTTGTTTGCTTCCAGTTCTGGATCTGACTGTAGGAAAGTGTCTTCTCATTGTTACACTTTCAGACATTAATCACCAGGCATCAAGATGCTGATGAAGAAGGCAGCCTTGGAAACATGTTATGGAAGTTGCTATTTTTGCTTTTCCTCTCTTGCCATAGACAGGCTCTTCCACTTGTAAAATCGTGTTACATCTGCCACATGCCTTCACATGAGTTTCTTATTCTAGATTGCTGTTAGTGACTCCCTCTGTAAAGGAAAGTTGCAGCACACCCTTTGTGGGTTAATGCTTGTTCTCTGCAAGAGACATCCGTGTTAGGCAGATGGTCACCTGAAGCATGGTTCTCACTATTGCGGTCAAGCATCCAAAGAACCTTTGAACCAGTGGCTTATGAGACTCCAAAAAAATCAGCAGCAGAAGGAGGTTTTACTGTTTGGAAGACCATTTTAGAATAGGAGGAAAGCATGACATTACATGCATATTGGCCTTCAGAACTTGGGTTGTTTGTTTTTTTTAAATTGACTGCAACCTCAGCAAAAACCAGGTCCTAATCCTCTGACCCTGATTTTGTTGCAGCCTTGACATCTGAACTTCCATGACTCTTATTTCCAAACCAGGTCACCTTTCTCCTAATTCCTTCCCCGTCAATGAGACCATAACTGAAACTCAAAGCAGAGAGAGAAAGCCATTCATATAGGACCATGCCTTTATCTCTCCAGGGTCTTTAAAATGGTAATACTCTATGTGTTCTAAGATAATATGAGAGCCGGATCATTTCTCACCTCAATCCCCACTTCCAGAAGCCCAACACAATTTTCTAAAAGCCATCCCACTCTCTCTCTGAGAAGCAGTGCCTTTTCCACAACATTGACCAAACAGGAAAATACAGATAAATACACCTCTGCTGGTAAGGCCGGAGAGTTCAGTTGCTTCATTCCTTTACTGGGGCTTCTGGAGCAACATTATTAGCAGCAACCATTTCACTTTCATGAAGTTGTGGGACATTAATATTCAGCACTGGTAGATAAAAAACTCAGACTAAAGACAGGGAAATAGATAAGCCGAATATATTTGTAAGAACTCAAATGAAAGTATTTGCTTAATGGAAAAGGGTCAGATCAGTGGATGCTTTTTTTCCTGAAAAAAACCCAGAGAAAAATATATTTCTGTGCCTCTGTGTGTGTATCAAACTTCAAAGCGTCTTGTTATTGCAAGCAATTAATATCGGTTATTTTATTTACAAAATTTTATTATCTTGCCAAAGTCCCAGCATCCTGAGTAGACAACTAGGCTAACCCTCAAAACAGAACAGCATGTAAACTTTCAGCTTCAATGGGAATAGGACCAGAGCAGAGGCTGTTGTCAGTACTAGTCTTTTGAATATGCCTTTCCCTTTGGAACCAAAACTTGTGCAATAGACAAGCAGGTGCCCTGTGTCAAGTGAAATGATTACCTGTCTCATCTTCCAGGACAGGACAGCCTTCCTCAGGGAAAGAAGGCAATAGAGTTAGCACATTTTTTATGCAATGGGTGAGTTCATGGCATTTTTCTTCCCACGGTGAAAAACAGGAGGGAGTTATAAGACTGGAAGGCAAAAGACTATCTGTTTTCCAAAAAAATAGGCAAAATCACTCCTGGATGTAGACTCAAATTACATGGTTTTTTGTTTGTGTCTATTCTCACAACAGTGTAAATCTTTCTGTAACTTTATCTGTTTAGTGAAAAAAACTTTTCTTTTTTATCTGAAGAAGTTTTCTTTAAACAACTTCAGTCAGTTTTAGTTCCTATATAAGCAGTCCTTCCTTTACAATGAGCATAAAGGTAAAGCTCATGGCCATTTGTACTGGTATTAGTGGTCTGCAGATTCAAATGCAATTCCCCTCTCTGTCCCTTGTTGTTCTCCCACCCCTGATGGTCTGTGCTGTGCCCTGCAGGCTGTTCGACACACGGTACAGCATACAGAGGAATGGGCAGCTCTTGACCATTTTGAGCGTGGAGGACAGTGATGATGGGGTGTATTGCTGCACAGCGGATAATGGGGTTGGAGCAGCTGCACAGAGCTGTGGGGCTCTCCAGGTGAAAATGCGTAAGTGGGAATGCAATTTCTTCCTGACACCATGTGAGTAATTGAAAGCCTGAGCAGACCGCCAGCTATGGCACCCAGCAATCCGTGTTCAGGGCAGACCCATGTTCTTGTGAGGCTGGGTGCAGTCCTTTGAGGCAGAGATATGGCATATTTGATTATATCTTAACTTTTGCAGTTGTGGTTATTCACTTTGAGTAACATACACTTGTGCTAGAATCAGGGGATAAAACCGAATACTTTAAAGAATGTCTTTTTTGCAAAACTCCATAAAAGAGGCACAACTTGATATATTAGACTTCCATGGCAATATTGAATAAATCGCCTGTGAATTTTAAATGTGAGATTTCACTAAGCAGATTTCTGCCTGAGGATGGCAAAAGCAAGTAAATGGTTCAGATGCTCTCAGTAGCAGTGTGGAATGGTCTGGAGCACCACTGGATAAATGTCATCATCCCAGATGAAAGGCAAAGTACTTGTTCTTGCAAAGGACTATATACATGCTGAACTCAGTGCAGCTGAACTCATGGCTTCATTGATTTACACAAACAATTTAAAGAGCAGCAGAGATATATTTATATTCTGGCTACAAGATCTGTTTGCAGGAAAGGATTTGTTTGTGCTAACGAGCATGACCCTCCAGGTCTGGTAATTCTGGAGATTTACAGCACCCCACTTGCAAGTAGGGGCCAGGAGGTGATGCTCCCTTGAAGCTTGTCTTTCTGCTGGTTCAGTGTCATGCAAGAGAGTCAAAGTGTTCAGTCTCCCAAAATACTGAGATGACGATGTTTTTTACTTCCTTTTCAGAGTAAGCTAGGCCCTATTCATCTTTGGGTAAAATAAATTTACATTTATCCCATACTAACTTTAAGGGACTTAGATTGCTTTTTTCTTTAAGGGTAGCATAGTTATAAATCCTTCAGTTAGGGATATTAAGTGAGTTTACATACCATTCTTGTTGATCTAGAGGCAAGCCTGTGTTAAAACCATTTCAAAATCAATTCAATCCAGATCTGAACTTTCATATAAGACAATGTTTATACAGTGAAAAATGTCAAAACCTGGAATGCAAACATTCTTCAATACTGGAAATACTCTTAACTGAATTTGGATTTTAGCCCAGGCTCTAATTTAAATGACTGTCAAACTCCACTCAGGAATACAAATAACCCATGCAAGTTCACTGCTTTTGCATCCATAAACTGAAACTGAATGCTGTGCTGAAGCAAGTTTTTTCTTTCCAGGGCTGCTCATGACCAAATGAGACTGCTCTACCTTTCACCAATACACAGAAAAAGCAGCAGAATTTTTGTTGTAATTTCTGAATTTTTCATGTTCTATATCTCTTAGCTTAATTTCAACTTTAATTTTTGACTTTTACAATTTTAGGACCCAAAATAATCCGGCCACCCATAAATGTGGAAATAATAGAAGGTTTAAAGGCTGTTCTTCCATGCACTACTATGGGGAATCCTAAACCTTCTGTTTCATGGATCAAAGGAGAAACAGTTGTAAAGGTGAGTTGAGAATGATTTTGAAGAAATAGTAATCGTCGGCTAGAGGTATTCTGTTAAATATTATCATCAGTTAGAGTACTTGTAAATTTTAGTTGCTAGAAAGCAAGCACTTGGAAAATCCAGGGCTCATCTCATAATTATCTTCATCTGCAATATTTTTCAAAGAAACCAATCATTCTCTGTATACCTATATCTTATATATGCTTGTTACTACTAAGTGTGGACAAAGGCTGATGAATGCACTTGTGAGTGTACTCACAAATAAGAGCTCTTTTGAAGCTATAATTCACAGATCTGCAAAAACAGGGGGCGGTGAGTGAGTCATGACAACGCTAAGCAAAAAGAGCTGTCCTCAGTCCTTCAGTTGTAAGACAACACAAATAATTTTCATGCATGTAAGCTGAGTCTTTTTAAATAGATACTTGATGCTGCTTGTATGCAGCCTGCAGGTAGAGGCCTCTCCTCAATTGCTTCTTCCTCTGGCAGGAGACTGCTCGCATTGCTGTCCTTGATTCAGGGAATTTAAGGATACATAATGTTCAGAGAGAAGATGCAGGACAGTATCGTTGTGTAGCCAAGAACAGCCTGGGCACAGCCTACTCGAAACCTGCAACTGTTGTAGTGGAAGGTGAGTAACCCTTGCACCAGGCTCCAGCTCCTCATGCATACCTGGTTAACGTGAATTCACCTGAAGTATCACATCAATGTTGACAAAAACATGAGGGGAGAGGAGGGGAGGGGAGGAGAGGGAAGGGGAGAGAAGGCGAGGAGAGGAGAGCTTTTCTCTCTGTGAACATCAACATTTTCTGCACACTAAACTGAACACCAAATTGACTTTTCAGGTTTTGGTCTTTATGTGCTCAGTGTCCATCTCTTATATACAGAGGATATTTTCTTTGTGGTATAAATCATCACCAGCTTCAGAGTGCTGAGACCTGTGGATTGCAGGGGAACCCAAACACAGGCAAAAAGGCATTTTATCTTCCTGAATCCTATAAGATAATTTAGGTTGTTTAAGGATTTGTTGAGTGGCTGAAGGAATGAATGTTTCAGTAGATGAACTAATTTTTATTTCTGATTCTGTACTGTAAAGAGTGCAGAAGGGTCTCCATTTGCCTATTAAGCTTCAAAAGATTGTTGCAGGTTACATTAGGCCTGGGACTATAAGAAGTTACTTGCAGTGTAATCACATTTTTAAGAGGACCGTTGGCATCATTCTGGGAGCAGGATCAGGTGTATTAGATCCAACTACAAATTACTCTAGGTCTGCTGTTTACCTAAAAAATGCATTCATTTTTCAGATTTTTTTCCAGCTCTTTTTAATATTTATACATATAGACTTTGAGTATGTTAGAAATTCCTTTAATAGCTTTAAAACAGGAAAGGAGCTATTCCTAGTCTGGATTCAGAAATGTACTTCTCCCAAGCTAAAAATGATGAGGCAAAATGAAAACAGTTGTATCTTGGGTCCCGGGTTATAGTTTGGCCCCTGTCATTGAGACAATGGGCAAAGGCTTGTCAAAGGCTAAACAGTAAATGGCAAATACTTGGTTCCATGCACACAAAAACCCTCTCAGGACCTGAGGCACTGGGATTTTATTGCTCGGAATCCAGAGCCAGTTAGAGAACCTAAAAGCAGGCTGGAATTGCACAAAAACCCCAGGCTGCTAAGGTGGATATTTTGTTTTATCCCTTTCTCCAGAATTATGCAGTGGCCTGTTAATTCAATAAGAGGCAAAATAATCCACAAATATCCTATTTGCAAAGGAGAGCCCGTGTACGCTCTTTTTAAAATGAGAAAGATTCATTCTTAATTAAACAATGTGAGCTCAGTGCTCCAGGACAAACAATCCACTTGTATTCCCTGCATCTGTTGGGTGAACAAAGAAATGCTGTTGTCCAGGCTCACCTTAGTTTCTCTGGCAGAACATCTATATACTATGTCTAATTTCAAGTTGCCACCCAAACTAAAGTGATGCATGTTTGGCTTATATTTTTGGCTTCCAAAATCCAAAGCTGTTATTCTTGACTGCAGCTTGCTGTGTATACAAATCCCTACCCCTCCCGGTATTTTAGATTAATTCTCACGGATATTGAGCATACATACATATGCATATGCATACCTGCATATACGTGCAGATGCACAAACACACACACACACACACACACACCCCCCATCCTGACACACCTCTTTTATTATTATCTTTAGTATCCCTCTCTTCCTCTATTTTGAAATAACTCCAAGTAAATAATAAAATAAAATTACTCAAAGCAGGAAAATTACACTCCAATAGTAGTGTTGAGCATTCACTGTGTTTGGAAAATTAATGAAAATTGCTGTTTATTGCTTCTCTAATAATACCACAGTATTTTTCCTTAAATCTTGGTGGTAGTATTCAGTGGAGCCACCACCCTTCAGAGTGTGGTTTAACATTAAAATAAAATGACTAAGTATGGTTGGTTAACTATGATTATTTAATTCCAAGGCAGGTGCCCATTCAAAGAGCAGTATTTACGCTTACCTAAATCTAGATCACATGGAATCTGATTTCTGTTCTGAGCTTCCATTTTAATGGATCCAGTATTATTCCTGTGTGATGTCCCATTCTTAAGGGGAAGGGAGCACCCAAGATTCATAGGTCATCGTTGAAAGGAATGGCAAAAGTCAGAGAGTCTGCAAAAGCTTACAAAGCTTTATTTGTAAATTACACATTTGGGATGGAAATTTGTTAATCCCTGACCTCCTACATAAGCACACAGCAGTAGATTTTGGATAAAGGAGTAGGATGAAAGGGAAGGAAGTGAGAGAGAGAGACAGATTGAAGAGTGGAAGAGAGAAAGAAGTCACTGTGAAGTGCTTCCCCACTAGTGTGCTGGTATACAGATCTGCAGAAGCTGTATGATTGTATTGAGTTTGTTCCTTTAGTTATAGCCCACTCAAATTATGAAAAAAGGACTAGTTAAAAGTATTACCACGAAGCAGAAGTGCAATATGCAGAAATAAGCCTTTTCCATACTACTCTGCAAAGCAAAACAAATAAGCAACAATGAGTTTGCTGGGTCAGTTAAAATTAGCATGTGAGATGACTTCCTCTTGCTAGTGTACATCCAGAGATGTCTACAGAAGGTAATGTGCATTGAGATAAAGGAACAATATTGCAGTCTTGGTTCTTTGCCAAGAAACTTGTTTTTAATTTCCTGGAGGCCACATTTCTGACCTGCATTTTTGAATTCACTTTCTATCATTGTAAGTATTTTGCTAACTAGCTGTTTAATCCCAACTTTATCAGTTTTGATAATGTATATTTCTGCCAACCATGGAAGAACATTTATATAATTAATGAGGTAGTATGTTGCCAAAGGATTTCTACAAATTTCCTGTTGATTGCTGTATTGATGCCCAAAGTAAGTCTTTGGCTGAAGGATGCCTGTATGAGTGCAAGATTGAGGACTATGGTAGAATAGAAGCATTTGTTTGCTTACCTGATCTGTAGTTCACAGAGATGTCTGAAGGCTAAAGTTTATTGACAAGATATTGGTTGAGATGTCTAAGATGATCAATCCAGTTTTCCCTGAAGATCACTCCTTTGGAAATACATAGGGGAGCAGCTATTGCCTTTGGTGGTGTTGAGAATTGTTCTCAAGTGCAGAAATTCACATTGATGTCAGTGAAAAGTCAGGGCAGGGTACTTTTAAGCTGTGCCAAGAATGTATTTCTTGGACCTTGTCAGAGCATTTGCAATCTGTAGTGTTTGCAAGACCTTTATCTGTTTTTTGCCTTTGTGCATTGGTCAGCTGTTTATGCAACATAGGCTGTAGAACAGGAGGAATTTTGGTTTTCATTGGTATTTGCAGGGACATCAATCCAGTCCATTACTAGGATTAGTTTCACAAAAGCTCCTCAGGTTCAGCTTTTGGGCCTGCTGCCTTAAACCGCATACCCTCTGCAGTCCTCAAGGTCTGACATCTATAACAGTGATGTTCTTCATATCCATTATATATGAATTGTATGATATTAAAAGAATAAATTCAAAACCATGAGCTCTTGCCTGGTGAGAAGCATGGAAACATCCCAGTTATGAGTATGCTTGTCACTCAGACACAGAGAGAAGCTGCCTGGTATTTTTTTTTTTTCTTAACGTAAGAAATAAATTCCATGGGATTGTTTTGCTTTAATCTCTTGCTATCTTTTTCAGATAACCAGTATTCAAAGCATGTGTAATTCCTGAATCACTTAAGAAGTGTCTGTTGAGGAACAACCATAACCAGTAAATTTTGTGATAATTTGCAGGTTTCATTGCCTGACCTGGGGTTGTTTTTTTGCTCTGTTTTGGAGAATGCTTCCTTCTCTCCTTGGGAAAAGGGAAGTGCCACTTTGTGAATTAGTAAAACAGGCTCATGCCCTATATGTTCTTAATTCTTCAAAATAAAAAGGTCGCGAAATAAATTGAAAAATTGATCATGAATTTCTTACAGTTTAGAAGTAATAACTGTTTATAAATGAGACATAAACCCATGAACCACATGTTTCAGCCTTAGCCTTACTTTTAGCTTCAACTATGGAAAGATTGTTTTCTGGAAACTAATGGAGTTATTGTCATTGAAATGAACACAGAGTTGTGGTGGATTAGGCACTAACACAAGTGAAGGCTGAATGTTCTTCTGAGAGGTGTACTTCCAATTCAACAGAAGCATGTATGCGGCAGTTTTCTGATGGAGGAAAATTGTGAATAGTCTACTGGAACTTTGTGTGCAAAAGGTTGTTTTCACATGAGGATGAAAAACAACCTTCCTGTTGTGCCTTTCTAGCATTGTACCCAGCTAGTGAAACCTCTGAAATCCCAGTTTGGCCAGTGATGCATTTTTAATGTTGAAAAAGAATATAAAAAACAATAAATACATAGACTGTAATGTGAAAGGAAGGAGTATGTGGAGGGTCCTGTTGGTTGTGCAATGAGTTAGATGCATCTCTATCTTGTGATTTGCATGAAACTGAGCTTGAACTTCAGCCCGTGACACCAGAGAGGTGTGGAATACAGGAGTTTTGGAGTATACGGTGTGAAAGGTTTAGTTTTGAAGCGATCACTCTATAGAGACATGTCTAAAAATTGACAATCATAAATCTGTAAGGAAACAAACAAACAAATTAGCCAGGACAAGTGCTGAAAGGTCCCGTGTGTTTTACAAGAAACTAACTGGATTCCTCGTGGATTTAATGATGATTTTAGATCAAATCTTCTCTGCAGTTTCCAACAGTCAGAATGGGATCAGTTGGGGGCTACTGATCCTTTCTTTTTCCAGGCAGTTTCATTCATCCTTCTGCTGAAATGTTGCTGCTCCATTTCATCCTGTGCCATTACGTGATGGCACACAAAGCAACCAAATCTAAACAAGGGTAGAAGCGATGCTGCCCACACTCTGCTGACTTAGATGTTGTTTGATTTTGTTTTCCAGCCCTGGTAGATAAAAGTCTTTTCTTGCCCAGAGTTTATTGCTTATTTCTAGCTTCTAAAATAACACCCTGCCACAGGCCACAAAAATGTTCCCCTATAAGCCACTTCTGAGAACCATGTTAGTCTTAAAAATGGGAAGGTTTTCCTTGGAGAATCATTCCTTCAGAAGGAAGGATCTGCCAGATTTGGTCTAGATTTTGGTTTTTTTTAAAAATAATTTTGTCAAATTCTTGTGCTAATGAGGGGACAGCAGACTACTTGGCAATAGAAAGCAATGCCATTGGTATCTAGTTAACTGACTATCCCCATAAAGTATAAATCACTAGCTTCCATCAGCTGCTTTTTGGATCACTTATGTACTCTTGGGACAAATTTGCATCATAGATAAATAACAGACTAGAAAGTCACACCAAAATTCAATTAACACGAATGAAAATATGTATTTAGTGCAGGCAATTTATCAATTTGGATGGTCCACAATTCAGAGATGATCTCTATTTCAAATGAAACCTGATTTCTGATGTGCGATCCAGAATATTTTTTAGTTTTGTGCCAACTTGTCTGCCCTTGGCATAGATTTTGTAGAAACCAAGAGACCACCAGAGCAGCCAGTCAGCACTGCTACACTGACTCTTGCTGCATTTCCTAGACATTTAGGTGAAATCAAAATTTTTATCTATGCCATCTTTTGAGGTAGGATGTTTTGGGTGAGGTGAATTGCCAACTGCTGACTGGCAATGAAGTTTGTAGATCTTCATTTAAGTATTGGGTGAAATTTTCTCATGCAAGTTCAGATACCGACACCAAGGAGGAGTCTTCGGCTCTGTCATGAGCAGAGGGAGAAAATACGTGAAGGGATGCCTTCCCTGTCTGCACTGATGCTATTGTATGTAGCTGCAGGCTGTATCCTAAGACAGTAAATGGTGAATGTTGCCGCTAAAAATTGCAAAGGGTTTTGGGGGAGGCAGCATTACAGTGAAAGACAAACTTGCCTGTAATTACACCAAAGTATTTGTCTGGTCTCAGTGGGGTGGCATGGGCATAACTGAAAGCCCAGAGAATCTCATTAAATCTCCTACCTATGGCATTGACCATAGTCATCCCAAGGATCTCAGATGCCGCAGATACAACCATATCCCTAATTACAGGGTAACAGGGCAAGCTGCAAGAGAAAGAAAGAAATCAGCCCCAGACTTTCAGCAAATGAACAAATAAGTGTGAGCTGTTCAATTTACTCCCAAGTCTTGCTCTGCTGTGACACTGGCATGAGGTGCATTCTGCCTTCGACTAATTGTCACAGAGAGGCCTCCTGCACTGAGGAGCTGCAATGCAGGCCTCCTGGGAGCAGGAGGCTTCTAAGAAAGCATATGGACACAATTCTTCCTGAAGGAGCATCTGAGCCTACTATTTCTCTTTCCCCCAACAAAGAGTTTGGAAAGGTGGTCAAAAAAATATGTGACTTCTCACATCATTGCATGAATTGTAGTTTTAAGATAAAAAAACCCCAAACCAAACCAAAAAACAAACAAACAAAAAAACCCCAGTTAAAATTCTTCTGTATTTTAAACTGTTGGCTGGCCAGGAAGCATGTGCTTCCCGCACAGCAACAAAGGGAGTAAAGGATAGAGAATATCCATAGCTATCAGATAAAGGGGACCAGAGCAAACTGAGACAACTATCCCGAAGTGACTGTAGCTCCAGTTAGACTCTCAGAAAAAGGGCATATCCACCTGGGAGTTGAGGATTTGGAAAAAAGATGGATCTCTGAAGTAGGAGTGACTGAGTTTTCATCACTGAAAATCAAGCATACATGATGGATAAAGTGAGCAGGGAACAGGCTACTTGCAGTTACCCAAAACAAGAAACAACCTAGCAGCTACTGCTAGCAGCATTTTTAAGTAGATTAACAGAGGTACTTTTCATATGACATACTATTAAACTTATGGCACTGCTGTTACCTGTTGGTGGAGATCAGATGACAGGATACTGTAGGGCTTATCTCATTTTTGGGCATCCCCTTGATTCCCCTAATGGCCTGCTCAGTTCCTGAGAGTGAGAGAGGAAGAAAGAGTTGTGTCTAGCTGTGGAGGTCTCAGTATAGGCAGACAGATTGGTAGCCTTGGCAGTAGTCCTGATGTGTTGCATCACAAATGGAATAGGCAAAGGAATTACTCCTTGACTCCGGAGGCTGCGAACTTCCTTTCCCATTTCACATGGAGTAACAGGTAATGGCAGAGTTAAATGGCATATGCTATGTCCGTGTCCTGCAGGAGAGACATGGAGAGGCTTAAAAGGGTCTTTCCTCCAAAGAAACATATACACATATATAAGACCAGTACTGACATGAAAAGAATTTCCTTATTCATTTCCTTAGGAAGTAATTTGAACATGCTATCCTCACTTGTCCTTGAATCTAGTGTTTGCTCTGTATATAGAGATGAACACTTGTACAGAACAGGTTTTATATAGTTACACAGGATATAAGCTATCTATTTACATTTTACTCCTGGTTATTACATCTTTGAGTATTTGCAGTGTCTCCTTTTAGGATTCCAGGCACACCTACGTGCAATGTAAAGACTTTCACAGCTGAGACATTAGTGGCTGCTGTGTTTAACATTATGTGAGGACTTTTGCTGATGCATTTATCCTAGCATCCTTAAATCTGGGAGTTCATTCTAGAATAAAGTTACCTTGAAAAGTTATTGCCTTGCTAAGAAAAACTTGCTTTGATATTAGACATTAGAGCTTTGAATCTGAAGGAATATGCCTTAGGGTGTAGATGATGTACTTGCTCTATCTCCCTTCCACATGGATCTTAAATTGTTCCTGCTGTCCTTCTCACAGCCTCAGGTTCTAAGTTGAGTGTCTACTGTGCAATCTAGCCTGTGCTGCTTGATGCATTAAGGACTACTACAAACCTCAGGCCAACAAAATTATGTATCAGGGGCCAGAAGAACGTGGAGATTTTGAGATTTTTGTACAAAATGCAGATATTGCAGATGCATTGGTGGGTTATTCTCCCAGGTTACCATGATAACGGGGTCAGGGGCAGGTGAATGATGAAGTACTCCCTGCTTACAGCTCTTCCTCAACTCACTCTTTTGGGGCCCACACCTAATAGTGTTGTTCCTTGAGAAATAATACAGTGGTTGTGTACATTTGCTACTGCATTTGTACATTATTTTTCTTTTGATAACTTGTATACACATGGTTCTCTAGCATTAGGCATGTTTGAACATGGATCAAATGAAAACAGGTGAGCAATTTGATAGAGAAAAGTGACATATCAGCTTTGCCTGAGCCATTTTGCTCCTCTTTATGTTTACTTGGGAAGCTTCCAAAAAAAGACAAATATTGCCATTTTGGTAAGAAATACTTGGAGATTAAAGTGAAACTGACCTCACAGTTATCTTGGGATTTAATTATTAACTTGTCGGTTTTAGAAGTTGTAAGCCATGTGCAGAGCCTGCTGCTGCTGTTTTGAGAGGAGTTGTCGACAATCCTTACTGAAGAATTTCTTTGTTCTCCAAGCTGAGATTTGGTCCTGTCATGTCAGCTGCAGAGCCTGTGCCTTGCTTGTTCAGCCCTGGCACTTGGAATGTGATTAGCTGCTGCGCAGCTTGGCATGGCTGTCTCTGTGACCTCTGATCCACAAGCATGGTGTGTGGCCTCTTCTTGGCCCTGGTATTTCTAGGATTTTTTGGATTTTACACGGGTTAATTCATGTCAGAAAACACAAATGTTCTGGCTTTCTCTGTGCTTAAAAACGTATTTGTCAGACCTTCCCTCATCTCTCACAGTGGTAAGGAATGGTAGTACCTCTGCTTGTTACGGCTCCTTGCCTGCCTAGTTTAGACTTGTCAGGGAGAGTGAATGGGTAGGAGATGAATAAATATGAATGGGGATTTAGACAACTGGACTTCTCAATAGCAAAACACTGCAATCTCAGTGGCACAAGTTCATGGTTTTTCAGAGCATATAGGTGGCAAGCATAAATGATTTTTTTATGGATTAGTAAGCAAAGTCCCAGACCAGAGAACACCTCAGTAGAGAAGAAGTAATTTTGATCTCTCATACTTGAGGTATCAAAGAGCTACAGTAACACTGGCAAACACAAGTCAAAAACCACTTGCAGTTTTGCTTCTAAGTGCTTACACATTAATTTTGCACAGTGCAAAATCTTTGCCAGGGGATTTTATCAGGAAAGTTCCCAAGACAATACGTAGCTTATTCCTGCAGCAATGTAGACACATTGAATCTCAACATGGCACCAGCTGTACCAGAGGAAAATATTTTCCACAGAGAATTTGCCTTATCCACTGTGTTTTGCTGCTTAGCTGGGAAAAAAAGAATGCATAAGACCTGGTTGAAGTCACCCAAAAGGCCTTTTTTCATGATAAAAACAAAAAGGTGGGGAAAGTGGAGCAGGTTGAGCTATCAGATCTGGCAGTATGGACAAATTGGGTCTGTCTCACATGTCAGGGCAGGCTCAGGCTGTGGTGGGAAGGGAGGGTGCACCCAGTGTAGCCAGGTGGTTGCCAACACAAGTTTAGCTCCTGGTGGCCTTATGTTGGTTTGGACTATCAGGGATGTTGCCGGGACTAGCAACAGATATTTGGGCGTGAGCACATGTGGATGTTGACAGGCTGGGTTTGTTCATGGACATGGGTAAGTGTTCCTCATGTTTTCTGAAAGTTGGGGTCCACCAAAGACACTGTAGTCTTTGGATAAAAAACCAACCTGCCCCACACCCCAAAACACGTGTTTGATTGGTCCTGGTGCTTTAGACATCACTTTGTGCTTTCCCAAAAGCAGCAGCATGGCCCCAGGCCACCTAGGCAGCTATCTGGCTGTGACTGATGGAATCCAACCTTCTTTAACAAAAAAACAAACCTTACTCAGACTTAGGGCAGGCATCTGCTAGGATTGCAGGATCAGGCCCCAAACCCGGAAAATGAAACACAGCTCAATCAAAGGCAATGAGAAAACAAAGTCACATGGAAAGTGTTAGGCATTCAAAGTGGGGGCAGGAGAGGTGCTGGCGGGGGGGGGAGTGCTGCTTGAATCTCTATATAATATAAAAATTTTGTGACTGAATTAAAGCCCTACTGTTTGGACTGGATGATGTTATGCAATTCTCAGAAACGAGAGCAGCTGGCTGCGGTACAGATAACTCCTAGTAAGCCCTGCAGTGCACAGCACATCATTTACCAGGGCTGTAAAAGACAGGACATTTATTAAGGGGGTTGGGAGTGAAATTTGACATGCTGGCTTGGCTTTTGGCTGTCTGGATTTCATTTACAGCTCCTCTGTTTTATGTTCCACTTAAACACATAAATAAAGCAATGAAGCCCTCTTTGCCTGCCTTCCCTAACTGCTTTCTGGCATGCCTTTGGGTAAATCCGGTGTTGAGAGCCTGGGGGTCTTGATGTGAATGTTGCTAACCTTGTGGCTATGTAGCTAAACAGGCAAAGGTTCTGGCAAAATCCACATCCAGGATGATCCAGAAAAGGACAAGTAATTGAAAAATCACCTGATTGTTAGGAATTTTCACTCCAAGGAAAAAATGAGAACAAAACAGTGTCCTGAGCCCACAAAATAACACAAATTTTACAAACATTTATTGCTATTTCTTTATCCTTCCTCTTCTTGCCTTTCATGCCCCTCTTCCTGGCAGCTGCGCTATCAGATTTGCTACTTCTTTCTCGCCTTTGCCGCTTTCTTTCTTTGTGTAGCTTAGTGGGGATGAGGAGGCAGAGATGAAGAAACAGGTTTTGAGGCCTGGGTTCTGCCATTTAGTTACAGGATTTCCTTGCTGATGCAGTTGGCAAAGTGGACCCTGAGATCATCCGGGTCGTCTTGCCCTGCTTTGCACTGGTGGAAGGTAACACTGGGTTCTCTTACACAGCCTGACCTGGCTTTCCCATAGCACCAAAGTCTGACAGCAATGGCAGTGTGTTGGTCATGCAGCGATATATGATGTGGGTGAGAAATAGTTGATGCTATTATTTTTAATGCTGTTTCCCAATGTGATTTAGAGCCCTTTGGAAAATATGCCCCTGGACATGCCAATGACCCAAGCTCCAAAGCCTGTCGAGACCTGGGGAGTCCAGCCCTTGTCTCAGGAAATTTCTCATTTAAGAGTAAAATAATATAACACCCTCACCAAGTTATTGCAATAATAGTATCTACAGCTAAGTACTTAAATAGCTAAACTTTAAGTAAAACACTTTTTAAAAAGCTACAAATCTAAGTTCTTGAAATATTAAGGAATTAAATCTGTAACTTCAGTTTTGAAGGTCCTGAAAGTAAACACAGTGACACTGGGGATAGCAGGAACTTCAATTCTTCCGCACTTTGGGAATCACCTTATTTCCTTATAGGCCAAATTTTATTTAGTCATCCCTCCACGCACTACTTGCCACAAGAAACATATGAATGTTTAGCAACTGTAGCTGAATTTTTTATCCCTGTATTTGGTGTTTTAACACTGAATGGCCTGGCCCTTTGCCTTTCCTGTGCTGGCAACTCTCATGGCAGCAGTGTGTTAGGCTACTAAAGCAAGTGCTGTAGTCAGTGCTGGTGGGAGGACTTTAGGAAGTGGGATGCAGCTTTCTGGCCTCTTCACAGGTGCCGTGACATGCCAGAGCTGGACTGGCCATGGCAATCCCTGTGGCTTTGCACACTGCCTGTGCTATTGCCATTTTTAAAGGTGCCTTTTTTATTCCTGGCTGAAAGATCCTAGCAAATTTTGGGAGAGCAGCTAGCACAGAGGAGAGCATATGTGCCAGTGTCCAGCATCAGCTGACCGAGTGCTGGCAATTTGTCACTTTGGAATTAACTAAGCCAGGCAGGATCCGAGCAGCAGAGCCATCAGGTGGGCAGAGTCCCAACAGCACACTGAGCAGCATGAGAAATGCACTATGGGGCACATTCCGACCCTGGGAGCTATCGTACTGGCTTCAGTTAGAGCCATGAGAATGTAATTGCTGCCAGGAGACAGGCCCAAAAGTTCAGTATTTCTGCAAATGAAGTAGAAAAGTAATTATGAGCTTGGCCCACAACACTTGGATCAGAATCCATAACCATCTAGTGCTAATGGCCTGAAGAGAAACTTCAGGCAAAGGCTTCTTTTACTTATTATTCATCAGAAAAATCCCTGGCCAGTGACTGCAGCTTTACTCATTAGTGATGGAGATTCATACCTGCTGTCTTGCTGAGGGATAGAGGTGCTGCAGAAGCCTGATGCTTTGACTTTAAGCAAGGGGCACAGAGCACAGACAGTGACACTGCTTGGAGCACACAGAAGAATTAACAAACTCAGTATAAAGTTTACCCTCTCCCCATTTTTGCTTCACTTACATTAAAATTAATCTTTCTTAAAACCCCTGCCGAGTAGCCTACTAAATGACTGTGCGCCTAAGACAAAAAAGTTTCCATGCTGAAATTAACTCCTAGTATAACCTTTTCATGAGAAAAAGCTGGTTTTAGGCTATTTGTTGAAACAAATATCAGTGCCATCCCAGGTCAGCACGGGGTGGAAGGACTATGCAGAAAGCATATACTTTTTTTCATTCCAACTGAAATTTTGAGAAGCCTTCCCATCTGAAATAGTGGGATCAGGTGTTCTATATCTGAGCAGGGCAAACAGAGGCATAGAAGTCTGTGACACAATCAGATATGTTGATAATATACGGATAGAAAAAGTGGCAAATTATATCCGGCTTGTCTGACAACTCCGAGAGAAGCTCCTCTGCTTACTAAAGTTTCTGATGGAGAGTTTTAGTCATCACTGTGTAGCCCAGAAGGTGTTGCTCACTAGGCATGAGAAATTGGAATAAGAAATGGAAGATCTATTCAGCCTATTTCTGTACAGACATTCTGGCATCTCCATTAAAATTTTGGATCAAAACTGAAATGTTCCAGGTGGGAAATTTCTCTGCTTTCAGTCTATGTAGTCCAAATACAGCAGCTTGTGAAGACAATCAGAATTGTGTTTCTGGATTGAAGTAGGTTTTCTGCAAAAATACTTCAGTTGTTATTTCTGTCCCACCACAAATAAAAAGAAAAAACCCCTCAGGGACAGGGGAGTGCTTGTCTTCAAACTATGTAGTAACCATACTGCCACAAAAGAAACAACAACAGTAGAAATGAGTAGTCACTTTAAAAATCTACTTACCAGTCATAATCTCATCTTCCTTAAGTCTTTGCCAGCTATTCCCTCTTAACCTGATGTTAGTCTCTCTCACCTTGTGGCACCTTGTTGTGGCATGGAAAACGTCACTGTTTTTGGAACTCAGTGGCAAGTCCTAATCACTGTGATCAGGCTTAGGATTTATCTGACCCTTAACCTTCATGGTACATGTCCACACTGGTGGTCCTCCTTAATGATTTTGAACAAGTTTCACAGGAGGTCATCCTTGGCAGGGCAGCATGGTAACTTGCTGAGTATTTGCAGTAGCCATCTGCATGATACTGAGGAGTTTGTCCTTGGTTTCTTGCACATTATCTCCTCTAAGTCATCGATTCGATGTAGAAATTTCCAGAGGTAAAATTTTGGTCTGTAAGATGCAGAATGTAACCATGCTGATCACTTCATTTCTCCTCCTCATCCCTCTCCCAAAACAGTAACTCACTGGGAAATCTGTGCTGTTTCTCTTTTATTCATGGAGCTGTGGCTTATATAAAGACTTGTTGGGGAGGAAGCATTCCCATGCCAGCACCAACCTCCGCTTTACATTATCATTCAACTAAGCACCTTGGTTTTCTCTTGCAGTGTTTGCCAGAATCCTGAAGGCTCCTGAATCCCAAAATATCACCTTTGGGTCTGTGGTGACCTTGCGCTGCATGGCAACGGGACTTCCAGTCCCTACTGTCACCTGGCTGGAAAATGGGAAAGCTGTAAGTGCCTCTTTTTCATGCGTTGGTCCTGGAGGACGGCTAGCAGCTGGAAGAAAAGCCCAGGGATTAAAATGCAGGGCTGGTAGCCAGCACCAGTGATTTCTATTCCTGCCTTACTTAGCAACTTGTTGCGCAGTCTGGCTGAGTCCCCCTCACCACTTTGCTGCAGCTTTCTTCTCTGAAAAACACTCTCCCCCTTCTTTAGGAGGTTGCATGAGTTAATTTGTTAGGATCTGGAATGTTCAAGCTGAAGGGTGCTTTAGACCCTTTTCAACCTTCCTCCAAGCCAGGGTTTCTAAGACTTTATTATGGGTTTAAGTATTTCTGCAGCTATCTTCCCTTTGCTTTCTTCTAATGTGGTGAGAAAAATATGGCAAAATTGCTTAGTTGACAAAATAACACAAACCAAGAAGTTAGATAGAGGCAACTGTCCTGAGGCAGAATACCCATCTTTGCAGAAGAGAATAGGTCTGAAATTTTCTAGACTGACCTACATGATGCAATGTACTATGTCACCAATTTGTTCCTGGCTAGAAGCATGACCTCAAGGAAGGCACACCCCTTCAGTGGCGGGCAGAAAGAGATCCAAACCCACTGCATCTCACAGGATGTTCCATGGTCTAAAGATCCTGACCATTTTAAATAAGTGCTTGCTTTGAATTTTTATGGGTTTCATGCCTGTCTGTGGGCCATTGCAATGTCTTCACTCCAACTGAACCAAAGAGCTGCTTGACACACAGTAGCGCCTCCACAGCAGTGAGCTGTGCACCACAGTTGCAGCAGCTCTGCAGCCTCAGCCTGCCATGGGTTTCCTCTAGTCTGCACATGGTTATGGTGAACATTTCAATACTCTCTGTCATCTTTCAACAGCTTTTTTAAGGATGTAAGCCCCACGGTGTAATGCTGTGGAGGCAGGTGGAGTGTCCTCAGAATGCAGGCTATTTGCATCCACTCTTTCTCATTGACCCCCTGACAACCCCAAGTCCTTCTGACAACAGGCTGGTAATGGCCATTCCTGTGGACTTGCTTGACCAACAGGACCAATAAATCCTCTTGCTCAAATTCCTTACTTCAGGTGGCCTGGTCTGTATCTCCTCTTTCCATGCATTAAAATTTGTAATTGAGGTCCCTGGGCTATCCAGCAGGCTGTCTTGCCTTTCTTACCTCCTCTAAATCTTACCACGTCCTTCAGTCTGATTAGGGTAATATTTCCTCAAGGCTGGTCGGAAGAACAGCAAAGGGATCAGATCAGCTGCTGCAGAGACCTGTGGATCCTCAGTGGTTTCTGACAGTAATTAGTTTGAGGCAACTGCAAGTGTTTATTTAAGACTTCTTTCCCATTGGGAATGAAACTGTTTGCAGGGGTCTGGGGTACCTGCCAGGGGCAGAGTATTTCCAGAGCACAAGCTTCCCACGTGTGGGTTCCACAGACAGTTGTGTGTGAGATGATGTTCAGCCTCTGCCTGGGGTCATTGCTTGGCTGGTCATATCTGCTCTGCCCCGTCCCTGCTCTGCAAATCACAGCCCAGTCCCAGCAGCGTAGTGGTCCAGATTGCTTCATTTTAAATATAGCAAGGAGGCCTTAATGATTGCCTGTTTCTGGGAATGTCAGCAGGAAGTGGTTGCACTGGTGATCATGCATTTGAGGGCTGGTTCGCAACAATGGTGAGTCATTAGAAGATGCAGCATGCCTGTGGCATTATAGTCTCTGAACACCAACCTGTAATTGCCCTGAGGCTTAAAGAATGGGATTCTGCTGAGTTTATTGAGCTGTCCTTGAAGAAAAGGATGGAAACTACTCTGTGCAGCAGCTGCCTTGACTACCTAAATAGAAACACAGTTCATTTTCCTCCAGCTAGACATTACAGGACATCATGAACCTTATAATGTGGTTTTCCACGCTACAAAGAATAAATGAGCCAGGTGTGAAGATGTGAAGAGGTCTCTACCTTGGGGATGGCTGAGAGGGTGCTTTAAAGGCTAAAAAAAGACCTGCTGGGAACAAAATATTATGAAATATATTTGAAAAGAGAAGGGAATAAATTAACAGTTCCCATTAGAGAAAACACCTGACAAGTGTAGAAGTCCTATGCACCACTACCTGACACAATCACCTGTGATTTCCCATGGTACATGGTGCATAGTGCTCGTACTGCTTGCAGTTACCTAAGCAACCTCTCCCTCCTGCGTCCCAAACCGTGAGGGAAAATCCCAGTTCTCTGTGCTCACCTGACGAAGTCCAGTGCTGCCAGATGTAGTACATCTGAGGAGCAGGAATGGAGAGAAGACTGGGTCAGCAAAAGCTGCTCAGAACAAGCAGCCACATATCCCTGGTGTATATAGGGAGGCAAGGGCAGTCTATGAGAAATTCCACATTTCTACTGGGAAGGTCCCCACATTATTTTAGTTGCTCAATGGTTTCTGGAGAGAAAAGATTCTAAAACTAAATCTGACTAGCACTGTATTAAAAGAGAAAATTGTGAAAAAATATCCTTTGAGCTTCCACTCACTTGAACTGACTTCATGGTATAAGGCCAAAAATACCCCTCGTCCCTTTATTAGCACACCTGGCATACCTGGTACAATACTTACAAACTGTTCTCATCTGATTATTTAGTGATTTCTTCCCACGCACGTTCTTTCACCACAACTCCAAGCTGAGCTCTAGTGAGGCAAAATGAATATATTCTTTTCATCATTTCCTTTTCATAAATAATCCAGTCTGCTTACAAAAGATGTGATACAATACTGATGCGTTCCTTCTTGCTTTTTCAATTACTGCTGTTGATACCTACGGGTATTTCAGCTCTCTGAAAGCACATTTCTACTAACCTCCTGGGAGGTCAGATTGATATCTCTGTCTTCTCAGTTAGATGCATAGGTAGAGTGCTTTGCTGGGATGAATCCAGGGAGACAATTCTCACTGCTCTCAGAGTCAGGTTACACCTGTTGGATCCGCAGGCAACCACGTCTCACTTAAATTACATTTGATGCTTCCTATCAGTATGAAGGCAATGCTGCTCCTTCCTACTGCCCTTGCAAGGTAGAGTCTTGATGTGCCATGCCCTCCTACTTTAATGAATTCCATATGAGCAGGAAATCAAGCCCAACTGGCCAAAATCAGCAGTCTCCAAGCTCATTTACCTGGGAATTTATGACCTGGGAAAAGAGCTGGCCAAAATCACCGCATTTGCAGCCCCTTCCATACTTCCAGTTGTGAGATAAGAAAATCTGCCAGGCATTTGCTGAAGTATTGGAGCCAGAGTGCTTTGATTGCCCATGACTGCTTTGAAAGTGCGGCAGTGGTTATATTAATCAGGAATCATTAACTTCCAAATTATTTTCATTTCTTCCTCTGTGTAGCAAATGTCTACAAAGCCACCTTGTGCCCTTCCTTGCTAAGGCATGAAGAGGCAAACAAGAAGTTCTAGAGTAATTAGCCAGATGAATTATCTGTGCCAAATTGTGACCACAGCCCTCTGAAACTGAAAACTATTTGCAAAAATATTGCTTAAGTGTGAAATAGGAGAGATTTTTAACATTTACTTTTTGTCTGTGAAGTCAGGTGCTATGAAAGCAGCAAAGTAACCCCAGCAGCTTTAGCTCTCTGCTACTTTTGAGTGCTTGCCACATCCTTCTCTGCTAATTTAAATGCTTGAGCCTGCGTCTCTTAGATTTTTCCTTAGTTTGCTTGTTTGCCCCTTTGTTGGAAATATCACTGCACTGGGCTTTCCACTCTTTTAGGTTTCTTCAGGGTCTATAGTGGAAAGTGTCGTGGACAGAGTGGTTGATTCCAGACTGCAGGTGTACGTCACCCGACCCGGCCTGTTCACTTGCCTTGCCACGAACAAACACAGCAAAACTTTTGGAGCCGCTAAAGCAGCAGCAACCATCAGCATTTCAGGTAGGCAGGGAGAGAAGGGGTCATTAATTTTTTGTCCTTGCAAAAACAGTCTTAACTTTCCTGTTGGGGGAGAGTAAAAGGGGATGAAGTCATCTGGAGGAAGAGGGAATGCCTTGGAGAGTTGATGGCGTGCAGGGGCTTGAATTTGAGTACAGGTGCATCCCCCACTAGGCTATTTCCTCATATATTCTTACACTTTGGAGACTGCCACAGCTGTCATTTCCTGACTGTTTGATGCTGTCTTGTACTTTGTGTCCCAAAAGTGCACTTGGTAAATTCATCCATGTGAAGGAAGTCGTGGCTATGACCCAGCACTGGTATCACCTAACAGCAAAGTGAAAATAGCTTTGAACAGTGTAGCTTCACAGGAGGCTGCATCCAGAAAACAAGGAGTTTGCTGTCAGAGTAGTATCCCACCATGCCTGGAGTAATCTCTGCTCCCAGAGACATCTCCTAAATGTGAAAAGTATATTCCAAAGGGGAGAAATACCAATGGTCAGAGCTAGCTCACAGCATTTGGCACAGAGAGAGAAAGGTGGCATCTTGTGCCTCCCCTATTTGGACAGGCATGGGGGTTTAGTTAGAGCAAAGAGGAATCCCAGAGGACATGGGATGACAGCCCTGCTCCTGCTTTTAACCAGGCATGCACCTGTTTTTTTCTCTGTGCCTTAGCTTCTGCTTTGTTGAGAAAATAACCATGCCCTTTGTTACAGTGGGCATTGAAACCTAACAGCAAATTTCTGCCCTGTAAGAGACTAAGTACTTAGTGCTGTATTTCTCAATCCCACTTCTGCTTTTAGGCCAGGCAAGTCTGTCTCACAAAGCAGAGCTACAAAGGCATTGGGGAGGACAGGTGCTTTGGGCTGGTGGGAGAAGTTACACTGCTCTCCTCCAGGCTGTCTGTTCAGCAAGAGGGGAACAGTCCTAGTCCCCTAGACCTGAGCAGGAGTCCACTTCAGCTTTGTCCCATCTCGCAGAGGTGCCCTGGTCCTTGACTAATGCTCAGTACCTCCTCCTGTGCTGGCAAGTAAGGGGCACTGCTATGTGCCAGCCTTGCTTCTTCAGCCCTGGTTTCTCCTACCTGTTGCAGCTGCTGCCTGAAGTAATGGGTACATGGGTGGTTTAAACAGAGGGTGTTACCTGCTGGTTCTGTAAGACTCAAGGATCAGGGTAAAAATGTGGGTTTAGAGTGCAACAGTCCACCTCAGCCAGCACTGCAGTCAACAATCCACTTCCTCCTCCTCATTCTCTCTTGCTTTACAGTGTCCAGTTTTGCCCAACATTTATTCCCCACAAGAGGTACCAAAAAAAAGGCCAGAATGTAGGTGCATGCTTACTGTTCTCAGACAAATTTCCTAATATGGAAATCTTAACTTATACATCTCAGAGGGAGCAATGAAGTGTCACTGATGTCTTTTCCATTTCTTCTTTCTCCTGGTTCATCACAATTCCTGGATCTGGTGCCTCTCAGCAGAGTGGAGGTAAGAATGACTGTCTGTGGCTTTGTGAAGGTTTTTTCTGGTCCAGGGAGTAGAATCAAGAGGGTTTCCTTAACTTGACTTAAATGCAGGGAGAGGATTTCTGGATGCCAGTCATGCAGATGAGGTTCACCTGAAAGGAGCACTGAACTCCTTTATGGAAGCAGAGTAGATAAAGATGCTTTTGTATCAAGCAAACTGTGGATCACAGAGCAGTAAGGGTGTTTGAAATAGGGTAGTGGGCAGAATATTCTGGAGTGAATTCTGTTCACAGTTACAGATCTACACCTTCACTTGACCTTATAAATTTACATGGCAAAGCTTAACCGTAAGTTGAACTCCTGCCTGTACACAGGCAGTAGATGTATTTGGTTTGGTGATGACCAGGTTAGGGCAAGAGAAGTTTAAATTTGTTCCAAGCAGATATGGATGGATAAAGCCACTTAGATGTGATGAGAAATGCACTTCTGCATAGTAATTTTTTAAGCACTGAATAATTTAGCCAGATTTTTCTTTTTAGTGTATTTCTACATGCTGCACTGGCAGACCTGTCTGGAAGGAAAATGAGAGAGTTAGCCTGGGAAGTGGGCTGGGAGCTTCCTGCTCTCAGAGAAAAGATCAGGGCCTGAAAAACTGAGCAAATGGCTTTGCCGGTCTGCTGACATGGGCTCCCTGCAAAGGCCTTTGCCTCCATCACAGGGGCTTCTAGGTTGATTTAGGAAGTCTGTAAGTGATTAAGTGACCACCCAGTGATGATGGCAAGCTTATGCTTTACTCTTGCACCTGCACAGGTGGGACGGGCATGGGAACAGTGATCAAATGCTCAGCCCTTCTGTACCACAGACCTTCTCAACATTTGATGCATGAAATTCCCTTTCTGTGACATGGCATTATGAGAAACACATTGTTGCTGCTTCTCCATCACAACTTTGTCTATGCCTCCCTGCATTTTTTAGAAAAGCGAGGAAACGCGGTATTAGCACTGGTGGCTCTTGTTAGGCTTCTTCTGCAGCCCACTGAAGTCAGCAGCACAGTAGCCCCTGCTTTAGCCTCTAGGGCACAGGAAGGATGGAACTTTCAGATTAACCACAGTGGGCATCATCAGGAAAACGTGAAGAACATGAACACCTCTATGCCAAGAACAGTCTAGCATGGTGCTGGGGGCAGTGAATTGCTTTTGGGAAACCTGCTGTGTGCAAGGGTGATGTCATGGGCCGTAAGACTGGTACAGCACGCTGGGGGCCATCTGTGTCACATGTCCATGGAGCCTGGGATGATGCAGGGTGTCACAGCAACACTGCCATTTTGGTAATACATCAAGACATAGGTGCTTTCCTATATTTTCTAGCCAGTGTGAAATAGAAAAAAATAAAATTAAAAAAACCCACAAACCTCACACAAACCTAAAGTCTGGCAGCTAAAACAGGGCCAGGGAGTGTCATCTGCAAAGAACACATCTGAAAAGCAGAAATGTGAGCATATTGTGTAATCCCTTGCCCATGTACCTCCAGCTTTCTGAAGCAAAACCGATAAGAAACCACAGAGTTAACAATGGGTGATTATTTGAGCAGAGGAAAGAAATAAAAGGCAAAGATACAAATAGCTCTGTTGACTGCTCCAAATGGTTGGCGTGTTGTGAATTGAACTCCCTGACCCCAGTTACACTGACCGAATGAGCAATGGGGACAGCTGCACCCCGCCCTCCTCCCTCCCCCGATATGGCCATCCCCTACACACAGGGAGCCTGTTGTCGCACGTTTCCCTCCCACAGCAAGGACACTCCATCTTGCAGGCTGCCTACGCAGAGAGCGCCTTCTCACTTGCAGACCTTGCTGCTATTGGGTGACTGTGGGAGCTACAGCTGCGGCTGACCTGTACATTGCCCTTGCTCTGCTGCTTCCTTTTGATGACCATGGGGAAGAAGGGAAGGATCTCCTTCAATATATGAAAACTACAGGAAAGATAAACAAATGGCCCTCAAAGGAGCTGACCCTACTGCGCTTTTTATTGCTCCTACATAACTCTGTCTCCATGCTTTTTGGCTGTAGTCTGCAAAGTGGAAGATAAGGAGAAGATGGACCTTGTGGGGAGGAACCAGGGGGAAAAATGCAGAGGCTTGTGCCTTCCTCCTCTTTGTCTCCCACCTAAGCATATGTGGAAGTGTGGCAGGGTCAGGAGGGGTGCAGGAGCTGAGGAGGGGCAGGCAGGAGCTTAGTCTGACCATGTGAAAATTTACCTGGCACATGTTGTGTTGGACTTACCTGGCTCCCGCTGATTGAGTCCATCCCAAACTAAACTGTTGTTAGACAGCAGAGCAAAAAATCCTGAGTTATCCCAGGGCTGTAGAAGCAGTATGGCTCATGCCGACTGCAGGGAAAACAAAATTTTTTCCCTTTAGGGCCGAGGGACAGGGTGAGGGGCCATGCTAGGTCATGGCTGTGTGTGATCACTCAGTCTTTTGCTCATTTATAATGTTAACAACACTTGACCAGACTCTCATCCCTGGAGCTCATCAGGGCTCGCACCAAGGTACTTTGCAGAAGTTTCATTTTTGAAATATATTAGCTGGTTTTAGTGGTTATAACCATCTGCCATCTCATCTGCCCTCCATTAGCCTTATACATTCCAGTTTATTCAGAAACAGAGCCCAGGCACTGTGAGCCTGCAGCTTTTTATGGCAGTGAGCTTACTCTGTGTGTGTATGCTCTTGTCCTCAACAGCAACCTGTACAAGGGTGATGCAGGTTACTGCAGCACATACAGAGGTGAGGTGTGTAGTGCTATCTTGGCGAAGAATGCTCTTGTTTTCTTCAACTCCTCCTATGCTGACCCAGAGGAGACCCAAGAGCTGCTTGTGCACACTGCCTGGACTGAACTGAAAATGGTGAGTTCATTCTGCCAACCGGCTGCTGAGTCTCTGCTGTGTAACTACATCTTCCAGGAGTGCAATCCCTCGGGAGCTGGGCCAGCTCCAAAACCAGTGTGCAGGTAAATGAAGAAAAAAAATGCTCATATTTCACTTTCATTTCATGGGGGTGTGTAGGCAGCAGGGACTGTCTGGGCTTGCAGTAGCATTAAGTGAAGTTAGGCCCACCTAGGTTTGCATAAGTTTTCCCTTTCCTTTCTTCTCTGTACACACAGAGATGACTGATTCAGCTGTCTCTGTGCTCATTGCTAGGGTACGGACTGAATTCCAGGCCCAGATCTTTGTATTATATCAGGCATTTAGCAGACAGAGTTGAAAAGAAGTATCCATTTGAATGACATAATTGGTTTAAATAATTAACATATTGTTATCAGTTAAATCTTACTAGGTCAGTATATACTTATTATTCCTATCAAAAGTGTCTGCTTATATGGAATTTTGACTAAATACATCCCCAGTGTGCAACAAATCTGGCCAAGGCAATCATTTAGCACTTCCCACTATGACAAAGATGAAACAAAAAATGATGATATCAGAGACACTGCCAGTGTAATTGTACCTGCTAAATCAAAGCTCCAATCTGGCTCTTGTATCCTTCCATATGCAGAGAAATGTCCATTGAAACTGGGCTGACAGGGACCCTGAGGAGTCCAAAGCATCTCTCACTAATCCACTGCTGACAGGTATTAGTGCACACATCCCAGCAGCAGAGACGCAGCTCCCTCCCCATGCAACCTCCTGAGCAGTCCGTGTTGTTCCTTGTTCTCCCACCATGGCCACAGAGATGAGTTTTTTCCCTTCCTCTTGCAGTGAGACTTTACATCTTTCCCAGGTTCTCTGACTAGAATAAAACAGGCTTTTCCAAGTTCTGCACATAGCTCTTGCTTTTCTGGCCAGTCCAGGTTTTGTTCTTGTTAACTGTGATGGAGTTATAATTGCTTGGTGTGTCTTGTCAAGGACAGACCCACAGAAATTTATCAGGATGAAGCTTTCTTTTTTCCTAGTATATTCACTCCCTGGAGGACTAGTCATTACCCATTTCACATTTGGGCAGTTGACATCCAGGCCTGAATTGCAGTGTTTTGTTCTCGTCTTCCTTGAAACACAGTTTAAAACTTTATTCAGATCTGGGTTTATTGGAAGAGCAGCCACAACTCTACTGTCTAAACTAAACTATGAGTCTTCTCTGCAGACATGGCAAGCACAATGCCAGCTGGACTTGGGCTAGATACGGTCTACTGGCAATCATTTTTCCAGTTACATAGTCGCTTTTTAGGACAATAGAAGCATGTTGATTTTTTAATCTGGACCTTTCTGGTTGCTCCTCCTTTAATATTTCTAAAATGATGACAGAGAGGAAAATCCCAGAATGATTCTTAACTATAAACTCAGTTTTCTATTTGGCACCTATGATGTTCAGTATTCCACCATCAATACAGTGGCGGCATATATGCTACAAATCAAATGTATGTGCAAGTACCCAGACAATCATGCAGCCAAGTACTGAAACTTTCTTTTTGGTGGCAGACTCCTCCCTGCTTTTTGTCATTGTGCCCTTAAGTACATGAACTCTCTGCCATTTTTCTAATGTGTGTCAGTATTTATATTTCAGCTACACATGCACAACACATTTGTCAGCTAAGGATTTTCCACGGTTCTCCACAAGGCATTTCAGTTAGATCAGGGCCTTACTTCATTTAGCCCTACACAAAAGTGACTCCAAAGGACTAGAACTCATCATGATTGACTGAAGGCCTGAACTTCTAGGGCAATTCTAAAGTCAGAGTGATATAAATCAACATAAATCTGCACTTAAGCTAACAGATACAGCATTTGCAAATATGTCTAAATATTAATGGACTTGCCTGGCATCGTCTTTCTTCAAATTCATGAATCAATGTTAGGTTTTTTTCATTATTTCCCCCTCTTTCACCCCCATTGTTAATTAAGCTTTCTTTATAACAAAAGCCCTGTAACAGCATCCTTTCCAATTCTTGTTCCCAGAGCACATCAGCTCCAAAACCCTAGCCCAATACTCCTTTTGATAACTGAAACATTTAATATGCACTTCTGAACAGCTGAGAGAGGTCTGAGGGCTCTTTAACACATCTGACATGGCCATGGTTACTTTCCAATTATCTTAACTACTTTTTATTGACAACTTTATACCTCTCTGCAGAAACTCGCTGGACTACACAAGTTTTCAGCTTAAATAATTCTTGAATAAGAATTTAACTGTCTCAGAGGTGTGAGAATTCTCTCAGTAATTCTCTCAGTTTTTGAGGCACATATTTCCTTTGACATATTTTCATGTAGTTTTGTCTTGTTATTTATTCTCTGCACCACTTTTTCTCTCTCTGTGTAATTTTGTTTAATGTTCTTTTTGGTTTGGAAGCTAGTTAGCAAGAATAACAACTGACAGACTAAGTAAAGATTTTATAAAAGAGATCGGGGTAAAACAAGACGAAATGAAACAGAAAAATAAAGGGAAAAATTAACTTCATTTAAATTAAGATGCAAATTGAATAAAATGAGAGTTTTTAAGGAGAGTGATGACTCATTTCATAATTCTTGATTATGTCTTACTTTTGCCACTGGCTGCTATTGTGATAGCAAAAGAAACATTCTCAATTTATGTTTCAGTCACTGCTGAGATGAATTGACCAGGGAACAGTCTTGTGTTAGAAAATGTCTCACTTTTTTTGGGTCTACGTGTCCCCACCTCCTCTTAAATAGTCTCCTGTGGTCCCTAAAATCTCTACTAGCACACTTGTTCTCTTCTGCCATGACTGGTCTTTGTCTATCTGTCATTTACATGACATAAAATTTCTAATAATAATCTGAAGTAATCTTTGGATATGATCTCATCACGCTCTCGCTGCTCAGCATTAAGTGTTACAACAATGGTATCAACCCAGCTAGAGGAGACTGACCATCCCTTCCGCTGGCTGCCTTACTGTGCTTACAGGGTGGGTTTGTGGTAAAGACAACCTTCCTTTAATTCCACAGCAGACACCATTGCAGAGGAATGGTCTTTCGTGTTTTGTAATTGAACACTGAATAAAGGACTGATTTAAGGATGCTCAGGCTCCATGAGTGAACAGAGTTAATTCAATCCAGATCTCCTAAGTCTCAGCCAGTGCTTCAAATGCAAGTTTTTCTCATTTCCCTGTCTAAGCATTTCTTTACTTCAGAAGGTCATTCATGTTCCATATGTTGTTTAACATAAAAAAGGTAAATTATGCCATCTGGCTGCATTCTGGTTCCCATGGAAGGGAGGAAGGAATAAACCAGCACTGGGTAAAACCAAGCACAGGGCAACTGAGCTTTGATGGTTTCAGCCTGCAGACTTGAAGGGCATCCATTACTGTTGCAGAAAAGGTGTTTCCCTGGTAGAATTCTCACAGTCCTGCATCCTTCAGGTGTTTCAAAGGTTTTGAAGTGTTGATAGTCATTACCAAATGTTATGGCCATCTGCTCTTGCCAAAAGTGTTGTATAATTAGAGAGATTGCATCAGGTGATGAATTTGGCTAAATCCTTCAGCACAGCCCCCAGCAGTGCCTTTCTGCATTACTGTGTGATGGTTGGAAAAGTTGTGGATCTGTGAAAGACTTCAGCTGAACTCAGTAAAAGTAATCTCTGCACGACCTCAAAACTGGCTTTGCAACTCAGCCTCTCAAGAATGACTATATAAGTAAGCAAATCAGTGATAAATTGACCAATGCAATAAATCCACAAATGTTCCAGTATGGTGCATTTTCTATTTTTTTTTTTTTAGAGCACATGTTTTTGCCTTGTCCTTCTTCACAAACAGTTTCTTATCTAAGGCCAATTTAAACATCCAAAGCATTTCTTGTCAGTGAATGTTTCACATTGTTATGGAGGTAATACATTAGGTGGCAGACTGGTCTCTCTTTTACCAAGCACTTGAAAGCTTTTGCCACAGACAACTGACAGAGAAAAAAGGGATTGAAAATCTGTGGGAAAAAGAAGAAAATTGAATGAGTAATGAGTGATCCTGCGGCATTAAAAATACAGGCAAATATCTAATTTAAGAAGATTAAGAATTTCAGCTCATGTCTTTTACGGGATGACACGTTAAAGTACTGTTAAGGTGATATTTTCAGAATGTACTGAAAAATTCTAACTTCAGACATGAGACTATCTACAAGAGCATGTAATGACAGGACAAGGCAAAATGTTTTCATACTGAAAGAGAGTAGTTTGCATTAGGTATTATGTAGAAATTCTTTATTGTGAGGGTGGTGAGGCACTGGAACATGTTGCCCAGAGAAGTTGTGGATGCCTCATCCCTGGAAATGTCCAAGGCCAGGTTGGATGGGGCTTAGAGCAATCTCATCTAGTGGAAGGTGTCCTTGCCCATGGCAGGGGGATTGGATCTGAAGGATCTTTGAGATCTCTTCCAACCCAAGCCATTCTATGATTCTATGATGTTTATTAGTAGAAGACATCAAAAAATCTGTAAGTAAAGATGGGGATGAACTTCTCACAGACTGTGATGTGTGTTGTGTCTTGAGTATAACCATGTTTCATCAAAAATGTAGCTTTGGTTCTTTCCTAAAGGAAGCTCTTACATTTCATAGTTGCCTTTATGGTTTAGGAGCCAGCCAGACTGACTTTAAAGAGGTGTCACCCCATTAATGGATTTCTGTCAGCCTGCATAACCCTGCACATCACTGCTAAGTGCAGCTATTGTTGTCAGTGTTATCATTGACTGCTGTATTTCACTGTTTTTTGCAAAATAATGTAGAGAGAATTGCCTTGCTGTAAAGGATCTCTACTGCTTTAAGGAATGGCTCTCAATGGAGGAAAACTCTCAGAAGGGGATTTACAAGCCAGGGCTGATGCTGCTCACTCTTCCTGAATGCAACAGGTTGCCCAGCCTGCATGAGGACCCTAGCTCCTGCACCCGCATCCCTTTCTTTGGTAAGGTGACACATGCTGCCTGTTGTCCGGAGAGCTGTGTTCTTAGTAAGGGA
The DNA here is from genome assembly GCA_013396735.1 of Grallaria varia. NCBI lineage: Eukaryota > Metazoa > Chordata > Aves > Passeriformes > Formicariidae > Grallaria > Grallaria varia. Next base: position 44,227 of record VWZG01008919.1, read on the forward strand.
GGTGGGATGGATGAGATCCATAATTTACACCTGAAGTTAAAGCCAATGGTGGGTACCACCCTGTCAGCACCTGTGCATGGAATTGTGACAGCTGCATTGCATGTTTGCCTGTCTCATCCTTGGGAGGTAGAAAAAAGTCCTCAAGCAAATGGGGCCTAAATCTTTGTTGAGAAGATCATAACAATCTCAAAAAAACAGTCTTAATGACAGAAAATTTGCTGTTCAGGTGCCTTTGCAAACAAACGATCTGTTTAGGCACTGCTAGGCGAAAACTTTTTCCTCTAACCTGCTCCTAAGTGAGCATCCAGTTATATCACATCCTGGACAATCCGTCCTTACATCTTGTCTTGTCTTTTTACAGATTTTAAGAAGGAGAATATAACCAGTAAGTAGACTGCTCCAGGTTCTATATTTTTAGAGGTGGATATGACATTCTTCATTGAAGATGCAGTTTGCACAGTATTTTTGTGTTTTTCTCTGGTCCTGACTGACTGAATTCAGGTGATTACCAGGGACTGTCTGAGTTTCCCCATCCAAGGCACGGGAAACACATTTCCAGCTCTTCAGAGACTGGGGAGAAGGTGGGCTGGTAACTTTTGAAGATGATGGGAGAGACATGATGGTGTTGTATGGTACCCCTCCTCTCCAGCTGTTTTCTTTTCTATCTACCCATTTCTTCTAATTCTGCTTTACCCATATTTGGTATTTCTGATAATGCTGCTGAGGTTATCCCAACCTTATATGCTGTTACCCACCGGGCTACTTATGTCAGGCTGGCCTTTCAAGACCGTGATACTCAAAAGGTCCCAGCACTCTCCTCAAATAATCTCTGAAGTCTGGCTGTCTCTTGTGTGACTCCCCGTGACCAATGGTGAGACCCAGACAACTCCTGTAGTGCTGCTATGACTTCTGTCAGCCTCCTGCCCTGCTGCTGGTCATGGCTGAAACACATCCAGCACTTTCACTGACATGTAATGGCCATTTCAGTCTCAGCCACTGAAATTGCCCCATTGGAAAAAGGAAGAATCTCTCTCCTGTCATGCTTCTAAGCAGGTGAGAGCTGCAAATCTGGCAGTGGTAGGCACTTTCTGCTTGGAGAGAGAAAGTAAAAAAAAAAAAAAGACAAAAATCAAAAAAATTTTTGACTATTCTTTCCTGGAAGGATGTTGGCTCCACCTGGCCACCCAATTCCTAGGTGCCCAGTGATGCATACTTGGGAGAAAAGGGCTTCAGCACCTTGTGGGCACTCCAGCATCACTGACCAATGCCTACAGCCTGCAGGTGCAGCCATCCCCTCCCTGGGGTGCTGGCAAATGAGTGGTGCATTCATAGGACAGTTTCAGCCTCCTCTTAAATATTTACAAGTTCAAGACTTAGCCTCTGTCTCCTGTGTAAATACATGACCTTTTTGTTCAGCTTTCACAGCATTTTCCTAGAATGGCATTGCACAGATGTGCAATATTCTGTCATGAATCAGGAAGACATAACATTAAAATTTTAGTAAAATTGCCCCTTCTTTTTTACTTTAAAGCCTCTGTTGTGTGCACAAAGATTTGGGGAGCATGAACTGAACTGTCTTCTAGCTTGCCATCAAATTATTCATTAAAACTAAAATTGGCCACCTATATTATTCCCTCAGTCCTCACTGTAGCAAGACCAGAAAGCATCTGCATTTTCAAGATCATGAAGGACTCAGGAATGCTTCCTTAATGTTTTTGTTACCCCTAAAACGCTCAATATTTATCCTCAAAGATGTCGCACTGATGCTTATTTCAGATTTGTGCAGAAATATTTTTCATGTTCATTGCTAGCTCCATCATAAGGCATGTTTCAGGCACTGCTTTCCTTGCCTTTGAATGTGAGATATGTAAAACTCTGGGCTCAGGCACACTAATATGTACTAGGGCAGCTTAACAAGATTTTACACCTCTGCAGAGCTATGTCATATGGGGGCTGCTAGCTTGTTGCAGATGTGGGTCATAAATGGTATTTACATATCAGTCAAAGAAGTCAAATTATAGTATTTTACTTTGTATTTATGATGGGTTTAAGTGTTCTCATGAAGTCCACAGTCATTCCTATACTGAGTTGTTTGGGTAATGTGAACTTGATCCTTTGCTTAAGCTCACTCACCTGGATCAAACACTTTAATGGTGGCTTTTCTACATACTAATGTGTACTAATGTGCCTGCTGCCTAGTGAAACTTCAGAAAGCTAAGGGTCTATAACAAAATATAACTGCAATCTTGAGTGCAGTGGGTGATTCAAGAAGAAAGAAGCAGATAGTCATCTTGGTGCACTGACTATGATCCTCCTACAGGAGAACCAGGATAATGTGCAAGGATAAATTAAAACACATAGCCTTGTTTCAAATTTGGATCAAAACTTATGAAGAGCTTTAATGAAGCTGAAAAATATTTGCTTAAAAAAAATCATTATTTTAGAACACACCAGGTTTCCTCTATTTTTTTTTCCTGAGCTGCAAGTTTATGAACATAATAGAAAATGAAATTATGACAATAGTATTTGATGGCTTGTTAATTCATCTAACAAGATTAATAATGCATTGGACCCTAATGCAGCCAACAATCAGAATGTGGGTCCCTGCCTAGACAAGTTTACGAAGGATCAGGTACCATGTGTTGAAGTGTGTAAGGCTGCATCTCCTATACTGTCCTCCTGCTTCCTAGATTATGCCAGCATGCATTAAACTCTCCTATGCCGGCAGATGGTATCTGCATTTATGCATATTCCTGTAGTAAAATCCTCTCAATATTTTCTGCTTAATTTCCTGCAGTTGGAGCAAGCCTTATGTATCGAAAGTGAACTACACATTCTTCATTAGAAAGAACATTGTTTTTGTACTGATACTATTCCTTCAGATCATAGTTGCCTTCAGTCTATGGTTTCCACACATGCTGGAAACCATAGGCTGTTTCCAAATATTCAAAGTGGACAAGCACTGTACAGAAGCAGGAGGAGGGATACCACTGTGGGACTTTATGAATCCCAGTGCTCTGCTACCTACATGAGCAACATAGCTCCTATTAGTGCTCCTGTAACAGTGCAGGCTGTGAATCACAGAACTAGTGTTGCAACTTGCTTTCTGCCTTGTTTTGGCTTGGGTGGGTTCAGTGTGGTTCTGCCTGCCCTTTCTGAGTGGAAGTGCTGTGCACGAGGTGGTTGCAGCTCAACCGTCACAGGCATATGGCCTATTTCCTCAACCTGAAAGAGCTCCAGTTCCCTCTTTGAGGTTTTACTACATTTGATCATACGTATTGAGCTCAAAATCCTTCAAAGGGTACAGCTAAGCAGTACCCAGTATGCAGTTGTCTTGGCTCATTATGTGCTTCAGATGTGATGCTAATTGCTACATGCTCTCATGTAAGGACGTGAAATTTATTCTTGTTAATCCTTGCTGCAGGACATGGTCTGAGATGCCTTGACCCCATGTTTGTTTGGCTTTTTTGTTCCCTGACAGGGACTTGCTACAGTGGCAATGGCCGGTTTTACCAGGGCTGGGCCAACGTCACGGCCTCCGGCATTCCCTGCCAGAAGTGGAGCGACCAGGTTCGTATCAGTGTTTCCCAGCGCCAGGCAGCCCAATCTCAGTGAAAGGGCACAGGTTGCCTGCATTCTTGAGTTCACTGGTGTTTCAGAACCTCATCACATTTTAATCTGCAAGTTCCTCTTCCCACATCAAGATGCATTCTCTGTCATTTAGGCAGGCTGTTTCAAGAAAGGCTCTGTCTTTCTTCACTCTTTTGTTTTAATTGCTTTTATTTTACTAATAATGGCAGGAAAAAATATACTTAAACACTAATCAAATTTGCTTCCTCCCCCAAGGCTCCCCACTTGCATAGAAGGACTCCTCAGGTCTTCCCTGAACTGTCTGATGCTGAAAACTACTGCCGCAATCCAGGGGGAGAGCACGAACGTCCCTGGTGCTATACAAAGGACCCAGCTGTGACCTGGGAATACTGCAGTGTGTCTCCCTGTGGAGATGGTAGGCAACTGCAATTTATATCTGCCACTGTGGTTGTTTCGGGGCCAAGGAAGGTGTTTGCATCGTGGGTGTACTGATCTGTTCTGCCTTCTGGATTCAGCTAGTTCTGGGTCCCCTCATAGATTCATTCAACACCTTTGACCAGAAGTTATAACCTGACCCTTAAAGAGGGGAAAATGAACACAGGGAAATTGAGCGCCTTACCCTAGATTATAAAAATGACAAATGTTGGAATAAGATTGCCTGTAGTATTCTGAAAAATGGATTTGCTACATTGTGTTTCGAAGGTAGGGTTTTGGGCTCCTTTCCACATTGTTTTATTTTGAATGATTTTGTTTCAATAATATGAAATCCAATTTTAACTAAAAAGAAGTCTGAAAAAGATGGAAACGTTTTCTCTCTGATGTTGAAATTAAGTGTTTCTGTTATTTTTTGTTCAAAGAATAGAGCGATATTTGAAAGATATTTCTTCCAAGATTCACAGTTTCTGCTTCTCGGTGCTTGGAAATAAGATAAGGCTTCTTGCACAGAGAACAGGATTTTCATGGATATAGGTGAACAGGTCATTTTCAGTTTAGCTGGCCTTAAAAAGAAGAGGTTAAATTTCTTTCTGTTCTCAATCATTGCATGTACAGAATAGCATTTTCTATAATGACTCAGAAAGTACTCAGTAGGTAGTTATGTGATTTTTTCCCCCCACTAATGATACAGCCAATGTGTTTTAAACTAATTTTCCATATTTGCCCCATAAAGACACTGAGTTGCAAATTGTTGGACGCAAGGGGGTATTTCAGGAAAGTATCACTATGTACTTACTTTGTCTTACACTCCTCTCTGCAGATTCCTTTTAGGACACATGATACATTGCGGTTCACATTGGAGACCATTGATCTTTCACGCTGCAGACATAACTATATTTGAATACTGTTGAGACCATCAAATGTGATCTCCCATCTGTAATTACTGCAAACATACCATAACAAAACTGTGTTCCCAGCTTAATGGGATCTGTTTCTTGGTCTTTACCAGATTCTGGATTTTCGCATTTGGCAAGCACAAATGAGTTTTGCTTCCTGAAAACCAGACTTCCCTGTATGATTCTCTCATGTGGTCATACAGCTGTATCTGTAATGTCAGAAATTCTCAGGACAGCAGGTTGACTCCATAAATTCCTCTTATAGAAAGGTCTATAAACTAACAGAGACATAACTCTTTGATTTTGTTTACATTACAGTGTTGTTATCACTAGGAACAACAAAACCAAATGGAGAGACTCTAAATCTCCCCCCTGCTCCTCCCTTTTCTCCTACGTACTCCATGACTGTCATCATCTCAATTATCTCCAGCTTTGCTCTGGTCGTGATCTTTGGTGCTGTCACCCTGGTTTGCTGCCGACATCGAAAGCAGTGGAAAACCAAAAACCGGTAAAGCTTGGGACTTAATTCAATGCGTGAAATGCTGCTTTGAAAGAGGGCTTGCCTGTTTCTGAGCACAAAGTCCTGCAAATGCCTCGTAGAGAGGAGCAGCCCTCTCTTTACCTTGATGGCAGCCCAGTGCAAGTTCTGGAGAACTCCTGTGCCAGAGCCGATTGTGGCCTGGTGACTGGGAACATAGCATGACACCTTCCTGCAAGGCTCTTACAGTAGCTCTGCTGCACCTTCCCTTTCCACCCTGAAAGAAATAAACCTAGGAGAAGAGGCAGTTAGTTATGTCTTGGTTAAAGGCTGTGCACACATTCACCAAAAAATCACTCTACTGTTTCAGAGAGTCCGAGACACCAACACTCACCACTCTGCCTTCTGAACTACTCCTGGACCGGCTGCACCCCAACCCAATGTACCAGCGCATGCCTCTTCTCCTCAATCCAAAATTGCTTAGCCTGGAGTATCCCAGGAACAATATTGAATATGTGAGAGATATTGGGGAAGGAGCATTTGGGAGAGTCTTCCAAGCCAGGTAAGCAATCTCTATGGGAGACCTTTTCATCTGGAGGTATCTGTGACAAACTGGCACTGGGAGTCATTCATTTATTCATTCTTTCACTCAAAGATCAAATGCATGTGTACCAAATGGTACACTCAGTCTGGAATTATTGTTGCTGTTGTCCTCTGCTGTCTGTTGATACTGGTTAAACTTTTGTCATAAATGACTGTATTGTTCTACTCTCTAGTAGATGTAATGCTTTACTCACATACCAAAGTGTGGTGTAAAAGTTTAGCTAAATTTATCATCACTGTTTTTGCCAAGAATGTAGCCTGTGACATATGACCTATTGTGAAATTCTTGTATTTCCCATTATTTGCAAATTGTGTGTAGTGACCTCCCTTATAACACCAACACTGGCTAGTAATTACCACAGAAGGCAATGTGTTATGTTACAGTTCAGTCCTGACCCAGTTTCAATTTGATTCAGTGACAAGCCAAACCAAACGAAACCAAAAATCCCCTGAAAAATGACCCCACTAGGCCAATAGGGGGGTTTTGTGTGTCTGTGGTGTCCCAATCTTAAGGGAAGGGCACATGTAAGATTTGTAGACGCTTGTGGTTGAAAAGAACAACAAAAGCCAGAGGGCCCACAAAAGCTTACAAGTTTTTATTAGTATATTACACTCCTGGCATGGAGACTGGTATGTTATGGTCCTTGACCTTTTATAAAAGCATAAAGTAGTAGTTTTTGAATAAAGGGGTAGTATGGAAAGGAAGGCAGAGAGAGAGAGAGACATATGGGGGGGGAGGGAGAGGGAGGGAGGGA
>VWZG01008919.1:51010-88165 GCA_013396735.1 Grallaria varia
AGGAAGGAAGGAAGGAAGGAAGGGAGGAAGGGAGGGAGGAAGGGAGGAAGGAAGGGAGGAAGGAAGGGAGGAAGGAAGGGAGGGAGGGAGGGAGATCACCAGCATAATTTCATATGATGGGATCTATAGGGTTTTAGGACGTATGCACACAGGCTTTCCTTGGGGTACCTTTTTATAGATAAGTTTCCCTGCCTTGGAGATAAGTTTCTCACTTCTGTGCAAATGAGTTAACACTCACAGTCCATTCTTCTAGACCTTTCTTATTTTTCTTCTTCTTTCATCTTCTTTCCTCTTCTTTCTTCTGGACATGCGTTGGAGAGCTTTGAGCATCTTTGGTGCTCTTGATTCTCCCTCTACTTGACCTCATTCCTGTGCCTGTGCTGTACTGAATTGTGTTTATCTTCAGGAGGTAGAACAATGATGCTTGGCCCAAAAAAGTGCTGCCCTACCCCCATAGGATCCCCTTCTCCAGCCACAACAATCCTTGGCTGGCTCCATAGCTATCTGGCTATCGTTTGAGACCTACACATTAATTCCCTTATCTTCTATACTTCTAAGATGGTCCCTTTATTTATTCACTTTTCATGTTTGGAATTTGCAGCCCTTGTTACCTGTTTTAAATTTAAAGTATTAGATGAGATTCCAGTTCCATTAAATCTCATGTGAGGTGATAGCATGCACTTCTTCAAATGTGAAAAATCTTTAACTGACAAACCCAAAGATGAACCCAGTCCTTCCTAGACTGAGGTGAATGGAAGGTGTCTTGTTAATCATGACAGAATCCATAATTTCTGCAGGACAATCTTTGTACTAGTTTCCTGATAAAGTCTCATCCTCAAATTCCTTAAAGAAAGTGTACAGACTGTCTAGTTCCATGTATACTCAGGACAGTCCTTTACAGTTAATAAGTAAGGATGTGGCTGATTTTGTAGCTGTAGCTGGAATAGTGTATGATGACCTAAAAGAAGGGAAGTATCAGAGTCCCACCGTGGGCCAAGATCTTTCTGGTGAAACTGCTTCTATTGACTTCAAAGAGAAAGGACTCTCCTTACAAAAGGAGATGCAAATCTCAAAAATGCAGATATTTTTAATGTTTATAGTAATGCTGTTAGTATATCTGCTAGGAAATGAGCTACAAGCAGCTTAAATGTGTTACACCTGGGAAAAAATTTCAACAGCTGTGATGGTTTTATTTTTCTAATGAAGGGATAAGTTATTTCTAATGGAAGAAATGCAGGCATACTTTTGTTTAACACAGAGAGAGCTAAAAATAACAAAGTTCAAAGGGCATGCAGTGGGGAAGTCACAGATGCTTAGCCTGTGATTGATTGTTGCCTGGATGTCTGAACGCATCTCAGCTTGAAACAAGAACAAAACTGTAGAAACTGCACAACAGCTGTGCTTGGGGCACTGCGTGCCAGCAGGGCAGCTCTTGTCTCAGCCTCAGCACAGTGCTCGGTGTGCCCTGTGGTGCACCATCTTCCAGTTCATACAGCAGGAGTCTTCACCACACTGTGGTGTGCAAGCAAGGCAGTCTTCCTGCCAAGTGCCACTTTAGACCTGCACTAGAAGCTTTAATGTGATATAAGTGCTGCTCAGACCTTTCTGAGCTGGAAATGACTCATGGACATCAAGCAGGATGTCTCAAAGGACATTCAAATGTTGCTAAAGTGCTGGGTTTAGCAAATGCTCAAGTGGTGTAGAGACCTTTAAGGTGGATTACATCCATCCCAGTGCTGCAATTTCTTATAATTAAACCTTTTGGTTATTGACAGTGGAAACTGAGAGAAAAAGAGGAAAAATAAAGCATCGCATCTTAGCCAGCATTTGCCAAGTGAAAAGCACTATATCCTGAGAAATGCCTGCTGTCTGTGACTCAAGGAAGGAGCCACAGATATTTCTTCTGAGGAACTTCCATATTTTTATTAATATCTCTGTCAAGAGTTCTTCCAAGGCACTGTAATTCCTTACAACTATTATAATTCCTTCTAATAAGCCACTGGCATTTCTGTGCACTGCTGGTAGATCAGGGCAGACTGCTGATCCAGTAGCACAAGCTGTGTACCCAACAGGTTACTGAAGCTATCTCAACTCAGATTGTTGCCTTTCCTTCCCAGATGGATAAAATGTACTTTCCTACATGTGTTAAATGGGCATCTTGAGCTAAGTTTAGCAATACTCTTACTTATCCTGCTCTCGTGTTTCTCCCTCTCCTGTAAACACAGCTCTGCACACAGCGCCAGCAATGCCTTTGCCAGATGGCTTGCTCTGAGTCCTGATTCAGTGTTTACTCACTCCTGGGTCAAGCAACATGTTAGGACAGGAAGTGTCTGGCTATCATTTACTAGCTTCTCCTGAAAGGCTGCTGTCTTCACCAGGAACAACTTCACACTGGAAAGGATGAGGAAGTAACCATGCTTATAACAAAATTCAGGACCTGTCTCAGGTCTGTTCCAACTGCGTCCTGTACGCTGGCCCTGGGAAGACCACACTGCCCCCCACAAGCCACCAAAGCACCAGCGTTATGCAGCTCAGTGCGGGCCAGCATGCAAGTTTTCCGCCACAGCAGGAGCTGTATGGCTCAGGCTAAGACTGAAGGCCAGGATTGCCTGAAACCCTGGATGTTGAGCCTTTGGTTGCAGGCTAGTAGACTTCCACTGCAAAGGCACAGCTGCTTGTTGCCGCAAGAGACAAAGTGGTTTCTAACGTCGGAGTTTCTTGACAGACGTCTCCTCATGTTCTCTTCATCTGCAAAGGGTGTTTCTTTGAGCTATTATCTCAAACATCACTGAAAAACGGTGTGGATATTAATTAAAACAAAACAAAACAAAACACCACAAAAACTCCAAAACAAGCCAATCCACCAAACAACCAACCGAAAAACCAAAAAAATCCCCCAAACAAAAGAAAAAAACCAAACACCCAAACCCAGAAAAAAACCCCAAAACAAAAAAAGGTACGACAAAATGAGCCCCTGCCAGTTCAGAGCACTCTCCTGCCCACATACAAATTTAACAAAAAGATAGGGAAAAGGTGGATCTCCACCAGACTCAGAAAAGAATTAACATTTTTTAGAAAACACTCCACTTTCTGGTCCACCATCTGAATTCTCCTGGTTCAGTGGCAGCAGCTTCCCATTGCTCCCCTGCAGATGTGCACCTATCCCTTTGTGCAAAGATTGTCTTTTGGGCACCAAAGGGGACAGCTTTGATAGGTGTCCGCAAGACTTCAGACAGTCTCTGTCTCTGTGCCAGACCTGTGTGAGTTTCCCAGGTCTGCTAAGAACTGGGCTGAATTTGCACAAGTTACCAAGGGTGAAATTTCTTACTGTTGGTTGAAGGCCAAATAAAAGACTTTGTGTATCTTAATCTCACTTGGTTACATTTAGGATAGTTTACACTACAAGGTTCCATGAAGTTAGGTGGTTGGGTGTACATCAGCCTGGGGTGAGTTTATCTCTCCAAAGCATGCAAGACCAAGCTGTGCCTGCCCCTGCTTTGGCACCACACCGGGTCTATTAGTCAGTGATGAGTGGTAATCTGCGAGGCCATTTGGAAGAGATAAAAGCCCTCCTATTTTTACTTTTAAATGCTCTACTGGTTTCTTCAGGCCATTGCTGCTGACTTCAGCGCTGAGATTAGACAGCAGCTGGTAGGTGCTGGTACTTCTACTAGACTAGCAATTGCTGCCAGCATGGAGGAAAAAAAAGGAAGACATCTTGCTGTAATGGAGGCAGTAGCAGACAAGTGTGGAGTCTGATCCTCTCCTCTGGCATGCCAGACCTCCTTGCCTGAGTTTTCCAGCTATGATTGGCCACCTGTGAGATTCCTTTCTCCTGGGCTTCCTGCCATCCACTGACATTTGACATTTCCAGCATCCAAGTGCAACTGTTGCAACTGCCATACATCTGAAGTAGATGACAAGGAAACTGGAAGTTTGCTTTGGAAATTGGAGTCTCCTCTTGATACTACTGAGTAGTAAAATAACCTGGCATTTGAGCAGTGGGAGAGCAGTTGGGTTGGTGTAGTAACACGACACATACATGGGCAACACTTTTCATGGGCTCTGGTTGGCTACCCATGAGGAATGTGTTTTAGCTGCAGGACCCCTGGAAAGAGTTTGTGTGGGCAACAAAATGTACATCTGAGGTTTGATGCATGTTTGGAGAGTGTAAAGTTAATCTTCGTTGGCAACAGCTAACACTAAATATTTGGCAAGCCCATCTAAATAAACTTGAGGGTGCAGTGAGTTGGGGATAAGAAAATGAGTTTGTGATTGCCCTGAATTAGGAAGTTCTATTTCCTATGGATTTGTGTCTATAAGCTCTAGCTGAAGATTCACCAGAGTCACAACAAGTGTGTATTTGTACATTACCTTGTTCTTCAGACAGGGCACAGTTATGCTTTGTCCCTTCTGTCCTGTCATGTTTCCACAAAACTTGCAGGAGTTTTCTGGACCTCAGCTATACTACCTTACATTCAGCTGAAATTAGCTTCATAACTTGTTGAATTACAGGCACACATATGTAACACACACACACACACACACACACACACACACACACACACACACACACACAGAGAATATTGACAAAAGGCTGTTTTTCTTACAAAACCTGGGGAAAATGCTTACTGTAATTGCTACTTTTACTCTGTGCCAGTTATGAGAATGGAAACGCTTTAATCAATTTCATATAACATAGGCTTATTTTTCACTCTGATAAACTCAGTCATTACACCAAAAAGTGATTTTTTTTGAATGGAGAGTCCTTCATGAAGTTTATGATGTGACCTTCAACTTGGGGATAGTTGTTGCTTACCAACCTGTTACTTATTTATGTCTTTACCAGTAATAGTAAAGAGTCAGTAAGCAGAAAGAATAGAGATCCATAAAAGTTAATACTGGATTTAGATCCCCCTTGAACCAAATTATATATCTTTGTAATATGCAATGCAGAGATGCCCAAAAGGTGGTGAGGTTGGTCTTTAATATTCATTTAGTTGGTGCTAGGGCCTTCCAAATTTTTAGTTTTTCCTTTTTTCTTTCTTTTTTTTTTTTTTTAAACTGTCATCCTATCCTTTTATTGCATCAGAAACAGAAGCCTATGTTTAGTGTGCGTGAATTCACTGCTGCTTTCCTCCTTTCCCTCTCCTCACAGGGCCCCAGGGCTGCTGCCATATGAGCCTTTCACAATGGTGGCGGTGAAAATGCTGAAGGAGGAAGCATCTGCTGACATGCAGGCTGACTTTCAGAGGGAAGCAGCTCTCATGGCAGAGTTTGACAATCCAAATATCGTCAAGCTTTTAGGTATCTCAGTGGGGCACTCATGTACAGGGTATCACCTTCTGCAAATCTTCTGTGGAACTAGTGAGGGCACAAGTGACTGAAGCTTAATGCAAATGGCAATCCTGGTCTATTTTGCAAGAGAAAACTCCTCCTGCAAAGTTGTGAGCTTTTCTATGTGCCATTGCATGCTCTGCTAAATTGTCCACTGAAACAAGCCTCAAAATGTATGCCTGATGCTGTTGTCTTAACAGGATGGTGCAAAATATTAAACCCTCCTCATGCTGCATTGAATATATTGTTGGCCATCTTGCTGCATAGCTCTGCTTCCACTTTAATAGATGTCTTACAGTGTGGACACGAGCTCCCTTGGAGCTGTGATTTATTTGTGGGTACTTACAAAACGCAGGCACCAGTCTTGTTACTTTTATGGGTCCCATATTATTGTGATGTCTGAACATTCAGCAGGATTAAAGAAACAAAAATTAAAAAAATGAACAAAAAAAGCCAGCCACAAAAATGGTCTCTTCCTTCCCTTGCCTTTTCATCTGAAAAGAAACCCTGCTTTATTGGGGTTTTTTTGGAAAGTCTTCATGTTGCAGCTTGGCTAATAGGGCATTCTTCTGTGAAGAGAGCTGTGGACAAAATTTTCTTTCAGTAAATTGTCATTTGTTGTTCGATGTAGGTGCTGCTGGCCACCTGCACTTGGCAATCCTGCTCTAAGTTGTTGTGTGCAGACCTCATACCTGTGAACAGGCAGCTGAGATCTTGATTTATTTCAGTAATTTTGAATTAGATTTGAAATAGATAAACCACAGTTTTGGGAAAGTCTGGGTTAAAACAGGTATTTTGGCTACAGAAAAGAAAAGCAGGAAATGCCCCAAACACAATACACTTTGTGTTTATTGACAACGCATCTTAGGTCAGGAAAGGTCAAAGGCACAGGAAAAACAGAGAAAACAGCTACATCATTGAAGACAGCTTAGATGATGAATCTCTCATATAAAGTTTTCGTGATTGTCAGATCCTGATTTCATCACACTGGGAATAGCTATCTGTTTTTCCTCAAAGTTTCAATGGTTAGGTCATCAACCAGAATTTCAGATTTCACAATAACTTGAACCAACTATTGCTAAATTATGGCCATAAGAAAGCAAAACACATACATTTAAATGTTAGCTTTTGCTTGTTGGCAATTTAATGAAAGGCATGCAGATATTTTTACTGTATCACTGTATTATCAGTAAGGCTGATGAAAGTGTCATCCTCTACTGATGCTGGCCCACCAGTACAGCTGAAGTAGAGCCAAGAATGTGCCTTTCAGTGGCACTAGGTTCTGTATCTGTCAGATACGGAAAATGTTTGCTTCCTGATATCTGCTTTTTCTTTGTCTTTCTTTAATTTTTGAGTATGTTTCATGCCAAAAGTAATTTCTGCAACTGAAATTTTTTGCATGAGCTGTTTAAAATAAAAAAAAAGAAATATCCAGAAGGGGCTGTAGTAGGAGTTTCTTTCCATTTCAAGTATACCACTCAACGCTTGAACATGCCTCCTGTGATTACTTTTGAAGTCTTCCTGCCTATGTGTTGCTTCCACAAGTTAGTATTAATAATAATTATAATAATTAGTACAATAATTGCAACAAATAAAAGAATTACAAAATGAATGATCAGAACTATAAAGATTACTTCCTGAAAGTATGACCTTGCAGTTGCACCTGGGAAGAGGCAATATTTCTGTTAATGCTAACTTAAACAGGATCGGGCTCCTCATTAGTCATAACTCCAAAACTGTATATTTTTCCTGGGATGTTCAGACAAATTAGTCAAGTGCATGACTTGTTAGCATGTCCCACAGAGCTCAGTGTTAGACTCCTGGTGAAGGAGTTTCAAAGAGACAAGCATACATGATGGATGCATGCAAACCTGATGGTATGTGCATGGTCACCTTTTTGCCTGGCTCTTTATGTGTTGCTGAAGTCTCCCTTTTGGGTAACTATTTTTTGATTGTTTGGGTTTTGCACATCAGAACTGTCTTTGTTTCCCAAATGACCTGTGCAGTGTATCTATTCTCTTACAGGTGTGTGTGCTGTTGGGAAACCGATGTGCCTGCTGTTTGAGTACATGGCCTATGGCGATCTAAATGAGTACTTGCGTGACCGCTCACCCCGCAACCTCTGCAGCCTGGCACACAGCAGTCTGGACACAAGGATTCATCTCCCTAACCCACTGGCACTGTGCTGCACCAGCCAGCTCTGCATTGCCAAGCAGGTTGCTGCTGGCATGGCATACCTCTCTGAGCGCAAGTTTGTCCACCGGGATTTGGCCACCAGGAACTGTCTGGTGGGGGAGAACATGGTGGTCAAAATTGCCGATTTTGGTCTTTCAAGGAACATGTATTCGGCTGACTACTACAAAGCAAATGAGAACGATGCCATCCCCATCCGCTGGATGCCCCCTGAGTCCATTTTCTACAACCGTTACACCACAGAGTCTGATGTGTGGGCCTATGGAGTGGTGCTGTGGGAGATCTTCTCCTATGGCATGCAGCCCTACTATGGGATGGCTCATGAAGAGGTCATCTACTATGTGAGGGATGGAAATGTCCTCTCCTGCCCAGATAATTGTCCCCTGGAGCTCTACAACCTGATGCGCCTCTGCTGGAGCAAGCTGCCGGCTGACCGGCCGGGCTTTGCTAGCATCCACCGTATCTTGGAGCGCATGTACGAGAGGTCTGTGGCCAACATGTCCATCTGAGGGATGCTTCTTCTTTCATGTCCTTCCTTGTCTCCTGTGTGCACCTATCCAGACTAACTTGGATCAGCCTATGAGTGATGGTGGATTCACACAAAGTCCCACTTCAGGGGAGGAGAAACAGCTTGTTCCTCTAGCAAGCAAGAATTGTGGACTTCATCCCCTTATGAACCTCTTTGGGTGGGACTCTACCTCCAAAACAACAGGGCTGACCTCTGGCCACCAAGCCAGGACTCCTTAGGTTGGTGAAGGTGCTGGCCATGTTGACTCAGTACCTATATTAAGCATTTCCAGGAGCAGAGTTCCCCAGGGAAAGCAAACCAATGATTCAATGGTGGCACTTCCCTTCCTAGCAGGTCTCTCCATGTCCTTCTGCATTTGTGCTCTTGGCTTTTTTTTTTCTTCCTTTCCTCATGTGCTTTCAAGTGTTATTTTAAAAAAAGATTGCAGCATTCAATCTTTTTTTGGGGATACTGTTTATTATTTTATTTTTGCATACTGTTTACTCTTTTGCTTTTGCATACTTACTCTTCTGCAGAAAAAGGATGTTTCTGAAGTCAAAGGCCACTTTCTTCTTCCTTGTAGCTTTCACCTTCTCGCATGACAATCACATTGACAGTCCAAACAGGAGCCTGCAGGACCACTGGCAGCCACATGAATCTCATGTTGCACAGATGAGCAAACTCCTGTAAAGCATGAAACCTTCTATTTTCAAAAGTGGGAAATCCACAGTGAGGTTCATTTCATGTTTATTAAGGTTTCACACAAAGGATTTCCTTAAGCATTGCAGCCCATAATTCCTGCCTTCCCCTGCAGCAACAAAGCCATTTGGTGCTGAGGGAGAAATTTATTACAAAAACCTGATCCTGCACCTCATAGGTGTCTGAGGTGTATTTGTTTGCTACTGCATGCAGTATGGTCCTCACTGTGCCAAAAGCAGGGAGAAATGCAGTCCCTCTTGCAGAAATGTGGCAGGTTATGTTAATTATTTCTCTCCTTTTTCATTCCAATCTTTGCCTCTTGTTTGCGGTTTTCCTTTCCTGACAGCAGCACCAAAGCTCCACTAGAATGTTTGCCAGCCACTTTCCTTGTGCTACAGTTTAAAGACACAGAAATAAGGAAAGTGGATGTCTGCTATCAGTGGTCTTCAGAGACACCCAGCCCAGGAGAAGGTGGAAAAAGTGGGAGTTCACACTCCACACAAGAAGTGTTACAGACTGTTCATCTGCAGGGAAAAATGAGACTGCCTCTATTGCATGTAGTCTGCAGCCCACCTCCAAACGCCAAGTGTTGTTTCTCTCCTATAAGTTCTGCATTTTGTAATGGATACTTTAGTGCTAAAGAAAATTGTATTTCTCTGAGTACAGGTTTTACCTTTTAGCTCCTTGGGGTGTGAGGAGCAGTTGTCCAGAGCCTCACTGATGATACGAAATACAGTCCAAGGTAGGGATGTGCATTATGGCTGCAGAGCAGGAGCACCAGTGAGTGAGAGTTTAGTGTGGCTTCTGTAACTGGGACATGCTGGTTGAGTCTATCCAAAAAGCAGCAGTGGAGAGGAGCCATCTCTGGTGCTATCACGAGTAGCTTTGGTTTCAGACAGGTAAGCTTGAAAATCATGAAGAACAAAACTGGAAAGAATATATCTTCTGCTGCTGCTCTCCTGGTTTCTTTAAATTTGTTTCTCTTTCTTTTTCTTTATCTTGTTCTTTTTCTTGTCCTCTTTCTTCCTCCCCTCTCTTCCCACAACTAACCATAGTTCATTCGGGTTCTGGCCAGAAGAGCATGGTTTAAGGTTTTCAGACTGCTGGTGTCAATTTCACTTGGAGTAAAGAGCTTGCCACTGCCCAAGACAGTGGAAAGAAAGAGGAAGTTTGGGCTGTAAAATAGTGAACTCCTAAAGGAGCTTGGACATCTGCACAGTGAGCAGAAAATGACCCGTACTCTCTTACTCTTTTAGCAGTCCTACCATCATGTTACTATGCCACAACAGTTTACTGGGGTTTGGATGGTAAAAGCAAATACCTTTGAAAACCCCGAAGCCTTAGATTTAAATAAAATAATACTGGAGTTCCTTATGTTGCTCCTGTTATCACAGTATGACCACTTCACAGTGCTCAGCATTAAAATCTGTTAGGTTGTATCAGCCACCTGTCTGAGGGGGCAGGAGTGTGGAGGGATGGTGGGTGAGTGGCATCCCCAACTGAGTGGATTTCCCTGTAGCATCTGCTGTGAGCACTAGTATGCAGCCCAGCACCTGCTCCATTTCTGTAAGGGAGGGTGCACATTCAAGATCCTTGCAGTGCTTGGAGCAGCAGGTGTTTTGTCACTCTCTTTACAGAGCGCAGGGTCAGACCTTACGTTTTTGTAGTGGTGTGAGTTCAGGTACCTAGGACGTACTCCTAATCTGGAATGATTCTTACACTAAGTGAAAGGCACAGTAACAGGTTGCAAAACCTGCAACATGTGCTAATGTGTACAAACACACCGTTTCACAGTCTGGAGGACATTCTGTCTTTCTTCCTTCTAGGATCCCGGTGCTGGCTTCAGTCACTCACTCTCCATTTCTCCCAGTGAGGTGACTTTGAAACCACAATCATAGTTTTCTTCTTGTTAGATTCCTGTAATGCCACATGCTTGGATGTTTCCCTCACGTTCTTTGTGAAAGGACTCACACAAACTTGGAAGAGTAGCCCTTTTCATCACATTTTCCTAGCCCAAACCTTCTCTCAGTGACCCCATATTCAGGACAACAGTGGTAAATTTGGTTTTCCTTGTTCAGCAGTCCAATCTTTGCATTATAAGCAGGAAGAGAAGTGAGTGGTAGTCAGTTACTGCAAGTCAGGATGGAAAATGCTTCCTGCATTGAAAGAGGAAAGAGATCATTTTGAGATAGACTTAGAGAAGCTCTCAGCAACATGCTCTTCATGGATGGTAATCTCTTCTGTGTACCGATCCAACAGGAGGGCTTAGCACCTAAATGGTGGTGTCCTTGGAGGATTAAATGGTAGGCAAAACTTCTAGTTGGCATGCAGCTGGATTTTACTGTTTCCTCCTGTACACTTTCCAGCTTGCTAGAAGCTGGAGGTTGAAATGCTTTCATGATATGCCCTCTTTCACAGATATTTTTTTTCTCATCCTCTTGTTTAAGATTTCTGCAATCTTCATTCTATGTTATGTAGTGTGCAACTCTGGATCCTTCCAGATTTTCTGTGCCACTATCATGTAACACAAATTATTTTGAATGGGAGTAAACAAAAGGATTATGAGATAGTAGAAGAGAAGGGAAAATTAGTGACTCAAAAAGTTATTTGGAAGCAAAAATATTTTGCATCTGTAGTTTGGATTTATAATTCATGCAGATGAAGGCGAACAAAAAAAAAAGAACTTTTTTGTGCTAATTTTTGAACAACTTTGTGCTGCATTGTAGAGTACTTTTCTACATCTAGCCCTACCAGGACTGCCCCCCAAAATATGGAATGCTTCATGAATTTGCATGTTACTTTTGTGCAGGAGCCATGCTATTATACTACAATAAACACTTTTGGTGCTTTGATTCCCATTCCCACTGATGCCAGAGGAGCTTTGCAGCCAGTGGCACTTGATGAGAACCCTGAGAAGAAGAGGATTTGTAGCACATTCAATGTACCCGTTCCCTCTGCAAATGTGCTGCCTAGAGCATTTGCAGCACATATACATACAAATATATACAGCTCGTCTCCTTTCCCTAAGGGTAGTATACTAGTTACTATTCTGTGATTGTATGTTACACATTTCATGAATGAAGGCTTTGAAAGACATCCGTAGCAGAAATGTACATTTCTCGTCCAAACCTATGTAACTCATGTGTGCAATATTTTTTAAAATAAAGATGCATAAAAAAGGATAAAACTCATTCTGTTCTCTCTGTTCTCTTCCTCCCCCACCATTCTGAGAATGGAGGCATTTAATTTTATTAAAATATCTGTATTACAGCTTTAATATCACAGTGATTATACTGCAGGCAATTGCAGTAAAAAGTCAACTTACTATTTGTGCTCAAAGGCATGTGGTTTGGATGGGTTAAATTGTGTGCTGTTACAAGAACACATTAAGACTGATCAAGGGAAAGAAGGATGTTTTTACAGCAATGTGAGTTGGAGTCCTTTGACCGCTTTCCCAACGTGAAAGATGTCTCACATTGAGAAATTACATATGCCTCCCTGCCAATGTCTGCTGGTATTTGTGCCTGCGTTCTGATCTCATACCTAGATGTGCAGGGAATTAAGGTCTGATATAAAATCAAAAGGGAATTGAGTTTGCTGTCTGTAGAACACAGCTGAGAAGTTTCCTACTGATGGAGTTATCTGAAACGTATATTCTGCACATCATTCTTGAACATGAACATACTAAGTCTATGAGAATTTTAATTATTTTAAAATAATTGAAAATATTTAACNAATCCTAGGAAAAAAAAGAGTTTTGTAAATGTTTTCCTCACTGAGAAAGTTTATAATGAACTGGGAGAAGAGTTACTTTTTTAGCCTTTCAATGAGATTGAATCATATTAAAAGAGTTGACTATTGCATGGCAAGTTTTTTAAAGGCACAACAAGAAGTGGTACCCTCATTTCCCATCGAAAAATGTTTTTTGAATCTGCTGAGAAACGTTTTTTTAGCCTGGCTAACAGTTTGACCCCATGACAGAACCTGTTGTCTTCAGCAGTACAATCTCTGCTAGGTTTCCCTCCCCTGTAACTCCCTCTAAGGTCACTTAAACCAGACAGCACAAGTGGACTCAGGGCCATGAGTCACTATGAGTATTTTGGGTAATCCAGTGGTTATATCAGTTGTCTTGCATGAAGCAATGAGAGTAACGTGGCTGGGGAGAGCAGAAGCATGTAATAGATAGCTTCATTTTCCTTGGCTTTTATTTGTGATTTTGTGAATGCATATTCTTGTGTTTGTGTATGTGTGTATGGGAAGACATAGAGCGAGGAAGCATGCTTTGTGTGGAAGAGATTTCGGTTAGCCTTCTATGCAAATTCCTTGTCTTTCAAAACATTCAACCATTTCCATTCAGTTTAAAACTTTGCATCTTCAGCTGGATATAATGACATCTCACATCCTCAAAGGAAACTTGAAGTCCTAAGAGACCTTTGTAAAGTTTCTAACATTACACTGGTTCCCCTCTCTGCTGCTGGTATGGAACTCTGAAGTAATGCGAAGCAGCTTTTCATATTTCATAAAGAAATCAGATGTTTTCAGTGGAATTCAAATGCAGGACTAGGATCTTTTTCTTATTAACAAGAATTAAAAAAGGGAGAAAAAAAATCCTGTCAATTTACCAACTCCAACAAAGACAAAGAACCTGTTGTAATGATGTCATGGATGTTTTACAAGTTTCTCAACCTTAGGAGAGAAATTATGCACTCATTCACTGAAAAGTGTTTAGAAACTCATTTTTTTAATATAGTCTTGCTGTACATAGCCAAGAGCCTTCCATAGAGGCATCTCTCCATATGGCGATTCACACACAGTGGCCGTCTGTGACTGTGAAAAGGGTAATATCTGAGGAGCTCAAAGCTCCCCTTTAAACCAGTACCTACAATTTTCTTCAGTAAAGGAGGTGGTAGCTCTTAGCAAAGGTCATACTTTACACCAGTGGTATATTTCGGTGCTAACATAGCATCTTATAATCTCCCACAGATTTAGTATTACGTAAATAAAAGTTTCATCAGCAACTGTTAGACAGAATGTTTTATGACAGATTTGAATCAACATGTAATCAATTTATTAATTGATTATATTTATTGAAGGAATATTTTTTTTCTGTCTGCTGGGATGTTTTAAATCTCATAGCATTTATAGGCCAGCGTGTTTACTTTGACTCTGAGATAACCACAGTATACATTTCTACTGGGCCTGAGTGAGTACCTTGAGGCACTTGTATGTTTATCTGCCCTCCCGGATGACTATTATGTAAAAGAGATGTTACAGTTTGGGAGTTTGTATAGGCTAGCAAACCATTATGTAAACAAACAACTTAATGGAAGAGGGGATCTGTGCAGAAATGAGGCGTGCCAGATGAATGAATGGGGGTTATTCACCCTCTAGATGTTGAGCTCATGCTGTGCTAAATATAACTTCTTATTTAAAGTGGTGCTAACTTCACATCAACAACACTGCAGAACAGGAGGGCTTTGGTTGTTGTGAAGATGGAGAACTTTCCGTGGTTGGTTCAGAGCAGACAGGATAACACAGGATCACTGCATGGAAAATGCAGCAAGGAGAGGGGCATTCCTCAGCAGAGGCACGTGCCTCGTTGAGGGACACAGTAGTAGGGCACAGACAGTCCCCTGCTGAATTCACTCAGATTTGGTTGGGATTTACTTGAAGTGCCTCAGTTATTTTTATTTCTGTTCTGGAACACAATGTGCTGTCTTGGTAGTCCAAGATCCTGAACTCCCCATGCCTAATGCTCTTCTCAAGGCAAGTAGTAGGACAACCCTACTCCCCTTCCTGTCTTCCTAACACTGCACCACTTTTATCTGATCACAGAGGCCAGACAGGTGTCTCTCTGTGGAGCAGAGCAGCACCAGGAAACAAGATGCATGTTTCCACAGCTCTTACAGTGGTGAAGGGGTGTTTCCTGTGTGGACCCTGCAGAGATCAGCACTATCTCCTGTGGCAGGTACCCGACCTGTGATACAGCTGCAAGTATTTATGGGTCTGGGAGGCTGCTTCTTGTTTGGAAAGAGCTCCTGGAGAGAACTGTGCAAAATGTTCAGATCAAAACCTCCAGCAATAAAAAACCACCTGGGTTTGGGTGTCATTACTCGCCCTGATGAGTTTTGTTAAGAGGATCTGCATGCCGCTAGCCTGCTGCTCAGCTACATTTCAAGAGAAACTGCTCTGATTTATAGCTTGGTGTCAGTAACACATTGCAGTCCAACAGCCGTGGACTGGCAGGGAATGGACAAGACGACTTGGTATTGGTATGTGTTGCATGTGAGATCTTCAAGTCAACAGCAAAGCATGCTAATGATCTGTCTTCTCACTAATCTCAGATGTGAAAAATTATGAAATACTGTCTGGGCACCAGGTGGCACCTGTCTAGACAAAACAATAAAATTTTTGGCCAATCTATTTTACTGTGTAACACACTATATACAAACAAAACACTATGATGCTTATACACTGTGCTGAATAGATTGCTGTCTCTTTTGCAAACAATGTGCACAATTGCCTTGAGTGCACAGGACAGCAGAGTATTGGATTTGGCTTGTATGAGATAAATCCTGTCAATGAAAGGGACACACTGCTTATTTGGAAACATACCCTGACTCAGCAAGACTTGCAAAAATATTTTTCTTGGACAACTCCCATGCAATGAAGTAGCTGCTATTACACGTTTCCCCTTTTATGCCAGTCCAGACAAAGGGTTATCTGTTAGAAAGAAGATTTTAAAAAGAACTTGATATAAAATGTTAGATTAAAATCTTATACATGAGATAAAAGTGTCTCTGTCTACAATAAAAATATGCACAGTTCATCCTTTTTGGACTCTGAGATCCTCTTTCACTTCACTTGCAATCCTTCTAAATTTACTCAGACTTTAGTGGGGCTGATAGTTACTACTGCTTCTGGCAACACTGGAATGAGGGACTACCAATGAGCTTAGCAATGAGGACACAAGAAATCATGCACAGGACACATGAAGCTACAGATGCCAAAAGTATGAACAAATTTAAAGAAAAAAAGAAAACAAAACAGAGATTAGACAAGTTCACACAAAAAAAGGCCTGCCAATTTTCATTAAATTTAATGGTTTCAATGCTTCACAGTGCTGTTTTCTAGAACATTTTAGAGGAACACAGAGCAAAGAACTTACTTTATCAACGTAGATGTGACTGGAACTGGTGCTTTTCTTAAAGTATCTGTTGATGAGAGTTGGAGTCAGGATACCTAATGTTCATCCTTCTGATGCCTAGTTTATTGCTGCTTTCGTGAGATTCCTTTGCAAATGGTCCTAGATTGTAAAATCTGGGCTCAGATCACAGATGTTTCTTACCTGAAGGATAATTGTTTGGTCTGATCTTGGCTCTGGCATGTACCTGGATGAAAAAATGTTAACTTTCTATTTTCATGTGCTGTGTTTTAGTGTCTCTTGGATAATGCTATAGTGCTTTCTGAACCAAAATCTGAGCATCCTTCAAAGGGCAAATGCCCTGTGTGCATCTGCAGGGCTAAAAGGATCAGAAAAAACTCTTCCTAATGGAAGTTGAAATGTTGCAACCCACTGACTTGTGTCAATGACTTTTGAAGCCTTTGTCACATTTCCAGCTGACAGAGGTGCAACCATACTAAACATTGAAGAAAAATAACTGGAAGGTATACTTAAAAATAGACCAGAGGATACAGAGCAAAGATCCAAGCTCATCTGCAGAGACAACTGCTAGAGCCCAGGACTGAAGCCCTACCTGCACTTAGGACTCTGACCCTGTGATCCCACTATGCCAGCTGGGATTTCACACAGCCATTTTCCAAGTTAAAATCAAGAAAACATACATTTGGAGTCCTCGTCTCTGAGCAAGCCATAGGGAAACGTGTGCTGAAAGCTGAATGAATGCACACTCCACCAGATTCTGAAGTACCGCTGTGTCCCTAAGGCTATCCCTGCATTGACTTGTTTTGGTGCACCAACATTTCAGGATCATGTAATATTCTTCATGCAGATTTGGCAATGCCAGTACTTGTAAAACACGGACACAGTATCAGCAGTGGGACTTCTTAGCAAGCACTCTTTCAATCCAGTCACTAATAGCTCTCAGTCCCTCAGGTTCAAATAATTGCAGCCAAATGCAATTCTTTCAGTTCCAAACCCTGAAACCATCGACCTAAGCAACTGGCTGCCTTGTCTCCCCTGGGCCGGTGTTTTTCCAAGGAAACCCATGATTCATCTGCAGATGGCTCCCTGCATCAGCAGGCAGCTCCACCCACAGCCAAGAAAACCAGCAATCCCAGGGCTTGCTGCCCCAGCAAGGACATGAACCCCAGCGCTGGCATGAATTCTGCATTTGCAGTTGCTTCATGCTGCTTATTTCGGGCTTAATGCTTGGCTGGGTGGTAGGAAGTAGCAGGACCTGGGGGATACACCATTCATCCTGGTGCAAATTTGTGTTGCATAGACATTGTGATATTGCAGGACAACTTCTGTAAGGCACCCCAGGATGGGTGTGACTACTTTTGGGATGCTTTTTCTGTCCTTTTGATGAACACAATTTGTCTTAGCCATGCAGCAGCAAATGTGTTGATGCTGTTACCAACTAACAGATATGGTGGGAAACAGCAGGGTTCATTTCCTGGGGAAGGAAAAACGGGGCAGAAGTATGAGACTCACCCTACACCCTTCCCCTGCATAGTTAGTGCTGGTTGCTGGCCCTTGAAATTGCACTTCCTTTGATTTTGGCACCAGCAGGAGAATTTGGCTTGCTCAGAACATGCGTGAAAATGCCACCCTCCCTGTTGACAGCAAGGTCAGTGATTATGCAAGGCTAAGATTTATAACATCTCTACTGCTGTGAATCCAGGCATTTTTGATCATATAACACAACATTCTGAGTCGCTGCATATTCATGCTGGAGTTATATAAGAATGGCCTGTACCTGACCTCCCCTGGCAGCTCCTCACATGTAATTAGAGATCTTCTGGTGACAAATTTATGATTGGATCCAAAAAGTCTGGCAAATTTCAGATATAGAAATTTTTGGTAAGCTGCAACTCCAGAGCAAATTCATGTTGTGAGTCTCCCAAGTCAAAATGACAGGACAGCATTGTAAATCCCCTGCCTCCTAATGCTTGTGACGCAGTGTTGATTGGTGCAAGAGTAGGAGAGCAAATGGGGAAAACAAGCACCTTGCTAGGTCATGTCTTTGTCACCTAAATCTGCAGTGGTGGGAAGGGTCATGCTGTAACTCATGGCTCCAATCAGGCAAACCATCAGCACCAGGAATTAATTGAATTAGAGGTATAATGCCAGTCCCATGGGAAAGCCAGCAGACAACAGGTGTTGGGGCCCTTGAGATCACAGAATCTTAAAGGTTGGAAAAGACCTCTAAGGTCATCAAGCCCAACTCACTTTACCTTTAGTTTTACCTAGCAGCCTCTAGCCTGAACAAATGGGTGGCATTAGAGCCATGATGAGTTGTTCAGCAGTGTTCAGTGAAGCATGCTTTTGTCTAAAAACCATTTTCCTAATTCTGTCCAAACAAAGGCATCAAACACACACCCACAGTATCATGATTGAAGTTTTGTGAGACCCACCACAGCCAACTCATTACTTAAGGCTCATACAAAATGAGATAGTCTGCCTGTTGGTGAGCAAAGAGAAACTCTACTCCTGTTGTGAATGGAGTGGGATCAAGCTAGTAATTATTCCCTCGTGTGTGTTTTGTATGAGCTGCTGAGAGCTGCTGTGGAGCCAATAGGTGAGAATACTTGACAGAGCTTGCCATAAGGGTATATACAGTTTATCCTCCTCTGAGCACAAAAGTTCAGACAGAGACTTGCCCATAAATATCTCAGCAGGAACCAAAAACCTATTATCAAACCTATTATGAACCTTCAGTTCTCTGAAAGGGCCTCAGCCAAGTTCTTCAGCCTATCTTTTTTTTTTTTTTTAAATGATTCCTCACAATCTGGGGTAAAATGCAAACAAAAATAGCTTACATGTCATTTAAACCATCTGTTACGTGTAGCATAATGGGGTCTGATCCGCTTCCATTCAAGTCAGTTGAACAATTCCTGTTGACCTCACTTAGGATGTGGCTACACTTCACAGCAAACTGTAGTTAAGTTAAACTCAAACATTCAGAAAGCAATGAGGAATGCCACAATGGCTGCTTTTCCCTGGTGTTGGCATCCTTAGGGATGCAAACCAACATATTTTCTGGGAGAAATTATTTCACAAAGAAATGGGTCCTTTGACATGAATGAACAAACTTCTTCCATGGAGGTACTATATAAATGAGTTAGCAGGAAATTGTGCTAAAACAGTATTTGGGGAACTGTCTTGGAGGCAGAGGAGGAGGATATCTGTTGTTTTCTTTCATTCTAATATATATATAATTTTCCTGGCTATTGCCTGGCTTTCCTTGACAAAGTGATGACAAATATCTGCAGGTGTCCTGGGGCACAAAGCATTGTTGTTTGATGAATACTGGACAAAATTGGTGCTGTTGCAGAGCTGGAAGTGGTTTGGACTGCGCAAGTTTCATCATTGCTAATAGTGGTCCTGGCTGGGCACCTTTGTGCTGTCTCTGATTCAATGTTAGTTGTGCAAAGGAGAGAGGAGTGGGGGGATCTCACACTGACTGCCCTAAATATTCACTGTCCTGACCAAGAGAGACCTTCTCCTCTCTCCTTCGTTCAGATCCTGAGAAAACAAGGCAATAACTCACAGGACTCAATGCCTTTTCAAGTCAGGCTGTTTTGCTCTCCTCCCTCTCATTGCAGCAGCAAATGGAGGACAAGATAAGGCTAACATTGCACTAACTAGCATTGTGGCTTGTGGATGCTGAGTCAGGAATTGTCACTAGCTTGACTACCTATAACCTAAAGGTTGCATCTTTATCAAGGAGAAACATAGAAAGTTAGAAACTCATGAAGATAAAAAAAAAAAAAATCCAAGAAGAAATCTATCTACATGGAATTAAGAACTGTCAGGAAGAAGTAAGTTTCTCTCTCCAAAAAAAAAAAAGCAAAACAACTGGAGCTATAACTGTTGAGCTCCATGGCTTGTGCAGTATACCATGAGCAGAGGTCACATACAGGTTACAAGACAGGTAAAGAGCAAAGGGCTTGGAAAGTGACAACAGGTTTGTGGACTTCACATGATTTGGCAGGGGGATGTGTCTATTCTTGTGGCTGGTCTGCCAAAATATGATGCACACTCAAATCACAGCCACAGAACATGCTGCCACAAGGGAGATGATGGCACAGAATATTTTTCTGGGAGGAGAATGAAATTAGAAGAGCCAGAAAAGCAAAAGTCAGAAGGAAGAGCTGACTGAAGGTTATTTACCAGTTCCTTCAGTTCAGTTCTCCTTGAGCACACTGTGAGTGAGACAAAACTGACTCTTGGCTAGCTGATACCACTTCCAGGAGGGGAACCATAAAGGTTTACAACTTTTGTTTCATTCTTTGTTTCTGGGCCTCCTTTTTCGTTGCCAGCACATTTAGTGTGTCTTAGCGTGTGCTCTCAAGCTTGCAGCAATGTCTGCCAACTCAAGCAGGCTCAGGCCACACGCAATGTCTAGGGGCTCCTAGAAACAACAGCCGTTGCATTTCAGGGCACAGAACCAGCTCATAAATATTGACAAGTCTGTCAGTTACTGGGATGTGGAGCTGTTAGCGAGACAGTTCTGATCAGAATAGGGGAGATGGGACTTCAGCATGCCTGACTAATCTAGTCTGGTAGTCACCTAGCAAAATCATTTATGAGCACAAGGAAAGCGGTTTTTCTCCCTCTGCTTCACAAATAAATAAGAGTGTACATTGGAGGATGGCTGTGAAATCCAGTACTGCTCAAAATATGACCCTGTATTTTTTAATCACTATTTAAGTGTGTCACTTTTTTAGAGAGACTAAATATCTTCCCCCATACCCTCATGTATTGTAGGCAATCAAGAATTAATACATCACCTTAACCATGACTCAGAGTCCCAGGTCACACAGTCCTGATCAATGTCAACAGGAGAGAACTAGAGGTCACTTCAGTGTCCTGACTTGCAGCCCTGCCTCCTGATGAGAAGACACAGACATTCAGAGAATCTTTTTCAGGGACAAATGCTGCTCTTGCCCTTCCCTTGGCAGGGAGGTCCAGGGAATTATCAGCAAGGTGCCTATGTCTGTGGCTAAGGGCTTGCTTCTAATCTCCCTTGGAGTTCCTGCAGTTGCTTCATATCTGCAGGCGCTAAATTATACCTCTGAAGGCTACGCTGCCCTTTGCAGAACCAGAAATTCACTGCTGCAAGCCAGATGCTGTCCTTGTCTGAAGAAGACAATTTGCACACTTGGAGGACTGGCTGTTGGAAAAAGTAATGTCTTCCTGAAAATTTATATGGATTTTTTTTAAGAGGTCAAGGATCCTTTTTAGTAGAAATATACTGTAGAAAACAAGGATGCTGTTGGTGTTTGGGTTTTTTATGTGGTGAGGTTTTGTTTGTTTGTTTGTTTTTAATGACCATGGTAAAAGATCTCAAGGCTTAGCACAATGTTTTGAACAACAATACTCCATGTCAGTGATCTAGGAGATAGAAAGGAAAAGATGAGCCACAGTGAATAGGTGAGAGACTACAGGATATGGGGAAGTGAGAGGGTTGATATGGATGATCTTATTTTCTCTGAGTCAACCCACATAAGACACCAACAGAACCCAAAGGTCTGGGAGCATGGGCTGGACTGGTCTGCAAGAAGCTTAGCAACAGTGATTTAAAGAAACTTGGAGGTCTGAAAATCCTGAGTCCTGCTTAAATTATCCCTCCATATCCACTCTGGGGAGTTTGTGAAACTTCACTACACTTCTTCTGTCCAGCTTTTTGTGAGAGAAGAATGACACACACATTTTTCACCAGTGACCACATGAGACACTCTGATGTTCACTGAGATGAGACTAGATGAGAGATGTGCCTGGTGTTTCCAGAGTGTCTGATTCAACAGGAATGAAGGCATCCAACACAAAATCTCGGATTTTTGCCAAGGATGACAATAATGTACCTGATGCTGTTCATGCTGTCTACCCTTGAGGCTACTCACAAAAAGCAAGGCACTCACAGCTCTGTTGTCCTAGCAGATGCTGCAGAGGTGAACATCTGCAGGGCCAGATCATAACACAGCT
This sequence comes from Grallaria varia, assembly GCA_013396735.1. Lineage (NCBI taxonomy): Eukaryota > Metazoa > Chordata > Aves > Passeriformes > Formicariidae > Grallaria > Grallaria varia. Next base: position 72,922 of record VWZG01008919.1, read on the forward strand.
GAAGGAACAGAATGCATTTCCCAAGGTAACAAACCCTCTAGCCTGGACCTGAGTCCTGCAGGCATGACAGTCCCTTGCTTCTGCCACTGGCATCTTCCATTCCAAAGCTGTGTGCACACTCTGTTTGCTCTGATCTATCAGTAAATTATAGAGACTGCTAATTACTGCTCTGTGTGTGGTCAGGAATCTCTATGAGGAAAATAGAGGATGCTGAATAATGAAACAGACTTCAGGGTGTTCTTTTCAAACCTCTTTTTGCCCTATCCTATAAAATACAAATGGTGGGGTACTACAAATTTAATAACTGATTTTGGAGAAAAATTTAAAAGTGGAAAAATAGAAAACAGTTATAATAAAGAAGTTGAAATGCTTTGCAAAAATCAATGCCACAGTATGAGATGACTCACTAGGGTGTTACTCCTTCTTTGATGAGGGAGAGAGAAAAAAATACCACAAATTTTGCTGAGACTCAGTCTTCTGAAATACAAAACAGCAGGTCTCTATCCAGGGTATATGGATTTGCAATGTACTTGCAGTGGCAGAGAAATATAATACCACAGGTTTATATGAGGGAAAAAACTGTATGTCTGAGAAAATCTTTAAAAACCTATGGTGAAAGCAAGTGGTATTTTGCAAAACTAAGAACTATCTGTAAGCAAGACATGCACTTCTTCAAGAAAGAGGGCCTAATTTCACTCAGTGCTTTTCTAAAAGGAAGAAAAAGGTGTATAACTCAATGAGTTAACCAGGCCTTTACATTATTCTTCAAAACATCACTTTTTCTTTACCACTGGCCTTGATACTACAGCTCTCCCCTACCCAGCAAAACACATAAATGTGTATCTAATTTCAACCATGTGCTCAGACGCTTTGCTGGAGCAGCACAGGGACTTAACTTACTGGTAGAAGTTGACCTTTGCAGGGACTGCTTGGCACCCCAGTACTTGGGAAGCCAGCAAATAATTTCCCACAGGATTTTGCAGAGCTAGGAATTCACTCTAGTACCCCATGGGAATCTCTCCACATTTAAGGAATCAAGCTCATTAATTAAATTTTATTTTAATTTTTTAAGAGGGATCTCTTTAATAGAGAATGGGAGCTGAAATATGTCTCTCTCTGCCAGTTTGATTCCTGACCACTCCAAAGCAGCTTTTCTGTATCTTTTTGCCAGATCTTTTCCCTCCGTGAAACAGTAGGTCCACAAACCTGTTGGCGGTATTATGTCCCAGGACTTTGCAAATGCTTCCTTGTCCACTGTCTGGTGGAGGAATGTTTGCTGTAAGGGGAACATACAAGTTTCACAGGATACTCGCGTGTCAGGAGCTGCAATAGATATTCTGTTTAAGGCTGTATTGGTACCAGGTTATTATTAAAGAACATAAGAAGACTGGCTGGAAATAAGTGTCCTTAAAGGACAACCTGGTGTCACTCAAGCCTTATGTTTTTGTTCTGCATCAGTAATATGAACAGACTTTCCCAAAAAGAATAAACTCCAGAAATAACTTGTCTTCAGGCAGTGCTTTTCTTCTAATTAAATGTAGAAAGTAAAGAGGCATTGCAGGATTTGTTCAAGAAATTGAGTTCCAAAGGCCTGTCCTGTCCTGTGTTTCTGGAATGTGTTTCCATTACAAGTCATCACCTATGCATATGTAACTTAGACCATATCCTACTTCATCAGCAGGCAAAAACTCAGGAATATACCTGCCCTCAGTCTGCCCTTTCATACACACGTACTTGATCAAGTTCTTCCTGGCTACTTTTTTTCAGTAAAGATGCTGCAGAAATTTCCAGCTCAGGTCTGGCTACATGTGGGAGAGAAACTCTCATCTAAAGGCATGACCAGCATTATTTAGTGCAAAACAGAATGCCTCTCCTCTGTCCAGCATGTAAAGCACTGGAGCTCCTGCAGGCAGCACTGTGAGAATAATAAGGTCTTGCAATCCTTTTTTGGTGGGCGCCATCTGTGGCCAAGTGGTGGCTGTGATACAAGAGAAGGGTCACAACCTTTGTGACTTGACATGGCTCAAACAATGGGGACAATGTCTTCTGAGGAGAGGAAGTACATCTCCTGGAAGGGGACACATATTGTGTTTCATTCCACAGAAGATGGAAGCTGTTACTAAGCTTTGTCTGTGGAGTGCTCATGTTTGCAGCCCTGGATGCCCACCGTTCCTTAGCTCCTTAGCCACTGGCCAAGGGAGACTTACAAATAAACAAAAAATATTGTCAGGGTGAATTTTCCAGCACTTCTGTAAAACAATGTGGTCAGCTGAAAACAGACAAAGCCCAGTCCCTGGCAGGAGACATTCAGGACACTGGAGGATTGAACTTGAGCTGAGCCAAAACATATCCCAAGGGGCAACAATAAGTCTGCAACCTCCATGCTAAACAAGACTTTCCTTCAGATTATTCACTTCTGTTGTGTTACTGCTTTGGTGTCAAGGTCCTGAAGAAAGCATTTTCTCAGAGACTAGAGGACAGAAAAGATTCTGCAAAAGTAATAGACACCTCTTCACCTCTCACAGTGTTCTGGACCACACACTACTGCAAATTATGGGCATGCCTCCAAAGAGAGGAGAGGAAAGATTTGGCAATTGCTGCTAGATACAAACTTAAAAAATTTTCTGCTGTTACTTAAAGAAAATGGTAAACGCTCTCACTGCAAACTGCAGACTGCCCCAAGCTAGTACTCTAGGAGAACTGTCTGCTACTCCATAACAAACCCTAGAAATACAAGGACAAAGATAGTCTGTCCATAAACTAGCCTGCAAAGGTATTAGCTGTGTCAGGCAGACTCTTATATCTTACTCTGCAGACTACCAGAGAGATGCCCTTGATACAGAAGAGTGCAATGAACTCTGTTTAAAACCACAGATTGGGGCTTTCAAGGCAGCTCGCAAAACTTGACCCCTTCACTAGCTGCAGGCTACAGGAGACCTGAGTGAACAGGGATGACTCGGGGTAGAGCATAAAGCATGTGAGAAAGTAACCCAAAATACTCTCCTTATCTAATTTCAAACACAAGGCTCCCAGTGCATTCAATTTCAGATTACACATTCAGCAAATACTGGTGTTTAAATCCAAGCCTGGACATGGGCACTGAACCTTTCTGCAGCTGATAGGAAAATGCTGGAAAAATTCTAGAATACCTGGAAGAGGGAAAAGCAGGAGGCAAAATTGTCCTAAAGGCATTGTTTTATACTATTAAAAGGTTTTAATGCAATGCCATAACTTGTGGAAGTCTGAGTCTAGAATTACTACTAAGCTTTGATACCAAAACAATGCATTCAGTCACAGGTCTTCAAAAAATACTGTGTGTAACAAGCAAGGCCTTTGTTGCTCAGAGGTTGTGCACCCCATCAAATCTCTGACATAACCACAGATGCAGTTCGTTTTAATGTTGAATTTGTGCCACAGAGTTTAATATCTCCCTATATTCCCTTACTTGTTTCTTGAATATCTCATGGTATGCATATACTGTTACACACCAATTCATTACACACGCAAAGTCAACTGTGAAATTATAAAATGCTGAGGAAAGAAGTTGCCAAGGATTCAAAAAAAAAAAAAAAAAAAAAAAAAAAAAGTTGACATAACTACTTTGGGACAGAGCAGAAAAGCACAGGAGTATACATTTATTTTCTTATCAGATAATTAAGTGAATCAGAAATTATATTAAGTCTATGTCAAACTTTAATATTACATATGCTCTTAAAAGATATAGCAAGGTCAAATGCTCAAAGGCAACTTGAAGTTCTGGGTTTATATTGAATGATCATGTCAAGACAAAACAAATGAAAAGAGCAGAAAACATTGAAGAAATCCTTAGGGCTACTGCAGAAATGACTGAAGGGCTGAAACTTTGTTCTTTCCAGAAATGTACAAAAATGACTGTGCTTGATCTCTGGTATGTGTGTGATTTCTGGCTTCATCCAAGCTCAGAATATGACAGAATGCTACTCTTCCAGTTCATTTCATTCATAAATTAAAAATCAATTAATTTTTTTTTTGGTTTTTTTTTTGTTGTTGTTGTTGTGGGTTTTTTTGTGGTGTTTTTTGGGGGTTTTTTTTGTTTGTTTTTTTTTGTTTGTTTGTTTGTTTTTTTTTTTTACTATTTTCAATCCTGAATGTACTGCAGATCTGGAGATGCTGAAAATATTAGTGCAAAGGCAGAAGGGTCCTTTTTCCAGCAAAAACAACTGGTCCTGACCTGACTTTGAGGTCTTTGAGCCCAATCCTGTTGACATTTAAAAAGACAGCATCTTGTTTTTGTTAAGTGCAAACAGGCAACTTGATGGCAGGAGTCCTAAGATAGGTGAAAAGCAGCAGGATAAGTTCCTGATGAAGATGGAAAACGGATTAAAGTCTGTGTGCACATAAAAAATGATTATAAGGCCAAAATGATGCAATGATCCAACTAACAAGTGGATCCCTGTCTGTCTTACAGTGGCAAAACCCAGAGACACCATTACCTGGATGGTCTGACTTAAATTATGAGCCAACAAGGGATAATTTTTGAAGACTGTGTTCCAAAATAATTAAATTAATGTATCGTACACCTTGAGAAAACTCAGAACCAGCAAACTTCACACAGGAATTTACCCTATGTTTTCCAAGTGAAAAAAAAAATAAAAGAAGTACACATATGTCCCCCCATGGAAGCCAGCAGCTTCATTGCCACCTGTCTGGATTGCACCAAGTCTGCATAGGAATGAGTCACAGCCACTGTTCTGCTCCCTTTGCTTTGCACCGTACTTTTTCCTGCACAATGCAAGAATGAAACAAGAGAGGGAAAGCAAAATCCAGAGATAAAAGCAAAGAGAGGCAAGATATGGAAAATTAATGGAGAAAAAGATACTGAAAGGTCAAATAGCAGGAGTGTGTTGTTCCACTGGGCACTGTACCATGGCAAATGGCTCAGGATCTCTAATGTTTTATTACAAGCAGATTGCATGCAAAGGCTGGATCATCCATTCTGGGCAGCCCACTGCTTTGTACTCCTTGGCCTTTTGTGTAAAAGGCTTTTTTTAGCTCCTCATCAGGTTTCGTCCTTTTGCTGGTGTAGTTCAGTTTCTGACAGCAAGGGAGAACATGCTGGTACATGGCATTAACCACGGCTCAAGATAGGTCTCCACCCAAAAGATTTAGAAAGTGGCTTGTTGGCAAAATCCCAGCTTTCACAAAATGTAAATCATGTGAGACACCAGGCTGCACCATTTGCCTACTGGCATGGATGCATTTGGATGGAACAGGGTGTGTGGGGAAAGTAGAGAGAGGAGAGGAGAGGAGGCACTACTATTTTCAAGTTCTTCAAGCCCTAGAAAGCTATACTAAGAAAAATCTAACTGGTCAAAACCAAGCACCACAACAATGACATTATCAATGCAAACAAACAAACAAACAACATCAAACCCCAAACCAAAAGAAAAAAAACCCAACGCAAATATTAACCAAACAAAAACCAAATCAAAATACATCAAAACCCAAGATGGAAGCTAGTGGTATCATGCATACATAATTTCCGGGTGCTGGTCCACTAAAAGCCTGTGAAGGCTGAAGGGTGGTATGTGACTACTTGGGGCTGCAGGAAGTGGGCAGGGACAATATGAAGCCAACGTGTCAGAGGCTCATTTTTCAAGGTCGGAATGAACGAGCTGCCCAGCTGTGGATCATGAGTGACACACAGTGGAGGGATCCGTGAGCAGAGGGGATGAAAAGCAGGGTGCAGCTGAAAAAAACCAACACAGTGCCACACTGCATGCAGAACATGAAAAAAACCATGCTGTGCAGCTGCAGGGCCACTCCTCAGCAATGCCTCCACCCAGTGCTCACAGGCTTTCATGAAAGGGTCTGTAAACAGAGGGGAAGAAAGTAGAAGGGAAAGAAAATCCACACCATTCTCAAGATAAATTTAGCTGAGAAAAAGCAATATAGCAAAACAGGAGCTCCTCTTTTCAGCCTACAGCTTAAAACAAGACAAGTTAGAGGAAAACAACCCTTCCTTTTCCTGCTTCCCAAAAAGCAGCAAGCACACCTCTCCTGCCAATTTTCAGACCTCAAACCAACCTTTGCTCTTAAATCCTCCCTTGCCACAGTGAGTTTCTAAAGGTCCTCCTTGGTCAGCTGCATCCTTGGTATTTGGCTGTGCTCATTCAGAATGATTAGCCCTTAAATAGTTGTAGGGCACCCAGCTGTGTGGAGAAAGAATTGGTAACTAGATCACTCCCAAACACCTCTTCATGAGGTTTCCACAGAGTGTTTTCTAATAATCTGATGCGCAGAAAATCTGACTTTCTGATCGTGTGATAAGGTTTTTCCTAGCTATGTCAGCCAAATTATTAAAAGTACCTTGTTGCCTTCTTTTATGTTCTTTCTCTCTGTGAAAGAGAACAGACTGCTTTTACCTCACTGCAGAGAAGTAAGGACAAGGCAGGGTAGTTTTAATGAGTCGGTCGGAGTACAGATGCATTTTCCAGGGCCAAGGCAGGTGGTTTTGTCATCTGGAGGAGTGTGTATCTGCTGCTGCCTATGTGCCTGGCAGGCACAGTGCCTCACCCATCCTGGCTCTGACTTCTGCATTGCAACTGTCTGAAAACGTCTCATACTTGCTATCTTCCCATGAATCTGCACACAGTTTCCCTCTTCTTTATGAAAAATAGAAAAAAAAAATCATCTTTTACAATAAGAGGGGCTGTGAGATAGACTTTCTCTTGTTTCATCAACATAAGTTGTATTTTACTTGAAAACCAGCTCCTTTGAAATCAGTGAATCGTGCCATAAGCTCTAGATAACTAGAGGCAGCAATTATTTGTTGCAAACCCAGGACTTAAGGAGATGAAAAAGGCTTAGAAATTAAACATAGGTCATAGTTTTCATGGAAGCTTTTATGCAAATTACTGAAAAAAGTTTATTAATAGGTGCTTTATAGATTGCCTTAGTGACAGGTAATCAATTTTTAAGGAGTCCAAAGGGCAATGAGTTGTCTCTAGCAATTATTTATTTCAGAGTTACTTGAAATCCTTCATGATACACATTAAGCATGAAATATTTGAAATCTTGCATTCACTATAAGAAATCATTTCCTGCACAACTTCCATGCAAGTTATGCTGAAATTGTTCTGCAGACCATGTGCCCTCCTGTCTGGATAGGTATTTAGAGAGTCCTGTAGAACAGAGCTATACTACTACAATGACATAGGATAAGATGACTTGCCTTTCCTATGATCTTCTCCGGGACAGAACCTCAGGTTTCAGAAACTGAAGAGTGACTTTGATGGGGCTGCTGATTAATAGGAATTGTTGTTGTAATTCTGCAGCAGTTTTTCATTAAAAGTAATAGTGGTAATTACCAAAGCTGCTAATGATTTCCTATAGTTTTAATTTCAAGATATGTGACTGTAAGGAGTGATTTGGTTAGAGTTCATTTTATTTATTTTCTTCTTTAAAATCACTTTGGGAACCATTTTTTATCCTTGCATATGGCACTGCAGCGTGATAAAATTCCCATACCAGTTCTTTGCTCAGAAAATTTATTTCTGACTAAAAGGCCTCTGTTACTAGCCAAAAATTCATCCCAGAACAGTTTCATGGAAAACAGTTACCAGCTCAAAGAGTTTTGATTCATTAACCAGACTGCTGATAGGAAGTGGGCTGGGAATAGTCTTGAATGAATTCTATGAAGTAATCCTCAGACTTTCCATATTATTTGAACAGTCGCTGTGTGCACACAGCCACTCATCTTCTGCTTGCAACTGCAGGATTGACTCCATCTCTGCAACATGGATGAGCTGGGACTCCTTGCCCAGGTCACAGTTAGCTGTTCTTTCAGTCCCACTAAAACCAGTAAAACCAGCTGTCACAGACAGTTAAATGAATCTGAAAAATGGGAGATATTTATATTACCATTTAATGCAACTACTTCTTCTGCAGCTGCAGCACCTTTGTTAGTAGCATACAGCTACAGAAGAGGAAAGCTTGTGCAATACAAAAGGGAGAAATTCTAGTGGGCATGAACAAAATGAACTGACCACTGTGGGGAAAAAATGGCCTGAAAATACACATCTAATCTCTATCTCCCCACTCATGTTAACTGCTCCCCACAGTCCCAAGTTTCTTTTCTTCCAGTGAAATTATTTCAAGTTGTGGAATCCAGAGAGCATCAGAAAACATATTGCCATATTCATATGTTCACTGATCCAAAAGACAATTTTATAATTGAATCAGAGTCCTTGGAGGAATAACTGTCTATTTGTTCAAAAGCATTTTAAAGGACTTAGCAACAGAGTGAGACAGAACCTCACATGTGACATTCCAAACCACCAAGTACACAGCTCATGCATGCCATTTCTCTCACAGGAGAATTTTTCTCTTGATTTAACATGCAAGGGCAGGCTTACAAGAGCCTCTCAGATACTTTTTTTCTGTAGGGTGGGCTTATTTAGGATAAAAAATAGCATAATTTTACTATGATCGTTACACATGTGCAAAACACCAAATTTTTATTTCTTCCTGCTGGAACAATTCCTGAAAAAATATCCTTTGACCCTAACCTATGAGGTATAAATCTGCTGCAAAAACCTCAGTGGGATCCAAGGGCTCTCCGCAAAGTTGGAGGACGTTATGATGCTAGGTGCTGCAGAAGCAGTCAGGAAACAGGATATTTTTGCCCCGTATCTATGACGACCATGGATGGGGGAAACAAGAGGCCAGAGAGAGAGAGAAGGGAGTAAGATAGCAATATAAGCATGATTAAGACAAGAGCAGCTAATTTGTTTAGAGCTGTCATGGGAAGTCAACCTTCTGCAGCTGTGTTTCTTCCTAGATTGTGTAAACTGCTTCTGCTCTTCTTACAGGACGTGGACACAAAGAATTGCTTAGACTGTACATTCCTGAAGAATTGTACTTGGGACATCCAGAGCCACAGTTGATTTTTTTTTCCAAGACACTAAGAGTTGAACTCAAAATGGAGAGATGTGTCCCTTAAGTGAAAGTTCTGAAAGTCAGAAACTCTTGCAGATGGTATCACCCAGAAACAGAAGAAATTTGCCTATGGAAAGTAATCTGAAGGAACACTGGTCAAAGCAGGTGATGCCACAGGGAGTAGAACTGACAGGAAGAGCATCACTGAGTCAGGAAGCCCTTGGAAAATGAGGAACATGGTCAAAGAAAGATGAAGAGAAGGAGCGATGGACGGGGAAGAGTCCTGTTATGTGGCAACAGAGCTGAAGCAATCAGCATCTTCAGCCGGTGGAAAATGAGGAAATCTTCTCTGTTTTTAAGGTAGACACTTCGTTTCTGCAGTGGTCAGGCTAAGTTTTAGCAGCCTAGAGTTTTTCCAGGCAGTTACACTTTTCCAGATCACCTCTAGACTTTTATGAGAGAAAGGTCACTTAATAACACCCCTTCTTGTAAGAATCCATCCCACAAGAATTTCCAATAATCCCTTGGCCATCACATTGCTGAAATATGTATTTTCCAGCTGCAGGAAGAGACTTGTTAATGTGAGCAGCTCCAAACAAACTGGGATAGCTTTTTACAGCACAGCTCACACGCCTCTGTTGCTTTGTGCAGTTTCCTTAGGAGCACATGTTTTGATTCACTTTAAGATAATTTAGAAAATAGACTAGATGATTAATCTGCCTGTTCTGGTCACAGAGCTAAGGTATGCAATGTCAATGGATTTCCATATTCCCATTTCACCACAGAGAGACAACAGCTGTGGATGAAGAGATCCTCCTATGCCAATACACATGGTTTGGTCTGTTTCTGCCAAGGTCTGCTGTCATTACCTTTCCAAGGGTTTGGCATCCAGGCAGATGGTCTGTAAAGTGCTTTGGGGTCCTCTAGGGTGCAAAGAGTTCTCAGTGGAAGATGTTGACATTTTCTACTTGCTACACTGATGTTTCTTTTTATCTCTCAAGTGCCTCAGGACAGATGCCTGTCTGCTTTTCTCTCTCTTAGGTTTGCTGGAAGCTCAGATTTCACTTGGGTTCACAAGCATTTCCTGGCCACTTGTGTTTGGGTTGTGTCAGCATAGGAGTTAAAAGCTATTTTCATCCTATAGTAGTGATGAATGATACTCTAAAAAAAACTAACAAAAATTTATTTGTACTGCTTTTGCTGTTTTCCTCACTTGTAGTGTAATTTTAGCACCAATTTCAGAGACAAAGGTAGTGCCAAGTACTATGGAAAAAGGCATCTCTGAAATCATGAGGAAGTTGTTTCAAACAACTATATGAAAAAGACATTTGCCGTGGTGCAAACAGTGTGTGCACTGGACTGGAATATTCAAGGCAATAGTTCTCGAACCCTGTTGTAGTGATACCACTGCCTATATCAGATAGAAAGAAAATTCTCCATCTATGTGGGCTCTGTTTCAGTTTCCATTTCCTCTTTACAGGGTCCTGCACTTCCTTTTCCCAACAATTTCCCCTTCCTGCTGTTAACACCTCACCATACTGTGAATATTGTAATGACATCACTGTCCCAGAATCATCATTCAGCTCATTTCTACTCTTACCATATTAGCTACTAGCACTCATTCACAAAATAATAGGAAATGCAGTCAGCACTTCTGATGTGTCTGTGCTAACGCATGATGGATCATTTCTGGAAAGACCTCCAGCAACCCATCCTCACTCAACTGTGTTATTTCTGTTTAGTCTGTCACAGTTTGCTGTTTTTTGCTTCAGAGTTTGCTGAGGGCAAGTCATCACAGAGTGGCTCTGGCTCCTCAGCCCTCCTGCAACAGCTGGAGTAGGAGTCACTTTCTGGGATTTGCAAGGGCTGGTGATATACTGGAATCTGCCTTCTAACTCCCAGAAATAATTCTTGGAGGTCAGAAATTCTAGGTATTATTTGAAGACAGCCCATCTTTGTGCCTGGAGCTGTGAGCATTCTTCATCTGATTAAGATAATCCCTTTGGCTAATAAAGCACGTGCCAAAAGCATCCATTGGCCAGTGTCCTGTACATTTCCTATGGTTTCCTCTTTCCACACCATCCTGTGACCTCTGTTTGTAATTAACATCATGACAAAGTGGGGATTTTTGCACAATGGAGTGAGTTGCCCTCAGCAGATGTACAAACTTTGAAACACCTCCTGAGAACAACCTACCACACAGTCAAACTGGAGGTGAAGAAGGAACTTATACACCAAACACTGTATCTGTATTTCTGGTTATCCTTCTTTTCACTTTACTTTTGGACGCCAAGTTAATTGCTGAAAAATAAATACACTGAAAAAAACCACTGTATACAAGTGTAAAATTTTTTGTACTGGATAGCTGACTATGTAGCAGGTGAAAAGGGTTAATATCAAACTAAATGGCAATTAGTGTTGCCCTCAGCTCTTCTTTTGATTTCTAGAAGAACAGTGGAGAGTGAAACACCTTTGAAAAATTGAGAGGTAAGTGCATTTCTATAGTTAGCTTCCAGGAACACAAATTTTTAAGTGTCCACAATGTTTAAAAACACTTGCAGGAAAATCGGGTGGATCCACTTACTCTGGTATCTACCTTTGTGTAGGGGGTTGACCCTGGCCGGATTCCATGGACTCATTAAATCCCTTTCTGCAACTAGGCAGAAAGGAGAGGGGTCATCCACCCACCACCTTTATGGGGAAACACAGACTCAAAGTGAGATAATACCTAAATTTATTACTAACAGGATAAAAGCTAAGCTAAAGAGTGAGGAAAAAACTGGTCTTAAAACACACACCACACACACACACGTTTCCCCCACCCCTCCTTCTGTCCATGGGGGGTTGCAGTAGGTTGCAGTTGCTGCTGCTTGCGATGTGAGTTCCCCCACCCCTCAGGGTCACTCCTCCATGGGGTGCAGTAAAGGTTGAGTCCCTGCACCCCAATGGGCCTCCATGGGTTGCAGGGGGACATCCTGCTTCACCACGGTTTACAGGGGACCACAACTGAGTCCATCTCCTGCTCCATGGGTTCCCTCCCATGGGAGACAGTCTTTAATAGACTTCTCCAATGTGAATCCACCCCTTGGGCAGCAGCTCTTCCATATCTGCTGTCCCGAGGGCCACAGCTCTCACTCGGGCAAAACCTGCTCCAGCTTGGGTCTGCCTCACCACGGGTCCACAGGTCTCCTGCTCCAGCATGGGTTTGCTTTTCCATGGGTCCACAGGTCTCCTGCTCCAGCATCCACAACTCCAGCACGGGCTCCTCCATGGGTGCAGGGGTTTTAGCTCTGAGTCCTGCCCCTGCTCCATGAGGTGCCTCCTTCCCCCTTGCTTCTGCAGCGACCTTGATGTCTGCCTTGTTATCCAATGTCCTCACTCTCTGGAATTTCTTCTGTGCAACAACCTCCAATTCTTAAATGTGTTATCACAGAGGTGTTACTGTGATCTCTAATTGGCTCAGCCCTGGCCAGGAGCCGGATGTCCCTCCTGGGGCCAAGTGTCATTGGCTCCTATGGGACAGGGGAAGCTTCTAGCAGCTTCTAACAGAAACCACCTCTGCAGCCCCCCTCCCACTACCAAAAAAAAAAATTCAGCTACAGAACCCCAGGACACTTTGATAGTACTAACAATGCCTCTGTCTCTTGCCAAGGGTGCTACCATGCTACTGGGTCTCCAAACATCCATGCTTGCTTCCCCAGATAGTATAATGTACCAGGGAACAGACATTACCCCCATTGCATGTAGATCACTACCTGATTTCAGAGCTCTAGTTTTTCAACAATCAGAACATTTACTTACTCCTGACTCTGAAAAGTCTCCAAAAAATATATGGCTGAGAATTTGCAGTGGCATTTTTGTAGGAGATTGTAAAGTAGGGTGGGAATGTTTCTCTGAAACATATTTGCAGTGTTGGTTTAGGATTCTGACTGGATATGAACAAGATTAAATTTTTCCATCATTAGCACTAATTCTGTCCAAATTAATGTGGAAAGCTTTTCTTTGGAAATCTCAGCCACTGCATCAGTATGTTTTCAAACTACAAACTTCATCTTTACCTTTAAAAAACAAAAACAAACCCAAAAGTATTATGAGGATAATGATTCGGACAACAGAAAATTTGAGTTCCAGGCCAATGCTCACCCAACTATTATGCTCACCAACAGCCATGCTTGTAGCCTTCCACACCCTGATCACTTGCTGTCACAGAGGTAGCTCAGAGACTTAATATCAGTCCTCAGCACGGGGGAACTTTGCCCTTGTCCTTAATGTTAGTATGGACTTAAGCCTTCATTTCTATTTTCATGAGTTTTCAGAGATTACATCAAAGACAGATTTAACTCCCACTTGAAAAAGAGTAGAAGCAGTACCCAAGCTTTGATCTTGGTCTTACAGACATACATCTGGAGTTGATTTTCTGATTGCAATAGGTTCGTCTGGCATTTACAGAGAATTCAGACAAGATCATGACTGTACAGAAGATAGTAACACCGATTTCTGTATTTCATCTTGTGTGGTTCTGTAAACATCTTAAAAGACCAATTTTAGTAAGAATTTAAACCTGTGACAATTGATTTTTCCAGGGGATACCACCTGCAAAACTGTGCAAACAAGTTAATGATCTTATTACAGAAGCAAATCCCACCAGTGCATTGAACATTGCAGCAAACCTGATGGAGACTTCATGAAAGAGGAAAGATGTTTCCTTCCTAAGAATGGCCACTGGCTTGTCTGAGGAGCATTTGTTTGCTCTAATGGACAAGTGCTCTTATAAAATGGTCACAAATAGTTGGTTGGCATTGTGCATTCCAGTTAAACACCTGGTGTGGCACCTTCTTTTCTGCCTCTGAGGATATGTCCAAGGACTAAGTGGGTATTGACAACCTGAGCATCCTGAACACCCCATCTGGAGGCATAGCCTTGGGCAGCACGGGAAAATCTATGCTGGCTTCAGCCCCTGGGACCATTGGTGAGACTTATGCTTCCCTCCATGGCAGGGATGCTCCCACCAAAAAGTCTGAATTCAGCAAGATTTCCTTTCCATCACCTTTAGTGTCCTGGGAGAAGGCAGCAGGTCTCTGAACTCAATAATCTCGCAAAACAATCTAAATGAGAAGGTTCATGTGCCCTGAGATCATTAGAACTCCATAACTTCAATTATTCTAGAAGTAAATCCCTTCCAACTTCAATTATTCTAGAAGTAAATCCCTTCCAATAGCACCAACCTTGTCTCTCTTGGATGTCCCATTCCCATTCAGTTATGTTTCCACTTGCAGGGGAAAATCCATTCTACAGAGAGATATGAGCACTCTGCTGTGAGGCCAATTTCAAGCAACTGTACTACCTTCTTTCTGAACCTGATTGTTACAACAAAATTCAACAGGAGAGTGTCAGGTTGATTGTTTCAGCAAAGCATAGCTGTGGCCATGGCCTTGGCTCTGGTGAGGGAAGCAAAGAACACATTTCCAGCTGTCATAAAGGGGAGGAAAGAAATAAGTCCAACTGAACTCAACACAACAGGAAACAGAGGGGCTGACAGCTGAATGGCTTGAGCTCCACCCTGCACAGTATGATGGAAATTAGCCCCAGTGAGCTTGCAGCTGGCCCACAGAGGGTCAGTTCAACATGGTCACCAGAACCCTTCTCTTCCCTGGATTAGACATTTCATCTCCGCATTTATGAATGAAAATTCCTAGTTGTCCCTGGGGAATTACCATGCCTGAAAAGGACCATAAATCCAGGAGAGAAAACTAGGGAAAATTCAGGTCCAGTTTTTCCATAGGGTGCTGTGGGTTAACACTCGCATCCAAGAGTCATCTCACCCACTAGTGAGTTTGATGCTGTAGGCTCCAGCCAAGATCCTCCATAGTGGATCTTTTGGTAACTGAGCCTGCTCCAACAAATGGTGCTCTGTGTTTTAATCATATTTTGAAGCTGAATGGCTCTGCTCCCTGTTTTTCAGGCAAAGTCCATTCCCTCCTCTCTCCTTCCAAGTATCACAGGCTCCCCTTTAACAGCACTCCACAGGTACACATGGTCCCCCTGATTTTCCATAACCCTCCTCAGCAGCTGTAGAGGTCTGGGTTTGCTTAAATGATAAACTAACTCAAGCCTTCCAGGTTTTCAGGAAACATAGGTGCTTTCTCATGAATGCTACTTCAGCATCTTTTCAGCAGATCCTTGATTGCTTCCTCAACTCCAGTCCTACAGAAAATCAAGCCTTGCAGCCCATTAATTTTCTGGATGTGGTTCAGCAAGACTTAACCACAAGGCATTTTTCACCTTTACATTTAATCCTTTATGTTTCCATTTCCCCCCCCCCCCC
>VWZG01008922.1:0-35660 GCA_013396735.1 Grallaria varia
TTCACGAAGCCTAGCCATGATGTTGGAGTATCTCCAGGCATTCAGTTGAAGAATTCTGCAGCTGAAGCTCAGCTGCTGAGACCCAACATAATCATACAGGTGGAATAAATGCAGGCAGAGCAACAGCTCCATGGTCATAGGAACATGACAGACACTTCTCTGCCCACCATGGTTGCAGCAAAGACATGCTCTTTCTGAACTAGGACCAGCACCAACTAAACAACAACAAAATAATCCAGCATCCTTCAGCCATAATAGCCTATTACACAGAAGAAGCAGGAGAGAATCTACCAGCTGGAAGGAAGATATCACCACAGTGATCAGCTGCAGTATAGCCACTTAGGGCAGCAACAGTAACCCTGTCCTGTACTTTAAGGTCCAGACTATGAAAAGACATGTCGAGAAAAATTTCTACTGGGCAGATGTGTCTGGTATCTGTCCTCCTCATTTTGCCTCTGGCTGACTAACTTTTGGGGAAAGAAATGTGGAGAGGAGGTGTGTGGAGACTGAAGTGTGTCAATAGCTAGAGAAGACAAGTACCTGTGCTCTCAGGTAGCGATGCCAGGATCATCATCAGGAGAACAGGCATCAAAATAGCATGGTGGCCATTTGAAAAGATCAGAGATGGATTTTGAGCCAAGCATGTTTTGTTACTTCTTTTCCTTGCAATACTCTACATGCAGAGAAAACTTGCAGGGTTTTTCTATAGGGCTCCTCTGCAGCTATGCGAAGCTGCCAGAAGGTAATCCCGGAGAAGCATTTTCATCAGCCCTTGGAGGGCTACAGGGGAGCTACTGTGACAGAGGGACACTCACAGCAAGTCACAGAGTGCAGAAATCTAGGCATGCAAACTTGACAAGTGCAACAGTACTGAATATCCCAAAAGCAAGACAAAGATCCTGTAAGTGATCTGACACATATCACCTCAGATCTCCATGTTTAGGTATAGGTATCAAATCTTCCTTGGCTCAACTCAGGGAGTTCACATGTTGGAGTTCAACATGCAGGACTCCAGAGGGGTTAAACAGCAGCTGGAAAAGCCCTGAGGACAGCTGGAACACAGCTTCTCTGTGAACACCCCCAGGGCATGGAGTCTCTCCTGGCCCAACACTGAGGGCATCCCAATTGGATGGCTTTAAGACATCACGACACTAATTCTCATTTGTGCAGTACTAAATTATCCCTTTCCATTACTCCGTTTCCCTGAAAAAGTTAGAGAAGCATAGGGGTCATCTGAATATCTGGTGGCTTTATGTAGCCCACAGGCTTCTCTGAATATAGAACTGGTTCTCTAGGTCCATCTCATGCTAGAAATGCCCCTTACACTGGAGATTGTATCAGGAGTGGGAGTCAGTGTACAGCCTTGCACACAGCCTTCCCAAGGGGACACAGAGTTTTCATCAGCTACTCTTTGCTAGAGGAGCTACAACCACCCCAAAATCATCTCTCCCAGTACAAGCTAATAAGTGGGAAGAGAGCTCAGTGCCTTCTCCCTACTGCGTGGACACCCCATCCACAGCTGTTCACCTAGATAAAGTGCTGACAAATTATGGAGGTGAGGCAGAAAATCATTCCTACAGCTCCATTTGCAAGATAAATTATAGCACCTGCTTCTGAATTCAAACAAGAGCAATGCTGCAGCCTTTCTAACCTGCTACTCCTGCTGCATGGTCGTCACCATCTTCTGGCTGTTCGGGGAGCTTCTGTGAAAGGGAAACACATTACAGACCTCAGATCAGCTATTAGCAGACATTTGCCTGATTGCAATAGGGATCCTAACTTGTGTGATTGCCTGCAGCCTAAGAAGAAGGGTCAAGAACTGAAATAGGGTGACAGAGATGGTATACCTGCTCTCATCCAGCAGTGCTGGAAGGATCAGCAGTCAGGTACAGGCAACAAAACAGGGAACCATAGTATCACATTAGCAATCATAGTAGAAGTGGTACTAATGTGCCAAGGAAAAGTGACTCAAATGTGTTTCGCCTGTGTCATATTCTCAAGCTGGGAAATCCTCTTTGTGTACCTGCCATGCATTGCCAGGGTGCACCAGGCACTTAAGTCTCCTACGTCACAAAACCTTTGTCAAGCCTTAGTGATGTGGGCTGAGATTAGACTAGGGTTTGCCTGTATGTGGCTAACGGAGGCACAGTCTAGCATATCTCCCTTGCAGCATATGCCTCTCTGTCTTGCTGTTTCTCCTGTACTCTCCTTCTAAACAATACCACAGCTGCCAACTGGCTGTGAAATCTGAGTTTCTCACCTACAGCTTGACCCCCATTCCTACTGGCAAAAAGTAAGGAGCAAGATACTAATCCTCTTCAAAGAAGACTAATAACCCCCAGCTTATCTGCCTGGTCAGCTGGTTGGCTGGTGCCTGCTCATAAGATAGACAAGTGGAGAATCAATACAGCCTGCCACAATAAACACAGAGTGTGACACCTCTGCTCTGATTGGATATCTCTGAGGGTAGGATGAATTGTCATTTGGACATCCACATGTCTATGTCTTAGCCACTGGAGTTACAGAAGATGTGTCCCGCTTTCCTCAGCAAATGATTGGATGATACAAGAACTGCCATGTGAGTTGAAGAATGTTATGATAAGTTGTTCTTCACTCTGGCAGAGCTGCACAGTGCTGGCCCTCCCATGGTCAGTGTCTCCAACCAGGATGGAGCAGAGAGACAGCAGCAAGTGCTGCCACACTGCAAGGCACTCCTTGTGGGGCTCCTGATGCCACTGGCCTTCCCTCCAAGAGCCCATCTGCTCATCTTCCTTCCTCCCTCTCATCTTATGCAAAGCAGCTCATTAGTCCCATTAGTAGCCAAGCATCATCTCTGATTGTTCATCAGTGATGCCTTTGTTGCCCTCCATCACTCCTGTTGAGCCTCATTAGTGCTGCTTGGAAGCAGAGGAGCTGTTGGGATATTTATAGGAAGGGTGGGGTGTTCTTTACACTTTATTGCTGTCTAATATCCTTTCTCCACTCACTACCTCTCTCCTCATACCAGTCCTCCCCTGAGAGCCTTCTCTTAATATGGGGGCTGTCCAAGGGGTATACTGAGACAGGAAAGGACTCGACTGATGGGTTTGAGCTAGGGAAATAAGAAAGGCAAGCTGGAAGTATGCAGAGGCTCAGTCCTTGGTCAGGAGTGTACCAGCCTGTGTAGGGTTGGGTACCTGGACCAGGGGGTGAAGTGTGTGCCCTTGTGCATACACACATCAGCTGAGATTTCTGTAGGAGCCCACAAATGCAAAGAAACTATCATGTGCACACAGCCATATTGGGAAGGTACATGCCCCATCTACAAGCAGAGCAGCTTGAGCATGCAGTATCTGTGTCAGGGGTTGTGTGTGAATGGATATCCATGAAGAACACCTACCTCTGTGCCTGTCAGCTGATGGAGAGCCGTACCATGCTCCCAACAGCCCCACAGGGAGCAACCGCCTTGGCTACTTACAAAAATATTCTTTCATGCTGCAGTTAATTACGGAGGCAACTAGACAAAGACTAATAATTCATTCTAATACAGGGCAGAATAATCATTCTGATGTCAGGACATACTTGGCTTCTCTGGGAGGAGAAGAGAGAGCATGGGGAAGAGGAAGCTGAAGAAAAACCACAGGACAGGGAAAAGAAGAGGAAGGAGGAACAAATCCTAAATCAGTTCCTAGTACAGACATCTTTATGACTTCATAAGTGGAATATGCTTAGTGTCTGCAATCTTTCCCAGCATCACAAGGACATCTCTCCCTAGTCAAAGTCACATCCCTGATCATGCCAGGAGTCAAAACAGGTGACATTTTAATATCACATAATTCATGTCTCATGACGCTGAAATGGAGTATGTTCCTGAGAAGGAGGAACCAACCCCATCACTGTGCAGGAATTTTGAACACAAAGCAGTGACAATTTCTGTTTCCCTCTTAACCTGTGGGGTATGCATGTGCATGTGTGTGAGGAGGGGGACTTCAAGGCAACAGAGTGCAATTGCAAAGTATGGAAGCTGGCCAGGAGCTACAGCCAAGTCCTCACCTAATACATAGGTTAGCACTGTGAAGCTGTAAGAAAACAGCACTGGTGATGCAGAATATGATAATCCTCCCTCTTCCTCCCTGGTGGATCATGCCCCTGCAGGTGGTCAGACCTCTGTGTGGCTCGGTACAGCTCTTGAAAGGCTGCAAGCCAGACTCCCAACATTGGCAGTCATTCCTGATCAATCACCAAAAACATAGTATTGATCCAAGAGTCTTGGACAAAATTCATGTTTGAGAAATGGCATCACACACTTCTACATCCCCCTTTTGGGTTTCAACCAAGTCCCATTACTTTCCTTTCCCCTTCAGAGCAGCACCTTGCTGGGAATAGAGGTGGCTTTGTTACCAACCTACTCCCACAGTCTTCCTGAGTGTCTTCTGACAGGTACCCACAGACGGCAAGGGTGAAATGGATCTCCTGTTGGAGACAGTGTACCTACCAGGCTGTGCTATGCCCAGTGCTTTTCTGTGCTGTGGCTGGTGAAACATTATTACCCTGTACTACCAGCAGTGAAGAGTCTTCCTTACACCTGACAGAGGATACTGCTGGCTGATAGACATGAGACAGGGGTGGCCTTCACTCTCTGGGAAGTGCTGCTCTGCTTCATCCAGAAGATTCTCAACAGAATATGAGCAAGAGTCATGTGAGGCTTAAACAGAGCCCTATATCCCATAAATTTGTCAGGAACTGAACCTTCCCCTCCTCAGCTAGTGTACTGCTGCAGTGCAGCCCAAAGCTGTTGGAGAAGATCTGCATCCTACACAAACAGACAGCTCTCTCTCTGGCTCCCTAAGTAGCAGGAACAGAGCTTTCCCTGCCCTCTGCAGCTGCAGGCCATCATGCATACAGTATTATGTTTGTATATCTCCTCTGCCTTCCTTGCTGCTGCATCTCTCCACTTTCAGCTAATTCAATTGATTGCTCTGGTTATGAAGAATCATGGTGTTTAGGCACCAGGAGTAATACTTAGCATGATATTACCATTTTCACATCCCACGGCTGTGCAAACATTAACTAACACTAACTCTAATTAGCTGTGACTTGCTGGAAAGTAGGTAAGCTTGATATTAGCCTATGCTGGTTTTAAAAGTAAACCAGCAGGAGAAATGAATCCAACTCAAAAGAGTTTAGAAGTCAGAACTACAATTTAATAAAAAGATTACAATGGATACACTGATACAAAGGAAAATTGGTTTCAGCCCTCAAAACCCAGTTGTACAACCCAGCCCCCTGGGGCACAAACAGTATGGTGCTCACCAGCCCCTGTGCTGAGCACCACGTGGTCCCCTGAGTACAAACCAAAAAGAAAAAGGAAAACCTGTTTTCCTTCCAGAGGGTTGGTGGCCGCAGTCTGGTTGAGAGCGGTAGATGCAGTCCTGTTGAGGTCCTGGTCCTCCTCTCAGTCTGACGAGTGAGTGAGTGCCTCAAGTTCCCAAACCCCAAGCTTATATATGCTTCAGTTCAGATAGGAACACCCAGTACCTCTCCCAGGGTGAGGGTTTTCACAATGGGCAATTTACTCAGTGAGTCACAGGATATTTTTGGTCTACTTGATGGCCCATTAGCAGACATGACCCCTCAGGTTGGATGTGAAGGTGTTAATGACTTCTGGAGGGGAGTTATCACACCTGAATCATTGGTGTGAAAACAGGGAACCTTCTTATCTCTGTTTTTTCCCATGCACACAGTCCATAGCCTGAGGTGCCAGGTGTGTCCTGGGCAGCTGTTGCAAACAATGCATCGTTAACAGTTCATGATAAATGGCAGAGAGGGTATGGAATACACAGTTCCAGTTACATTCCCACAGTGATAAACTGGTCCCAGCCACTATAACTAGGACATAGCCCCATTTTTTAGATGATGACATTAAGACTTGGAAGGCTCAAGTTACTTGTCTCTGCAATGGAGATGAGTTTGGCAAAAGGGCTAGGATGAAAATGGGCAAATATGTTTTCTAGACTGTTTCACCATTCTGAGGGATATTCTGCCCTCATGCATCAACATGTATTTGACCCAGATATACCTCAGAAGCTGAGCACAGGGTGTCTCAGTCCTGCCATGTCACGATTTCCCCCAGAAGCACCTGTACTATGCTCAGTCATCAGAGAACCCCTCCCCTATCTACTGGGGATCTCATGTGCTAGCATCTCCTCCAGGGCATCCAACTGGCCAATGCAATACCACCAGTGCCTTCCTTCACTCTTGCTCCTCTGCCTCACAGCAGACCTTTCAGCAAGGTCATCAGAAATATTGTCTGGTGGACACTCTGCAAGATTGGTTTAGGAGAGGTTCTCCATTTCGGTGATACTCTCAGACACATGGTGTGACTCTTGGGGATGGCCCTGTGTGGGGCTAAGGGTTAGACTCGATGATCCTTATGGGTCCCTTCCAATTCAGCATGTTCTGTAGTTCTGTGAACTGCTAACTCATGCAGGTATTCTGTCTAAAAATTCCCCCAAGGCACTCCTGCTAGCAGTAGCCCTCACCTTTACACTTCTCTGGTTCACCACACTCCACTGGGTAGCTTCCTACCCAGAGGTGGCTGCATATTCCTTGAGGATGCATCCACTCTTGCTCTCTTCACTGCATTGCTTGGACGGGAACCTGAGCTTTGAGCTGAGTTGTCCTCACATTTGCAGCATGAGAGTCAGGGTCTCTCTTTCACACACCCTGTGAAGTTTTCCCTGCTTACTGTTGTGTTTATAAGGACAGAAGGGTTGGGGAAATATCACAGGTAAAGTTACGGATGAAAATGGCTTTGTCAAATACCAGGAATGGATGGTAAAAGGGCTCAAAGGTAGCACTGGCTGAAGTTGATGATTCCTGAGTGAAACAGGATGCCCCTGTACAGTCTTATTCCTTTGTCCCACTTTTCTACCATATAAAACCCAGATGCACACAGCCCTGGGGTATGGTATGCAGTTTTGTTCGCTCCCTCCTAGGAGGGCAGCATGTAGTCAGAGAAGGCATGGAGAAGAACAACTAAAATGGCCAAGTGTTGGAGCAACCACTGTGGGAGGAGAGGCTGAAATGGCTGGAGTCTTTGCTTTGTGAGGAGATGTTAGGAAGGTTTACAGACTCACCAAGTCTGATAGAAAAGGTGAAAGCAGAACAGCTGTACACTAAATGCCATGGTGCTGGTGGGGTACACAGTGGAGGCAATGCTGAGAGCAGCTAGGCTCCCATG
The DNA here is from genome assembly GCA_013396735.1 of Grallaria varia. NCBI lineage: Eukaryota > Metazoa > Chordata > Aves > Passeriformes > Formicariidae > Grallaria > Grallaria varia. The sequence continues at coordinate 7,223 of VWZG01008922.1, forward strand.
CTATTTCAAAATACCATATCCTACTGACAACATAGGACACCAAGAGTTGGGTTATAAGGACCAATGTTGTGGTTCAGTGGGTCATTACATTTGATGTCACACCTATATCATGAACAGCACGTGTACTTTCATGCCAACCCCACCCTATATGGAGATGTATCACATAAATGAAAACTTGCATGTGTCCAGTCCAGGTAAACCAACCCCCATTTCCGACCTCATCACACTCCAGTGTACACAGCAGGCAGGCAGCAGAACAGGCAGGATCCAGGCACCCTCCGAGCACTGTCTCCTTTATATATCTGCCAAACGGCTCCAGTGTTATCCACAGTTGTAGCCTCGCACAGCAGGACTTGCGCTTGAAGCCAGCAGGGTTGTGGCTGAGCAGGAGGAAGAAAGAAGCCATTTCACTTTCATGTGGTGAGCATGTGCCCCAACTCACATGAGAAAATAGAGCGAGGGAAAAGGTGTGTAGGGACTTTAGATAGTGTTGTTATCCAAGCACATTGAGGTACATAGAGACAGAGAGGAGGATAAAACTGCAGTCACTTTTAGTGTCCCCAGGAAGATGAGCTTTTCGGTCCAGCCAGTAGCCACAAGCCATCTGTCAACTGAGATGAAGGATTTGCTGCTTGCTTTGCACTAGCCTAATCCTCCTTTTCTAACTAAATACATTTAATAAGCAATGCTCATCTGCAGTCTGACAGACGTCTTGCAGCTCACTCATGAGTTAGAGCCAGAGTTTACAGAGAAATGAAGACAAGGAAGAATACACATAATCTGTAGAGTTTCTCTGCCTCATTCACAGCCTGCCTTCTTAATATCCCCAACGCACCTTTGTCTTGAGACTATGGTCCTGTATCAGGGCTTATTCATTCAACATAGTATGTATAGTCTTTGATGACAGAAGACATCATATGTGCGAACAGGTGGTAGTAAAAGAAAGAAGAAGAGGAGGAGAGAAAATTATCCCTCCTTCAGTTACATTCTGTATGGAGAGGAAAGCAATGTCAGATTGAAGAGCTTTAAGAATTAATTTAACCACCGGCTTTGGAGCATACACCTACCATCACAAGGCTGAGTGTGAGTATTCCATATTTCTCATGCAGAACATCTTTTCGGGTTTATCACACATTGACTCCTTTGCTAGGAACTGGAGTGCTTGGCTCTTGCACTAATCCCTACTAATGCAGCAGAGTTGAATGAGAGATCTTATCAGGTGAGATGATTTTATTCTAAACCCCTGACTTCATTCACACTCATTCTGTCATGCCCACATGTTCTCAGGCACCAACAGGTGTGTGCCAGCTAGGACTCCTTGCAAAGACAAGGGGACACAGGATGTGATATAATGTGTCATCACATCTCTAGAGTTCCTCTCACACAAGCAACCACAGGCTACTTTTGAATCTGTCTTTTGTTCACTTTAAGGATTCACAGTGGTTGTGATCTCTTGTCTCTTCACCTGGTTCCACTTCTCAGAATTACTAGGAAACATTTTTTTAGCCTTCTTACCTGGATATCTTTAATTGTTCCACACTGGTCCTTTGTCTTACCTCTTATTGGCTGCAGTCTGTCTTTTGCATCATTCCCAGTCTGGGTGCTTTGAGAAGCTGCAAGATGTGGTGTGATCTTGATAATCACCTAGCTTAAATGTCATCACTAGCTGTCATTCCTGTTCTTCTGCCACATACTCCGGTGCTGTTCATGCCTATCCATTCCACTCTCAGTGTTTCTGTTACATCTCTACGATATCTCTGGCTAAGGCATAGTCATAGCCCACACACCTTCCATTGCTATGCCAGGAAGATCCTATCATAGAAGACAGACATTTTAAATGTATGGCATATTTAGCTGAAGTAAAGCTATTTCAGTCACTGGTGATTCTTGTGTCTGTGAGAAGTACGTTCTGATTGCACAGCACCTGGTACAGAGAGTTCATTAATAGAACTTAAGTTACCAAGAGACATGTGAATGTGTAGAAAACCTGAGCCTTGGCTGACCAGTGTCAAAACCAGACTATGGGCCATAGTAATTAGAAATGAAGGTGGAGAGTCTGGGGAAGTCAATATTTGGATAAGTAAAAAAAGCCTGACATGTTGATTTTTTTCCTGCTTTTTATAAACAGATGTTTGTTTGAAAATGGTTACCTGGTTGGAAAGTTGGGCTGAGCCCTGGCAGAGTGAGACAGCTGACCAATGAGGCTTGGAAAGTTTTCTGTTGAGCTCTGTTTCCCAGAACTGCATCACTTTTGCCGTTACCCACTCAGCTCCTCTGGGCTCAATCAGAGGTCTATTCCCCAGAGTGGTGTCTGCTGCAGGTGGAGTGGAAGGCTTTGAGATAAAATTTTTTAAACAAGGCCTGCCATTGAGTCACAAGGAACAAAAAGGACTCACTTGCCTTCTAAACTCCTTCTCAGGGAGATGCCTAGGTGCAGCTGAGTCCAGTCTTAGCCTCAGATTATGTCAATGTTTTAAATTTAAGGAATTATAGAGATGTGATTAAATCACTTTGTCCCACAGGTTTTAATGATGGCAACTCAGATATATTTATAAGAAAATTAATAATTTATTATGACAAATGAACAGACAAGTGAACAGATGAAAAATCTTAATCAGAATTATTTCCTACACAGTGTAAAAGCTAAAAACCTACTAGTATAGTATAGCATAAAATAGTATAGTGTACTGTATCAAAGCAATTATATTAAAGCAATTGCATCAAAGCTAGAATAAGAAACAATCATTAAGTACAGACTACTGTAACTCATCACACAATGATAGTGAACCACATGGAAGGGTGGCCATCTGGCCTGTGTCCTGCAGCCACATGTGTTGTTTCCAAGCTGGGGAGGCTGGTTGCCGTCTTCATTTGGTTCAGTGGATGGGGATTGAGAAGTTTCTCCCCATCAGTTGATTTAACCCAGTTTTATCAGTATTGTTATAGCATTCTTGGTAAAGAGTTATATTTTCACTTACATCTGAGCATATTTGGTCTCTCTCTGTATTGGAGAAATCAGGGGTATTGAATCTGAGGGAGGGCACTTCTGTCTCAGGTCTCCACCCCTCCAAATTGTCCCAGACTAAGACACCTAACCAGTAGATAGGAGACGGTTGAAATGGAGAAAATATAATGCAGCTATTTTGTAGACCGTGAGCCTTTACCGCTCCACCAGCCACTCTCTTTGTTCACCATCACAAAGAGAAAATATCTGGATTTTCTCTAGATAACAAGGGGTAACCTTAGCAAACAAAGCATATGAATAAAAAGGTTGACATTAATACATTTACAGTTAAGCTCTCCTGGGAAGTATCGCAATCAAAGCTAATCTCATCCTGACTATCCTAACCTCTGTCAATGAGGAGCTTAGGGCAGGTGTCCTGCTCTGTAGAGGAATAAATCAAACCAGTTGTGGCATTGAGATTGCTACCTGGTCATCACATCAGCCACAAAAGAGCTGCTCGGTTTAGGGTCTACAGGATGCTTCCATCAAACTGTTACAAACTTAGGAACCCTAGTATGCCACCACTGTAATGTGGCATTGGAAGAGGTTAGACAGAGCATAAATGCTGTCATTGTTGTGGATTGCTGCATTAAAATGTAATTAGTTAAAATTTCCATGCGATCCTAGGAGGCAGCACCCTTGTTTCCTCAGAGAAAACCTAAAAAGGATTCAGACATCTAGCAGCAAACTTAGTAAGATCAGCAAATACCAGGAACACATCAAAGGTACCTGAAGCTCAGCAACCACTTTGTGATCTGCATCCTATCCTGAGCTACAACTGTCTTGAGAGATGTAGAGAAAGGTGGAAGAGGAAGAACATTCAGAAAACAGGAGGAATAAAGCCTTTCCAAGTCCTGTCAAGTGCAGAAACACTGAACCAATTTCCCTTACAAATTCATTTGATAAGACAATACAACAGATAGTAAAGTACTGTTATTTTAAAGTTATTTCCCCTCTTCAGAAAAACACGTTTAGTAACATATATGCTTATAAAGCTTCTAACATAATATACTGCTGAGGGGCTTTGAACATTTCAGTGATGAAGATAAGAATAGAGGTAAAATGAGAACTGGATCTTATTGGGGTACCTTGCCAAAGATCCAGAAGGCTAGACATGTTTTCAGCTTTTTAAAACCAGCATATTGCATGCAGCTGCAGCTGCTTTTAGTCATTCCCATCTTGGTTACAGAACCCACCTTCACCCAGCTGTGGAGAGATGTTACTTTTGTGGGATAACTTCAGAATCCACACAAATTAATCCCAAATGCATGCTGCAAATGGCATCTCCAGCCCTGAAGCAGTGACTGGTAGAATGGCAGCAGCATTGCACAGGCTGGCAGGGTGTTGTGCATTGAAGGACAAAGACACCTTGGGCATTAGAAACAGAACAAACCCTTATTTGAACAACACACCCTCGAGATGCTTGGCTCCTTGGCTCCTCAAGATGCATGCAGAACAGAGCAGCTCTGATTTTACACTTCACTTGGCATGTAAAATACATAACCTGAAACTGAAAGGTGAGTACACCTGAGATTCCAGGAAGAATTATATTTTCCAAAAGTATATGTAGCCTGCTATGCTAACTATGCTCTTGCTCAGCCTAAACTTGCAATTTCAATATGTTGGAATGGTATAAGAACAGGGACAGGGGAAGAGTAACCAGGAAACCAGTCTCCAGCTAGTTTCTCCCATCTTTGGACAGCACCCAGCACTGCAGCACTCTAATCCGGATTGCTAGACTTTGCTCCCCAGGCCTTTGACCACTACTGTTCTGGTAAATATACCAAACAACACAGCAATAGCCAAATGCTACTGCAAAGAAAAGATTAGATATGTAGATGTAACAATGTCACCTGGAATTTTTCAGAGGAACCAAAATTAACCTCTATAGCACTGAAAATACTATGAGGGTCTCTGCTCACATCTTTTCCAGAACTGCAGTGGCCCAAGCTCAGGTGATCCATTATATGCCCACCAGAGAGTAGCTACACATTTGATTTTCTTTGAAAGCTCCATATCTGTGCATTGGTCAGGACAGATCTGCCTCAGTTACATACACAAAAATTAGTCAGAAAAGCACAACTTAGCGCCAGGGACACTGGAAGTTCAAGATATTTGGTGGCACAGAAGAGAATTTGAGCAAAATATTTTCAGAGGCTATATGATTGTTACTGGATGATGGTTTGGACATTTGTTGTCATCTCAAGGTGTGTAGTGTATGCCACACCTGGGATAGAGGGAGGTTTATTGCTGCTCCCATGTACTTAATGACCAGCTGCAGAGAAAAATTAATGGAACAAAAAGGGCACTCTCCTCTGTCTGTGGATTTTGTGAACTTCAGATATCTCTGAAAAACTAAAAGAAAAGAATAGAAAAAAGCTAAAAGATATTGGCCATCAAAGCTGAGAGTGGAAAGATTTTTGACTCACATGGGGTATTACCTTCAGATTCGCACAGCAGCCTATTGCACTTGAGAGTACTCCTGGGAAAGGACAGAAAACTCAGTCTGGAGAGGATTTAAATACTTGCAATTCTGTTGGAGTGGATGTGTGCCCAATTTGGAACAAACCCTCAATTGTCACAGGAGATATGTCTTTGTAGCTTTGAGCAGGCCAACCAGTGGGCTGCCAATAGACCAAGAAAGCCTGTCTCGGTACAAGTGAAAGGTGATTTGCTGCTCAGATGGGCTGAGGAGAAGAGAGGGATATTTCTTAGAGAGGCCGAGAACCAGACAAACTGCGAGCCCAAGCTGGCAGGCAGCCTGCATGAGGATGTCCATCAACATCAAAACTGCTCCATGGTCCTCTGAGCTGAAAGATCCTGAAAGCAGAAAAACCAGCATGTATGAATTCTTCCAATTATTCCCAAATGCAAGGCTCTCACCAACTGTTACCAGTAACCTCCCAGACCCTCTCTCTAGGCACACAGCAGAACTCCTGGAGTAGCAAGGAGCTACTGAGTGAAGAAGCCTCATAACCCAGCCCATTGAAATTTTCTGAGGACCTGCTGGGGCATGAGGAGTCTGATCCGTGTCCAGGAAAAGCCAAATATTCTCTCTGACACAACAAACTGGTTCAATCCCATTTCATATTGCTCAAGCAACTGAGTGTCCCTGGTTGTCCATTTATGCAGCCCATTTTCTAACGGTGGCCAAGGGATTCAGGCAGCACTATAAACTGCAGTAAAATTTAAAGGCCTCCCTATCCTCAGCCTCTCTACAGCCATGAGCATTCTATAAAATCCAAGATAGATTAAATTAGATAGACAGTATGAAGAACAATTTACTTGGTGGTGTCACCCAGGCTAGTACATCTCATTGCTTAATTAACCAATAAGTTACCACAGGCAACAGAGCTGTCCCTTGTAATATTTGTAATAGATGGGGAAAAGTTGCCTTCAGGCCAGGGAACGTACACAAGTACTAGCACAGCCCCTCTTCCCTCTTGATGTTGCACTTGCCTCCTACTTCCCTGGGTGGTGGACAAGATGACCAGCTAAATACCTCCTCTGTGAGCACTACCTGGACAAGAAGGAGGCCTAGAGACAACACAAAGTCAGCACTGCTCCGTCACAGCAGCAGGGACACTGGTGCTGCAAAGAGAATCCCAAGGGGAGCACAGCACTGCCCCAGCATTACCCCCTCCACACATTCCTCCTCTGGAGTACCTGTGGTGCTGGGCACCTCTAACACAGCTGAAGGCTGAATTCTTTTTCAAGTCAGGGTTAGGGTTCAGAGAGCCACAAAGCCTAGAGCTCCAGGGACACCCGTGCAGCAAAAAGCATGCCAAGGGGAGCATGGCACTGCCCCAATATTACTCTGTTTACACTTTTCTAATCCGGGACACCTATGGTGCTGGTCACTTCAGCTTCAGCCCAAAGCTGCCCTTAGGGTTAAGGATAGGGTTCAGACAGCCGCAAAGTCTAGGGCTCCAGGAACACTGGTGCTACAAAAGACTTGCCAAGGGAAGTACAGCAGTACAATTAGCACTGCTCCCTCCACACCTTTCTCATCTGGGCCACTCACAGTGTTAGTGACCACAGCCTCAGACGTGGCTGCCAGTGCGTTTCAGGTAAGAATAACTGGATGTTTAGCCTGGAGAAAAGGAGGCTTAGGGAAAACCTTATCGCTCTCTACAACTGCCTGAAAGGAGGTTGTAGCCAGGTGGAGGTCAGTCTTTTCTCCCAAGTAACAAGCAATAGGGCAAGAGGAAATGGCCTCAAATTGTGCCATTGGAACTTTTTTCTTTCCTATTTATATTAGGAGAAATTTCTTCACCAACAGGATTGTCAAGCACTGGAACAGGTTGCTTAGGGAAGTGGTGGAGTCTGCATCCCTGGAAGTATTTATAAAAGATGTGGATGAAACCCCTAAGGACATGATTTAGTGGTGGACTTGGTAGTACTCACTTAACAGTTGGACTTTTTCTAAAAGGTCCATTCAAATCTAAATGATTCTATGATTCTGTATTCTATGATTCCTAATATCTTCTCCTCGTTTGGCAGGACAGACAAGCCCCCCCCCTTCTGCTTTTTCAGGGGCTTTTAACACGCAATTAATTAGTACTCAAGGCAGAGTTTTATGTAAATTTTATTTAAATCCCAATCAGTGCTCTCATTTCCTTGCAGAATTATTTTTACCATAGCATCAGCACTCAGGTGGGCAAAGAACAAAACTACCCAGGGAGCAGAACCCTCAGTGCCCAGCCTGTCAAGGAGAGTGGGACCATGGGGAGAGGCTGCCAAATGGCACAGAGGTGTACCCAGCATGCAAGCCAGTGCTGAAGGGAGGGGGTAGGAGCAGTTACGGTTTCAGGGCACTGATAAGAACTTGCAAGAGTTGAAGCAAGCAAGTTTTGACTGCAGAGTCAGCCATAAAGTGCTGTCTCCTGAGGACTAAGCACTCCTCCAGTGGGGAATGGCCTAAAAGACAGGGATGTTGATGCTACAGTCACCAAAGGGATGCTGACAGCAAATCTTAAAACCAGTCTCAATCCAGGGGTAGTGTTTTTAGCCTGTTCACAAAAGCAGGGAGTGTCACAGCATAAACCTCAGTGGAGTCTTCCCAGTCAGGATTAGCCTTCTACTCACTGGAGCTGTGTTGGCAGGCACCTTTGGAATCTTCCACCTCTTCCTACTCAGATGCAAGGTCTGTGACCTTCCCACTTGCCCCATTTCTCTCTTTTTAAACACTGCTAGGCAGCACTTACATCCTACGAGAGGGAGAGAGAAAAGCACATCTTTCCTGAAACTGTGTGTCCAGTGAGGTTAACTAAGTCCTCAGGCACCTCGTCATGGTAACCCATGGACAGTAGTCCATGGGCAGTAACACCAGGCATCTGTCAAGTTTGCCTTCTTCATGCATCACTGCTAGAGATGCCAGGTATTGGACTAAGCCTGCCAGGGTCAATCTCTCTGCTGCCAAGGCTTGGTGGAGAGCCAAAACTGAGGATGGAAGTGTTGCCATCTCTCTCTAGTCTCTGAAGAAAGCAAAGTCTCTTTAGCATCTCTCAGTAGGCCATTAGACTGACTTGGGACCACAAAGAGGAACTGGACACTAATCTGTGACACAACCACACAGAACAGGTAGAATGACCTAACAAGGAAGTCACAGATTGCTTCAGACTGGGAAAGTGAGCTCATTCAGGTGATCCAGAAGCAGAAAATGAGTTAAAGCAGTAGGATCCCCTGTTCAGCAGCATAGGACAGCTGCTTCTTCTTCATGACGGCTGTTTCACAATTTCCCTGGGAGTGCTTCCTCCTCATGCTGCTTACATTCCCCTTCTCCCTGAGGCAGCCATGGTTCACTGAGGTCAGAAAACAGTAAAAACCTGGTCTACAGTGCAGTCTGTGGAGTGCAGATTTTCAGCCACAATATCTGACCCTCCACAGGGGAGACAGCTTTGGAATGTATTTTTAACTCCTCTTGCTCAGAGTTTCTAGCAGCAGCTAGGAGGCTGAATCAATGCAAATGGCTGTGCCTCACACTGGATGGATTCATGCTGTTGATCCTCTCTGCCAGCCCTTCAACAGCTCTCACCGAGCTACTCAGCTCTTCAGAAATTTATCGATTTGCTAAAAGATAGAAACCAAAGATGGAGGTATCTCACAAATCCTCCTATCGTCAGCCTGAATAATTAGAGTTTATTTTTTATGGGAGGGGGAAGGAAAGGGTTTCCACTGGAGTCACAGATAGCATCTACTATCCACAGAAACAAGGATTCTGCCACTCATAGCAAAAGTCTCAAATGCAGTATATATTCTCTTACTGGGAGAAACAAAGAGCATGACCACTACAAAATCATAAATATTCATGGACTGGGGAAAGTCACTCATCACCACTACCACTGGAGTTATTAGAGAGAAGAGAGATGCAATATCAGACCAGGAACTTCTTATTAATGCCATCAACCAGCAATATTTGATACTTGGCAAATTCAAAGTAAGTCTCTTCTAGGCTCCCTTACAATCATGGTCCATACATAGAAGTGTGTAAGAGCTTTGGGGACCCTGGAAGAATTCCAACATGATATTAGTCAATGCCTAATATTGCTTCATAACCAATTAGGTTTATTAATTTTCCCTGGCACCCGGAGTATTTTGTGTGATGGCAGACAGATGTTCCACAAGTGCTTGCAGACTGGCTTAGCTAACACTCTCGATAACCTGAACCTGCACAGCAGATACATTAACAGATTTTGACATGATGCCATTAGCTTTGTCATTGATGGCAGAAAGGGATGAGGGGGAAGAAAGAGAAGAACAAATAAATAAATGCTAAAATAGAGAGAAAAAGAAAAAGGGATACTAATTTGTAGGCTTCCTTCTCCCCCCAGAACATGCAGTCCACGCTCTGACAGACAGTGTTCTCCATCTGTGCCATTCCTAGGGTAAGGGGGCAGATTCCTCAACTGTCTCCATCCTGCCAAAATCCCCTCCTTCCCTCTCCACCTTTACCCCTTCCTTTGAAGTGTGATTGCATAGATTTCTATCTGGCAAGGAAGCCTGTGCTTTATGAACACACACACATATTTTGAGACCAGAGCAAGGAGGGTATTTAAGGTACAGGGACAGGAGAAACAACACCCCAAAAGGCAGACAGTAGGTAATACAGAAGCACTCTGTTTTCTGTTCCTTCCAATGAGTCAACACGATGAGTCTGCTCTGTAAAACGTATGCTGCTTGTACATCTGCATAAAATGAGGCAGCAAGATCCAGGATGGTTCATTAAGGGGCTGAATTCAAACTTTATTTTTAATCTCAAACTTACTATCTTCTCATAATTAGGCCTCCAGTCAGTCATTGAAGCTCTATCTGTGTGCCCTTCCTCACCCTTAAGACAGGATTAAAACTTCTGTCTAAGGAGTTGTAAAGAACTGATTTTATATCCATAAAACATTATGCTTTACACTGGTGGGTAGACAAACAAATAGCTTACATCTGAGCAAGATCCAAAACAGATGCAACAAGCCTTCCAAAATAAGACAGAGAAAACCCACATCAAAAGATTCCTTCACCTTTCTCACTGGGAGTTAACATCCCAGGCAGAGGCAAAACAGGGGAAACAGAAGAGAGAGAAAAATCAACACCTTCGCCAACAGACACTGTTTCCATGCTGGAGATGAATTCAGGAAACTGGTGACAGATGCCCTTTTCCCAAAGAAGCTCAACAAATGCAGCAGCATTGCATCAATATGCAGCCTTTTTATAACGTCTGGTAACGTGTTTTACAAATGAAACTCATGAGATTATGTGTTCATTACTGGCTCTTGAACATAACTCGTTTTAGATAAAGTATGACCGCTTCTGCAAGAAAATTGTGTAGGAAACTGTAGTATCTCTGCCTCCACCTGGTCATTTGACCACATGTTCATCACACCAGTTAATGTTTCCTTAAACCTATACCACATCAGATTACAAATCCATCCTTTTAGACTAACGAGCATTTTTATGGAAGCCAGCAGATATTCACTGAAGAGAACAGAGAGATTGTCACAATGTCATGGGTCAGCAAGTACGGCTGCTTCCCACTCCCTAGGCACACATATTTGCCTTCTCTCCAACTCAGTGGGGCAGAAATCACCCCTACTAAAACATCCTCTTCCTCCATGGGAAGACTGCACCATAAGCAAAACCAGTATCAGGGGTATCAGTTAAGCCTTTGCGAAGGCTTTCTCTGTGCTTTTCATGAGAATGTTGCCCGCACCATTTCCCCCCTTGCCTGGGAAGTTAAGTTTCCTCATTTATCAAGGGATCATTATTGCCAGCTTGCACAGCTTTGCCCAGGCTTTAAGGAAAACAGGATGGCAATTTAAGGTACATCTGACTTATACATTATCAAAGACGAAGTCACTTAGTAAAATTATGTAAGTCTGCATGTGTCTAAACACTCCATCTCCATTATACAGAAGTGGCAGGCAGTGTCCTTCCTGGTGAGATTTCCAGCCGCTCTGGGATTAGCGCAGTTTGCCTGTGTAAGACATTATCAGCGCAGTGAGGTGAAAGGAAAGACCTCATGGCTCCAGCCCCCTCTGCCATGCATCAGGCAACTCAGTTTTTCTGTTTTAACTTATTCCAACAGTAATTCTAAAATCAGGGCAACAATTACTTAAGGCAGAGTTCTTTCAAACACAGGGGAAACTTGCATAGCAAGAGCCTACATTCCTACAGGCCATGAATCCCAAACCTTCCCTTGTCCAGCATTAATTATATGAAATCACCAATGTTAGATAGAAGAGATAATGTAGGGGAACAGAAGATTATTCAGAAGGGCATGGCTGATTGCTGATTTATTAGCATCTAGCTTCATGGTTTCAGTCAAGCGAGAATGTCAGGGGAGGGGAGCAGAAGAGCCATGACCTTGTTCTGTACCCTGCATTCAGCTAACTTCGAGGCTTAATGTTCACAGCAAGACCTATGTTCCTCAAGAAATCTGCACAGGGACTATAGAGAGCCTTGACAGTTTTCCTTTGTTCAGGAAGCTGGTTGATCTGAGGAAGGGGAGTCTTTGTACAATCCTTTAGAGACATGGTGCATCACAACTACTGTGAATTAGAGCTCTTGGCTCTAGCCCTCCCCTAATATATTGCACTGGATCAGTTTGTCTGGCACAGCACAGGCACTCTCTTGCCTCTTGGCTCCATATACCCTGTTATTTCCCTTTTATTCTGCCCCTGGCAGAAATATTCCTACAGAGAGGGAGAACAAATTATTTGTTCCTATATTGGCAAGAATCTGGAGGGAAAAGCGGTGGCAAATAATTGCTTCTCCCCAGATGTCTAGTCAAAATTCTTTACCCCAGCCAGCAGTACAAACCCCAGTGTCATCACCCAGATGGTGCAGAATGTCCCCTGTGACTGCATGGTTCCCTTCAGGATTTGCACTCTAAGATAACCAAGGCAACCTTATAGACTGTCAGATTTGCCACAGAATAATGAGTGCATACAGTGCTGAGTAAAAAACACCTTTTTTCATGGCATAGGTAGAGTTAGGTCTTAACTCACCTTGTTTATGTGACTTGGTGGGTCTGGTGTCAGACAAGACCAGAGCCACTTGCATTAACCCTGTTGCAATTCATCTGAAACAAGGCTTTCAGTTCACATGGAACTCCAGTTCTCGTGGGCTGCAGTGGCAACAGGCCCCCTGGGTTGGTCTGCAAGTGTCTGTATCAATGCTGCTCCTATACAGAATATGGGTCAGACAGGGTAGCAGGCCTGAGGTACTGAAGTATTAACCTTCTGGCAGTGTTTCCCTTTCATGGTGCTTGGAGGTAGACAGAAGAGTCTCTGCTGTGCTACTTCTCCCCAGGTGTAATGCCTTACAATAAACACCATCAGCAATTCACCCACACAGAGAGCTGTAACTGTGTTCAAACAACCATTCACCTTACTCTCCTACGCCACAGGAGAGAGAAAACACGGCCCCTTCCAACCCTTTCATGATTACAGACACATCTGCACTGCAACATACAGGTGCAACTGCCACCCATGCAGGAACATCCTTACTAATTTTAAACCAGGCTACGTGGGTGACAGTCTAACCCCAACAGTGAGTACTCCTCCATCAGCAGCCAAAGGCCACCAGGCCACCACAGCTGGGATATGTGCCAGCTATGATATGAGCAGACAGAAAATTATCTTACTTACCAGATGAGTGATACAGATTGCTATTGCACCTCAGCTAGGGTGCTCGCCCCCAGCCAAACTGCAAACCCTTTGTGTAGCCATGTTGTATTTCATTGCATGCCTACCTGGGCATGCTGCTTCCTGTAATGGTATGACTGGCATTAGTACATTACTCTTTGTTTTGCAACTTACTGGCAGGCCCTGCTGCTAAGTCTACTGATTTACAAGGACTCTTGGATGGCTTGACCAGGAAAACCTAATGGTCTCATGGCAGGGTATTGTAGATAGGTCTTATTCATCCTTACCTGATCGAGGGTCAGCAATAGTGGCAGCTACCCTGAGTTAGAAAGCAGATGACCAGAAATTTTACATACTCAACTAGAACTACAATCAGGAATTGAAGAGACAAACATAATCCTGTCAACCAGATGGACTCAAGCAGCCTTTGGACTTTACAGCCTCCAGTTTAGGGCTTGATCTCATTATCATTACTCTAAGAATTGACTCATTACAGAGTTTTGTTTTACCAGTTAGTCCTTCCCTGACAGACTTTTTCTGTAGTAAAAATGTCTTTTTACCAATATATCCTTATTTGTGCCAGGAAGGTAAAGACCTATCAAGTTCACAGCTGGTAGCCTCAGAAGTTAACTGGTAAAACAAAAAATGTGTGACAGGAAGATTCCAGAAGCCTTAAAATAGCCAATATTTATAAATATGAAAATTGTAGGTTTCACAGTGATTACACACACAACTTTGAAAAGTGATCAGGAGTCACTCAAAGAAAATTAAATCTACCCCTTAGAATGCAGTCAAATCACACTTATTTTAGAGCTTTTACAGCCAAGGGATGTTCATCTTGGCACCTTACCAAAACCATACTGCTCTTTCAGACTCCAGTGCATTGAGAGGTTTACTGCATTTTTTGACTTAACCTATATTAAATCAGTGTGTGAAGAATCAGCAAAGCATCTCCAATCCCTGGCATCCAGCAGTCTCCAGCTATCTGCTATGGTTCTCATGTTTGACTGGGCAAGGGGAAGGAGTCACATGTCTGGTCTCCAGGTAGGTTCAGGTCTGCAAAGGGATCCAGCAAGTTTTTGAAATAAATATTACCCAGAGCCTCATCAATTGCACTAAGTACAAAACTGATAAACCTCAGAATTCAAAGCTCACAAAAAACCTGGGCCTGAGGACTACCAGATTTTTATCTTTTTTTCTGTTGAGCTATTTGGGCTGCAGCAGGAACTTATTAGTTGATCTTTTAATAGGTGACATTTCTGGGAGCATTTGCTCCAATTTGAGAGGTAATTTGTATCAGCTGCTCTGGTTCCTGTTCCGTGACTCTTTTCTCCTCTCCTGCAGCGGGCACCTGAGCTGGCAGCTTCTATATGTGCTCTGAAGTAGCATGAGAGTGAAAAGGGGCACTTTTATGCAGCATGAGAAAAATGTTTAACAAAACAGGACCCTGAAAATGTCTTTACTTACGCCTTTACCTTTATCAACGTAAAGAGACAGACCTGAACCCACCTTCTACAGAAAGGGGTACTGAATTACATCTTCCTTTTTGTTCTAAGACTGAGACAATACTTTAAACTTGCAACAGTTGTCAGTGCCCTAAAACGGTACTCACTTGGATGGCCTAAATTGTTCATTCTTCGTACCATTTACCTAATGGTTTGCATTTAACAATTTGGATAGCTTTAAGTCCTGCTGCTCCCAGTGCTTGCAGCAAACACAACCTGCAGTTTGAAAGCCCAGGTTCACTTTAGGCATTTACCAAGAAGATCTTTGCAGGTTTGGTTACGCCAAGTGAACATCCTTTCCAGAAGATTAAAGGATTACATACAGATACAAGGCATGATTAAAGATGTTGCTACATCCAGACGCTCCCTACATCCCCTCCCTTGTTCTGACTTGCTACCCAGGACCCAGTGCAAACTTCCTTCCTGTCACGTTCTTACTGGAGTCCGCACAGCTTCAATGGCCAGAGTGACTCACTTCACCTTCAGCTGAGCATCTGTTGCTAAATCAGGCCTGTAGAGACTTCTCATAGCATGGATCAGACTGGAGCCTATGGGTAAATTGCACCTATGGGCATCACAGACAGATTTATATATCAGAGTTTCAGGACACAAATCAGGGAGCATAATGTTTTCAAAAGGCCTAAGAGTCAGCTTAGTGCGACTCCTGCCTGAGCAAGTCTTGCAGGTCTGATTGCAATACTCTCTGCTCAGGAGAGCAGCTGACAGCTTCCTGTAGACGTCAGAGTGACTTTATAGCAGCAAGGCACTGCCTGGATGCAGGACCAGCTCCTTGTGAGGTTTGGTCCCATGCTCAACTGCTTGCCCTGGTCTCAGCCATGAGGGAAACAGTGCTGCATTGTCAGGCTCCATTTGGAAGGAAAAAACCAGCAGTAATGGCCTGTGGCAGTAGAGACCTGGGCAAAATAAGAGTTGGGTTCCTGCTTACTCTGTCAAGCAGTCAGTCTTCCCCAAAACTGTTTTCATCCCAAACAGCTATTGAAATATATTTAAATATATGTAAGGTCAATCAAGAAGTCAGTACGAGGAAGAGATTGTGCTAGTGAAATGCCCTTTTTTGAGGTAAGCCTGTGAATTCGGGGTTTGCACTCAGATTTGTAGTAAAGCCACAGCAGGTTTTTGGCATCCAAGAAATGTCTGGATTTTCTGCGTATAGGATCTGCTGGATGAATTGCTGCAGTTGGCAGAGATGAGCCAGACATCACCTGCATATCCCAGCAGTATTCCCACTTAAGAAAATCCTGAAACTCCTTTCAATTTAACATTTACTCCCATTAGGTTTTTAAGCTGGGTAAGCTCAGCTTTGTTACCAGTCCAGCTGGGTCAGAGCACGTCCACCTGCTAAATAGTCACACCCCCCTAGTTTCTCATATGCAACTTTTGCCACTCACAGCAAGGCCTGAGCACTCACATACCGCACTACCAGCCACACCCAGACAAATCTATATGTCCCTGAGTGAAATGATGCCACAGTTACTTCCATGGGCACCCAAAGGCTGCTCTTGGGCACACTTTTATAGGTACAGCTCAGGAAGACTAAGAAGTCACCATGCTCTAGACCTGGCAGTAGAGCAGCATCATTGGCTCTCCCTAGCACAGCTCTGCTAAAATAAACCAGCTTAGACAAATACTCCTGTAACCCAAGATTTGTTTCCCCAACCAGGAGCAGTGTAGGCAGCAAACATGCACACAGTTACAGCAGCAAACCAGAGTTGGGAAGAGCAGCCAGTAGCCACCAGTAACAGTTTCTCCAGCCACCAAATGCCCAGCAGCAGCAGCAGCCCTCTCTTCTCTGCTTCCCAGGCCCTGAGCAGCTGTTTGCACAGCCCAGAGCAGTCTCACGGTGCCAAACACAGCACCAGAGGCAGCAGTTTCCCCCAGGGCATGAGCATGTAGGACAGTACAGCAATGAACAAAGCCCAGAAGATGGTTTCAGAAGGATATTAGTTGAAGGGTAACTTACTGCTCCCCTTTGTACCTGCCACTTCTCTGAGGTGGTTAATAACCCCACCCACACTTTTTCTACAAAGAAGCACCCAGGGAGAACCACATAAAGGGAGCAACAAGGAGGAATTTTCTCACCTGTGAATCAGTTATATCTTTAAGGCCTGAAAAGGACGGAAGGATTTAGATGATCGCATGATTTCAATGCCTTTCACCAGGAGGACAAATACCTTCTGTAGTTGTTGCTACAATGATAAGGAATCCCAGAAGTGGTCTTGTATGCTCTGTGGGTTGTACAGTTGGTATTGAAAAGTTAACAGCATTAAATGTGATGGATTATTTCAGTATGAAATATTCTTATTCATAGTCAGAAAAGCTGAGCAAACTTTTGGCATGAAAAAAATATAAGGGTTTGGTGGTAGGTTTTGGGTTTTTCCCCTTCCCCCATCTCTATGAAATTTGCCTGTTTGGCAGCCAAGAATAGTTTTTTGTCAGAGTTTAGAAGTGAAGTGAGAGGCTCTGTGTGTGTGCTTGTGTCTGTGTGTGCGTGCATGGAGAAAGCAAACTGGAGAAACAGCTGCCCACAGGGCTGGAAAGCAGCAGCTCCTCAGCTCTGCTACTCACTGTCACCTTATTCTGCTCTAGTGATGCAGCACTGAGCAAGAGCAGTGAATTTGGGTTGGTTCCCAGACACCTGGGTCCAGCGTCGAGGTCTGCCACAGATCACCTTCTGGGAGACCTTACACAAGACCAATCATGCTAAGCATGTGTTCAGGCACTTTTTCAAGGCAAGTGTTGGGGAAAGAGGCTGCAGCATAGGGGCTCAGTGAGAAAAGCTTGCTCCTGAATTATGCCAGCTGTGGATTTACTAGGGGGCAGGGGAGCTTTGCCCACTCAGCCCAGCTGCTAAGTGCACACATGCACCCAGGGATGTTTGCAGGTTGTGTTGATGTTCTGTGGAGGTCTGAAATGCATCTACCCATGTCTGTTGCTGGGAATTGCTAAAGCAAAGCTGTAGCCTAGAAGGTTGTATGTACCATAGTAAGATTTGCGAAATCAGATGCCTATAAGTGATTATAAGTTATGCAGGCAATGTGCCAGAGATTCTTTAAAACCAGCATCTTGTATGGACATAAACATTTCAATAAATAGACCTATGGAAGAAACTGCAAATGGGAACACCTTTGCTAGGAGATACTAAAGTGTTCTGCAAATTGCTGTGTGTACCACACCAAGAACAGGACAGAGTTAGTTAATGACAGATAGCGCTGCATGTTTTGTTAGGTCATTTATCAATCAAGTGAAGTGTAGCAAGACATATTTCATGAGTGTGTTTCCCGGAGAAAAATACAGGTTTTCTTAAAAGGTCTGTTTTCCTCCCTCCCTGTTGTTTCTATAACAGCTATGATCCAGACTAGCTAATTGTGTCCTGTCTGTGGCTGTTCTGCTCTCCCACCTCCCGCTAATTTGTGGGGGTTTTTTTCACAGTTCACTATGTATAAGGGTCTCTTTGTTCTTGTTTAAGGTGATCTCCTCATTCTTATGCAAATGGAACAGCTTGAGGCAGAATGATACCTTTCTTCAATTAATTTAGAAATTATGTTTGTCACCACAAATCAATATTTTGCTACTTGTGGTCAGCTTCAAGACATAGTCACTAAAGGCCTTTCACTAAAGTGCACAAAGGCCTTTCATCTGTTTAGCATCTCCGGTGAGGCAGAGGCCGTATGGTGCTCTGGGCTGCATAGCTCTGTGCCTGAGAGAGAATTGCTATGCAGAGCACCATTATCTAACATCATTGTAATATAGCCTCACATAACACTCTTGTACCTTCACCACAGTCCACTTTGGAACAAAACACGTGTAACCACTTGCTCATTGCAGCCAGCAGCCTCTCCTCTCTTGGCTGGAGATACTATCTACTGGTGGGTAAGAGCTGCAGCAGTCTGGAATGCTATCAAGTAGTTAAACTTTGGATGCTTCTCCCAGAACTGCACAAAGGGAATAATTAAGAGGCCCAGTTCAGACTAGTAATTTCTTCAGGGCTGGCAGAATCTGGACATTAAGATAAAGAAAGATCTGCTGAGTTGGGCAAATCTGTTCTTACTGATCATGGTTTTTCAGTGTCATCCTGAAATTAGAATAGATTCTTCTCTAGACCTGGCATGGTAGAGGAATGTCATTCATTTTCCTCATTCATACTGGGAGAATCCAACTGTGGATATCGTGAACAAAAAATAATCTCTTCTCTTGGTTCTGTTTTATTAAATCAAGTTTAATGTTCCAACCTGATTAATTTATTTATTGAAGCTTAAAGAAACAGCAACAAAAACCAAAAACATACCCACAAAAAAACCAAACCAGAAGCCCTCCCAAAAAACAAGACCAAACAAAACCAAACAAAGCCTAGGCTGGTCCAGGAATCCTAACGCCACAAGAGAGAAAATGTAATGAAAGTCCATATGCACTAAAAAAATGAAGATTCTGATGTAAAAACAAGACCAAATAAATCTGTGTTTAAATAGAAAATAATCCCATCTGGAAGTCACATGAGTGAACTCTGGACAGAGCCTTCCCCTCCTACATACCACCTGTCTGGGAAACTTCAATCCCTGTGACCCACACAACCCCTTTCCCATTCTTTGGCACCTGTGAAAGGGCTGGGGTTAGTCAGTGAGGGGTCCTGCATGGACCAGTGATGCCTCTTAGGTGCCAGGCTCTGACAGAAACAGGTGAATACACACTCTGCAGGCAGAAGGGGGCTGTTAGGAATGCACATCAATTTCTGGTAGAAATCAAAGATACAGGGTCCTTGGCAGCCCTATTTTGTGGCTGGGGCTTTGACCTCACCATGTCCTTCTTTATTTCCTTAAGTATCAGGACATGCAAATGGCAGAAATTGAAGGAATGCATCCTGGCCTGAGCATATCTGAGACAGTGTGTCTCTTCATTGGCGACAGGCCCGGAGCAAGGCAGGATTACTAAAGATTCTAATGTACTCTTTCACCCAAGGGATGTTATTGCTAGGAGCTGTGCATTTCCTATTGCAAGATCTTAAAGCCTTTTTTTTTTTTTTTTAATCACATCTCATTAAGTTTCCATCACCCACCCCTCTGTGTGAAGATGAAAAGCGTTATTGTCCCCATTTCAGAGCTGGGGAAACTCAGGCATGAAGGGCTAAGCTTAAATCACCCCTTCTAAATGGATACAGGAGGCTTTGGCAGAGTCCTGTAAAGTACCTGGCTCTCTGAGGCTACAGGGCATACAATTTTAGCCTAAGACCAAATTTTCTTTCCTGTGTGGAGACTTGACAGTGCTGTGAGAAATCTTATGTAAATACACTTTGTAGCTGTTTATATGAAACACTGTAAATCACTAGCTGACATCAAAAGCATAAAGCTGCTGCTTCTTTCCTAATGAATGGGCATTTCATACACTTGACAATGCTGAGAATCACATCTCCCTGCAAGCCCTCTCCCATCCCTTGCTCTCTGTGTAACTGGAGCCAGTGCTGTCCTCTACCTGTATCCAGCCATGCAAGCCGTGCTCAGCCCTGCTGCAGAGAATGTCCTTTCAAAAGCTGCTCCTTTTTGTTCACCTATCTCAGATGCATCACAGAGAAAAGGCTTTTACTGCATTGCATCCACCCATCCACCCATTCATAAGCTGATTTCAGCCACACTGCAGGATGAATTCCTTTGCTCCTGTCCCTCCACACCTTCCACTGCTCTGCTGGCACTCTGCTTTGTATCAGTCCCATATCCTGCAGATTCAGCACAGGGTGGTGGCTCCTCAGACCCTGTGGGCATAGACGGGTAGGGAGAGAGGCAAACCAGGGTTAGCCACCGTGGCAGCAAAAGCGCAGTGTTGCTTTCTTTTCAGCAGCATGCCTCTGAGCCTGAACTGGATAAACACAACAGGAATGTTTCCCTTAACCTGAAGGCACTCTGGACTGAGGCCCACCATCAGATATGTCAGTGACCAGCAACTGCAATGACAAAAAGCAAAATGGTTGCCAACAGCCAACATGACTTCTTAATGTTACCAGCGGCTGAATGGGTGATCCCAGGGAGGATCCAGCATTTCTTATCAAGGCATCCAGGGTCTACAATGGGCTTGCAGGCGCTGCTGCCCTTCTCACCCCTGTAGTGCTCCACCATCCTCATGGAGCAACACATCATTCATATTGTACCACCATCCCTCACAATCAGAAAGGCGATTGTCTCCAACCAGCTGTGCTGATATTTCAGTCCAGAAACCTTGACAGCACTGACTGAAGGGGTGAGTAGCTGGTGCAAAACCTTCCTGAACCTGTGGTTAATTCAGAGCCTGCCTCTCAACAAGGTGGGAGCAGAGGGAACGTGTCATACACAACCTGGGAGAAAATACAGCACAACTCCCAGGCAGCTGGGTTGCCATGGCTGAATAAGCTAAATCTGGACTATAGTGTGTGGTGAGAATAAATGCATCAGTACCCAGCGGAATAGGAAAGCTGCCCAGGTAGATCTCTCATCTTTTTTTCAGGCTGGACTACATGGCTTTGCTCCATTGACTTGCAGGACAGAAGTCTTTGATTTTTGAAGCTGATTATCTGGCTAAGAGATGACAGGGAAGAGAGGAGCAGTAGCTCTCAGCCCCCAGTAGCCTATCTAGGGAGTGAATGAAAGTGACAAAAACCTGCCAGCACACTGCCTACACATGAAGAAATTCTGTTTCCAGTCCCCCTGGGGGAGATGTCTCCTGAAAATCCCTTTCCTGGGAGGAAAAAAAAATTAAAAATCGCTCCATGTGTGTGTCTGTATGTGATTTTTCTGCTTGACTTAGACCTATACAAGCAATAACAGTATGACAGTCATCACATTTGTGTCAAAGAAAAAGGACAGGCTTGCAGCTCTGGGCTGTGACAGACTGGTACCTGGGATGACCCCAGTGCAGGGCGGTACCTGCAGTACCGACTACCCCACACACTGTGGGCGCGATGAGAGATGACAGCTTTAATTGCTAACTGCAGAAACACAGAGTACGGAGGCAGAGGTGCAAAGGAGACGCAGGAGGAGGCTGTGCGTGGGACCTCCCCATGCCGCTCACGTTGTATCCCTGCCTCCTTTCCTAGACCGGGAGAGGAGCCCACAGGGAGTATAAAATGCAACGCGAGGAGGTTGGCATGTATTTCTCCTTCAGACACACTCCCCCTTGCAGCCCTAGGTGCAATTTACATATGAATGCTGTAGTGTTCTTCATAAGCAAGAATTAAGAGAACAAAAGGGTGCAGGAAGTGAAGGTAAGGGAAAGGGAAAAAGACAAGACAGAAACTGGAGGTGGTGACAGGCACCCAGAGGCAAGGTTACCATTCAGAGCAATTCAGTGTTGTCCCTGCTGTCATGCACTCCAAGGGTATAATTTAAGAAACAGTTGCTTTCCCATGCTTTGTCCCCAGCCTGCCTGGCCCCTTGATCTGTTCTGCCCTGGTTTTTTTCATACACTTGGGCAGCATCTTTCTAAGTTGGGCACAGCAGCCTGAGCTTTGCCAACCCAAGAACTTCTCTTAGTACTGCAGCCCTCCCTCCTGGGTATTACATGCTTTTGCATGTGACTGACAGTGACATGTACACTCAGGATGAAAAAATTAAATGGATTTGGAGAAATTAATTCAAATGGTGCCTACATATTGGGGATCCTCATGGTCAAGGTGAGCAAGCACACAGGCTAAGGTCCAAATTCCCAGTGAGACATTCACAGATCACAATACATAAATTCAAAATCTTATTTGACAGCAAATAAAATAAAATAAAATGAACATGGATGTGTGAGTGCACATATTTAGTTAGAGAGTTCCTTAGAAGTAGTTACTGATAAAACAAGATTTCTACTATGAACAGAGAATCATATGTTTATTCAGTCTCTTGTTAATTTATTCAACATCCTCAAATTGCTTAACTCTCAATAGGGGCTAAATTATCAGGAATTTTTCTGACAAAGGGATCTCCAAAATCTGGAAGACTATCCAAATGTAATTTTAGAATGTTGCAGCCAGAATGACTGGTTAAAGATAGGAGTGTTAGAAAAAGAGAAAGAGAGTGTGAGAGCATGTGTGAGAGACAGGTAACTTCACTTTTTTGCAAGTTGTTATAGACGCTCGTGACAAATTGGAAGAGCCAATTTGTATTAAATCAAAGATCGAATTTATTAGCAAGCGATAAGAGAGCAAACCAGCGCTGGGCAGTTTGGAGAGACTGTGCTCTGCCAAAAGTCTGCACCATACTGAGGAAAAATCTCTATATTTATACAATTTTTAACTCTTGTGTACGTGATCTGGTTATCTCCGCATTGTGTATGTGTCCTTGTTGACAGTTACCAGGCGGTCGTAAACTGCCTCTTGGAGTTTTTGTTAGGTGATGGATGTTTTCCTTCAAGTGTAAATTGTCAGGAGTTAAGGATTACCCTAATTGTCTTGAGGTGGGAGACGTCCCCCTCTCACATGTAAATCACCAGGATGTGAAGTTTATTTTAACTGAATACCCATGACCTTCGATAAGCAGGGGTCTCTTCACATTCATGTGACTATTAGATAAGCAGATGAAATCTTCTTTTCTTACGATTTTATGAACAAAGTTAACTCATTCATTACACAAGTGAAGTAAGGAGAATTATACCTGCCCTTAAGTTTTGTGTTAAGTGGAGCTGAGGTTCCTGCTGCTGCGGTTGGACCAGCTTGCTTTCTTCTCAATCTTCTTCTCCTTCTTTCTTTCTCTTTTGCCATGTGCAGGACATATATTTTTACAGAAAACTTACATTGCTTCTTATGGAGTCTTTTTAGATTTATATGCATTAACAAGGAGGTCAAAAGCTCTGCCCAGGGCAGTACTGGCAGAGAATAAAAGGCTGCTGTTATTCCTGGACTGAGTCAGATGGAGTGGTAGACAGATTTTTTTCTTGGGGGGCACAAAGTAGTTGTCAGGGAGCCACCACCTTGAAATCCCAGGCACAGCAGGTTCACCAAATCTCTCTTCTAAGCTCTTCCAATCTCTCTCTGGGTACTGGGAATTGTCCACAGAAGGGCACTGCATTGTCAAGGCTGGAAGCAGAGCTACATGATGATGCGTTTCCATCCCACACCCATCAGAGGTATTGCAATCCCTGGGCCGCAATGAGGAAATGTCCATTTAATTCAGAAGCATTTAAGATGGACTACAGATCAAGCCCATCAACTCTTTGTTGCTAACAGCTCCTGCCTGACTACCCGTGGGCATGACTGGGCAAACCCTATTGTTAAACCCTTGCATCATCAGATCAGACCTTCTGGTTTTGACAACATCACTGTGAGCCAGTGGATTGCCTGGACAAAAGCTGGGGGCTCTGAGGTGCATGTAGCCCTGGGGTCCCTCTATGTTTGCCTGAGCTCTGGCTCTTGTCTCTTGCAAGGTGTGTTTGGAAGGTGATGTAGTCTAAATGCTGTAGAACCAGGAAGTTGTAAAACCAAAGGTAGCATGAAGGGGAAAAAAAGGCCAAGGAATAATCAGCTGGAAACATTAATTTCAAATACAAGATTTTGCATGTTAGTACCACATCTATGGTCATTTTCACCAGTTTTCTAGGAGATGAGTTCACTCGGGAGTGTGTTTGCAGAAGAAGTAACGTTTAAATAACTCCTAGAGGAGATGTGAGAAAAGAGATTTCAGGATTCGTCAGGATTCATATGAGAAACTTCATTCCAGGAACTACATACATGTGACGAGAGAACAAAGGCCTATTATGTGACCTTCCAGTCTCATCAGTGCAAATGCTGAATGAAATTAACTGCAACAATTAGAAATTGAAATTAATTTGCCAGTGTTTCCCATGAAATAGAACTTGGTAATGTTTCAATTACCAAAACATTTCAAAATCGTGTTTTCAGTTCTCATATTTCTTTTTTATTTAATTTTCCAGTTTTGTTACTTTTTATTGCTTTTAACTATGCTCTGATGTCAGCATGTATAATCGTCACATCATGGAATAATGTGAAAAAAGTAGTGAAGAAGAATCTCTAACCAAAAATAGTATTTTCAAATGCAATGTGGCATTTTCTGAAATTAAATTTTTTCATGTGTAAGTTTTCTTTTCCCACATGCTCTGAAAAGGAATTTTACAAAATCCACTCAACTTTTATCCAAGGAATTCAAAACAACAAAGAAACAAAACGCACAGCCATTGAGACGAAGAAGCTTTCAGTGAGACACTTTTGCCTAAGCTTTGCTCAACTGCAGCGTCTTTCTGTATGAGTGACAGGCCAAAAATTATCTGCAGCAATCACCTGCCAAATCATTTCAAAGTCAGTGTGCAAGGAAAGCACGATGCACTCTCGAACAATTCAGCATCACCTCTGCGATCTGCTCTCTGTGACTGCCCAGGTGTGCCGCGGGAGCGCCAGCCAGCGCCGGGCCTCGCGGCACCACCAAGGGCGATCGAAGCCTTCAGGAGGAGGGGAAGGCACTGGCGGGCTGAAGGTTTGGAACATTGGCTACAGGAGAGCCCGACCCTGTGTTGCTGCCTCACTTGGAGGTAGGATGGGAGGGCGTGGAGCTTGTGCAGGAATCACAGCCTGGTCTGCATCTTCCTCAGGTCCCCCAGTCTTCTCACCAGCCAGTCAGTGCTGTGGATTTCCAAGGAAGTCATTCAGTCCATTGCAGTCAATTAATCAGAGTAAGTCGCACACCCCGTCTGCTGTCACAAGCCATTGCGAACAGTTTCTGTAATCCTGCCTTTGAACTCCGCGGTTATTGCCGTTTACAATGGGTTTATTAGAGGCTTAATTGAATTGGTCCTGCTCGCAGTGCACATTGCTAACGCGACGGCCATTAGCGGCTGCTAATGAGGGAATCCAGAGGATTACTGCATCAATTATCAGGTTTGTTTTGGACCGGAGGGGCAGCCCACAGCGAGCTCCCATGAATTCAGCTCTCAAGTGTGACACAAGCCAGCATGCGGGAGGCCATCGGTCTCACAGGCTCCAGCATCGACTGGGAGAGACACCCAGTGCCATACCCACGTGTGCTGGACCTCAGCCATCCGGGCGGTCATCTGCATCCTGCGGTGGGAAGGACCAGCACACCTCGCTGCCGCTGCAGGAAGAAACACCTGCTTTGGGGGAAACCACCATGAGAACGTACCCAAAGGCATGGGAAAGGAAGTAAAATGACCATACTCTTCCAAAAACACAAACTATTTGCTTGCTAGAAATGGCTGGTGGAGCCTTGTTTTCAACAACCAGAGAGCCAAAAAAAGTTGGTGTATCCCCTGATTAGGAAAGCAAATTGCACGTGAAACAATACTGTGTGCACTGCATTGTGCAGATCCTTATACGTACTTCAGACAGATGAACAACCCTATCTTCGAGGAAAGGGGGAGTCCCTCTCCTAGGGGAGAGGGGGGTGTCTTGGGAGAAGAGGGAGAGAGCGATAGTCTCCCACACTAGAAGGAGGATGCTACATGCAGCCAAGACCTCCCAGCAGGAAGGAGGCATCAGTCACAACCTGCCTCGCTGAGCAGCAGTGTGCTCTCCAAGCCCCGGAGGGGAAGCAGGGGGCCTGACTATGACTGGCTGTGAACAAGTGCTGGGAAGGCAGCACGGGTCGGCTGGTCTGTGCCTGCCGGGACCATGGGATGCTGGCTGCCCATCTGCTGCCTTGCTAGACTGCCAAGGAAAAACAGGGAGAGATTTTTCTTTTTTTTTTTTTCTTTTTTAATTTTTTCCTCTCTTGTCTCCCTTCCCCACAGCTCATTTTTCTTCTGTGTTTCAGATAAGAGAGTGTTGTGTTAATTATGTGGATGTCAATATGAGCCTGCTGGGTTGCAGCAGGAAGGGTCTCTTGGCTCTTGTGCCTGAGGCAGCTCCTTTGCTGCTCTGTCATGCTGATGTGGAGTGCATGGAAACCATGCACATGGACCTGCTGCAGAGGTGGAGGCAGGCTGCAGGGTACCTGCCTGTGCCGCAGCCAATGGTCTCCCATGCCTTGGGAGCCATGGATACTGCAGAAAGCAGGTCCAACAGCCTAATGGTTGAGGACTGTGAGGGGAAAGGAAGGGAAGAAGGGACTAGTGAAAGAAAAAGCAAGGAGATTATAATG
This sequence comes from Grallaria varia, assembly GCA_013396735.1. Lineage (NCBI taxonomy): Eukaryota > Metazoa > Chordata > Aves > Passeriformes > Formicariidae > Grallaria > Grallaria varia. The sequence continues at coordinate 33,939 of VWZG01008922.1, forward strand.
AGGTGGGAAGAAGATGTCACTAGGGGGATAAAGTGTCGCTGTTGGGGAGCCCTAAAGAAACTGGTGGTCCTTTTTGCATTAGACATTTCCAAATACTGTGGCAATTACATTTAAAAAAATTATGATGGGTAAAGTCAAGCTCATCTTCCCCAGCCCCACAAACTTCTCTTTCCCTGGCATGCAGTTGTAGCAGGAGACTTCTTTTGAAAGGTTGCCTGAGGGGGAGAGATTAGCGTACAAACACATCTTCTCCATGCTCCTGAGCTAGAGGAATACAATAACTGGGACTGCCAACCAATTTCTGGTTGGGAGACAAAAAGGCAGTGAAGAGGATGACCAACCAACCACCAGTAAAACGGACCAGCGTCAACCAGTCATGCCTGTGAATGGAAGACCCGAGTAAAAGGATGAGGGAGTGAATTTCCAGGAGATCTCTTATTTCTTCACACAATCCTGAGGAGCCACAAGGTAAAGGGAGAAAATTGAGTTTCTGCTCTGAGGGATGCCAAAGCTAAGCAAGCCCTGAGGTGCAGAAGGAGGGCAAAAGCGAGGACCACTGAGGAGAGGAGCTTGCTGGCAACGGGAAGAAAAAGAAATTACCAAATGTCGATCAAAATGACACTGGGAGGAAGGGAAAAAAGCCTCTTGCTGAGGTGGAGTAGGCTAAATCATTAGCTCTCTCGAGTGGTGGAGGGGGAGGGATGCTGCCTGAGGAACCAGTGGGGCTAACAAGAGCAGCTATTTCCATTTCAAATGGAAAGGCGAGAGGAGATCAAACACATTTCACAGTAATGATCCGGAGCCTTTCCCTGAACACTAAGCCACACAAATGCTCAGGGTAATTGAAGCCACATGCAGCTAAGATGGAGAAGCTGAAAACTGCTCAAGGGAGCTGGGGGGAAAAACACCCACAAAGCAAACATAAAATCCCAACCTGCAACAAACAAACAGCTCTGCAATTCCCTAGCACTGATCACCCCACCCTCCAGTTTGTCTGCCACAGGCGATCGAGAAGTGTTCTGCAAAATAACACCACCCTGCTCTTCCTGCAGCTCCTCAAAATCCATGAGCACCTATTCCCAACCCCATGGGTGAATGACTTGGTGAAAAAAAAAAATTAAAGCTGTTAATAAATAAGCATTTGTGTTAAACCTTTGTTTCAGGTAGTTATGGAATGTCAGTAGAGCACAAGATGGGCTTGAGATCTTTTTGCTTATTCATCGATTTTCTGAAAGACTGAGGTGACTTTTGTTTAGAACTAGCAGGGAATACTGATCAACTGCTTATTGCTTGCATTCTCTGATCTCCAGGTGAGATTGCATTAAGTGTATTAGTTTAGTATGGTCCCTATGTTCCTACCTGGAAACCAACCTGAGATCCACCAGCCTCCTTCAGAGAGAGAAATCTGTTACCATCGTCATCACTACCTCAGGATTTTAAAAACTGTCAGTTCCAAGGTCATAAATGCCAGCCCCAGATTTCCAAATACCATCTACGAGCAAATGTGAGTCCCAGTCCCATTCTTGCAGTCCAAGAACCCTTAGACAAGGGAGAAAAGTGTTTCCATGTCATAGAAAATATGAAGGTCAGGTTTCTTTAACATAAAGTGTAGTGTGGTGGCTTTTTATTCAGTTAATCCAAATTTAGTTAAAAACGCCTGTCCCAGGTTTGAAGCACTTGCCTTGGAAACAAGAGCATCCACTGTTATAAATGAGCACAACG
>VWZG01008924.1:328-11173 GCA_013396735.1 Grallaria varia
AAAGAGGTACTAGCATTAGCAAGAGAATCACAGAGGGGAAAACTCATGTAACAACCTACATTTATGGTGCAAGATATTGATAAAAGTCATGTTTCAAAGAAATACGGTGATACATTTTGTGTAGTAATTTAATAGAAAGTGCATTTGTTGAAAAATTAACAATGAGACTTTTTACTTTTGTTTCTTCCTTTCTTTATCAGTGCCAGAAACTTTACCAAAAATGTAGTTCTCAAACAGCAGTTCAACATTATGGAAAAGTACAAAGTTTAGGGATAGTTCAGTAAAACTGACAAATCATTGAAAATCAATTGGGAAAGTGTAATGCCAAATTAAAACATCATGCCTGTTCATCATTAAAATCATAGGAATTTTTTACCTTAACAAAAATAATTCAACATTTTTCTAGCCTAAAATTCAGACAAAAATAACCATTAAATACTTTATATTATACCAGATTGAAAGTTAAGATAAGGAATATGTATGTGGAGTATTGACCTCTATTATCTTTGCCATTGAGGATACAAAAAAAATGAAAATGTTTGAGAGCTTTACATCAGGTCATCATAATCAACACAGTCAACATGATAGTCAACACAGTCAATGTGTTAGTCAACATAGCCAACATCATACAATTAATTACCAAATCAGAACAAGCCCAAAATCACAGAACCACCATATCACATAGCTTGAAAAAAACCCGTGAGATCATCAAGACCAGCTTATGAATGACTCACCACCACCTTCTTAACTAGACCATGGCAGTAAGTGCCAGATCCAGTCTATTCTTAAATGTCTTCAGGGACAGTGGCTCCACCATCTCCCTGGGCAGCTCATTCCAGCGTCTAATCACTCATTCTGTGAAGAACTTCGTAAGAACCTAAACCTCCCCTAGCTTAAGACTGTTTCTTCTTGGCCTGTCAGGAGAAGAGACCAATATTCACCTGGCTACAACCTACCTTCAGATAGTCATATGGAATGATAAGGTCTCCCCTGAGCCTCCTCTTCTCCAGGCTAAGATGCAACACTCTCCATAAAGGTACCCCAGATTACATTACCCAAGAAAAATATAACTGTAGATAGAAGAATCATGAGTCATCATTTCATATATTTGAAGTGCGGTAGAATTTTTAATATTATTATAAGAAAGAAGACAGCTTGAGCAGAGATTCCTGACAATGTTCTTTTCCTAGGATAGTCAAAAGTTGTAAAGCTGACCAAGTAGAGGAACACTGTTCAGTGTTTATAAAGAATCAAAAAAAATATTGTCTTTATGTAGATCCATCAGGACTGTAAATTTATCTCAAAGCAGTCTATCAAGTAATAATGAATCAAAGTTAATACAACACAGAATCTATTTGAGCAACTGAGTCTTAGTGGGAGCAGGACAAATACAGAGAGAGATTTATCCAATTAAGTAGCCTCTCAAGATGGCCATTAATCCATATTTTCACTAAGTGCTTAAATTACTGATTTTCCCCACACATACACAATGCTGTCTGTTTTGACATCTGGATATAGCAAAAAAATGTGTAGCTGTACAAGAAAGTGGAAGACTGTTCAAAAAAGGATAAAGCACAAAACTAATACTTCTGCTACTCCAGAAACACAAAACGCCTGCCATAATAAAATCTTGATAATGTCCTGATAGTGTTAATAAAGATGAAACCAAGTACCTGCATTTTTGCTAGATCACTAGAGCTATGTAGTCCAGAACAAATGTTGCAGATGAAGTGTGTCTCACAAAAGTGTCCTTTTGTCATAACTTCATTAAGAGCAACCATGTCAGGGAGAGTCCTTGTATGCTAAGCTGTTGTGTCAAACATAAGGGCTTTTTCAGATTTTTTCCTATGCTGAACTAATGAAAACAAGAATACACCTCCTGTTCTGATATTGTAGTTTTGTTGTTGAATTTTTTTTCTGTAAAAGATGAAAAATAAAAGATATTTTTAATAGTGAAAGAAGATAGAAATATCTGAAGTCAGACACATAGAGAGCATAGATCTCAGCAGAATGAGATCTTAATTAGGCCCTTGTAAAATCCTGAAGGAAGAGAAGCAGATTGTCACTAAAGCATCCTTTGAGATAATAATTTACACAAAAACAGAGATAATAGATTGATCTTAAAGAAAGGATTAGTCTATAAGCAGTTCAGACAGATTTTCTCTATGCAGAGGGTTACTAAATAATGGAACAAATTGTCAAAGGCAGTGATAGAAGCAAGTGTGAATTATTCTGACATATTTCTGGATAAGAGTGAAGTTGTGAGCTAGATTTCCAAGATGAAAAATTAATTTCTTGCACTTCAGGCGGGTGAGGCTAAGGAAGGGAGGAACTTTACTCAAAAGTCCCAAGGTTAGCTGTGGGAGATCTTAATGAAACGTGATCTTCCTGATTTTCCTTTATGCTGTTATAAGGCAAAGGTTTACATAGTAGATGCTGGAATGGACTAGGTAGAAGGAGGGGAACCAGCTACTTATTGTTAAAGACATGAAAGATTAAAGAATCACAAAACATTTTGTTGCTGCAATAGATTTTTAGATGTGATTCGATAACTTCAAGAACACAAACAGTGCAAATCATGCATTAAAAAAACTCCACCTCTATACAGGCAAAACATTAAACAAATATTTCAGTTCTAATATTGGTAGCCCTGCGTTCATATGATTATTTCTGCCAAAGCCATTGCTACCGTCACTAATAGGTTTGCAGGTGTTCTTAATATTATTAGAGATAGTGGACAAAACAGCCTGGAATGTTTCATTTCGAAAAAGAACACTAATAATTAAAGCTAAAACAGAAGCACTACGGGTTAATTCCTTTCATACATGGATTGACAAAGGAGACAAAAATATGATGGTAATAATTTGGCTCCTTTCCACTGAAATCCTCAAAGTCCACTAACAATAATGGAAACTTTAAATGGAAGAAAACAAATCCTGAACACTTTGCTTGTAAGTAAATCAAATTTTGATATGCACCTGCTGGGAAGTAACTGTCTTCCTTCCCAGTCCCCAAGTCAAAATAATGCTTATTAATAAAGGTTGTGCTAAACCTGATGTTACACATCAAAGTATATTTATGATATATATATCTTATTAAGCCACATAAGAACAGTGTGTCATAAACATCATGTTCATCTATTGCTATTTCTTTTTAAAGTAGTCGTCCTAGTGTTGTTTTTCACCTTAGGTTATTTTTGGCAGATAGCTCCCATTACTGGAAGAAAGTGTATCATCACATGTCACTGCTATAATTTCTGTGATATTAAATATGACAAATTTTGGCCATATGACACATTTATGACATTTGATTTTGGGTAACCCCAGAGGATTACCCAGCCTAATGAAGTTTGAGAAAGAGAACACATGGCTGTGCAGTTCTTGGCTGAATTATTCTTCTAGTGAATTTATACAAAATCCAGTATGTCCTCATTTCTCACAGAGAAATTCAAATTATTATGTCTGTTCAGCTTTGTGTGCATTTGTTGCCTCTTATATCAGGTTTACTACAAGGTCACAAAAGTAGGCAAAAAAACATGCAGTCACCCTGTACGCACTAAGAAGAAAATCCTCTTTGCTAAATTTAGAAAAGTTAGATTTGTGGAAATGAGAAAATTATCTAATTGTCTAAATTACTATGGGAGACCCCTTTGCTNCTCTTCAGAACTTCTGCATGGTTTTGTGAGGTCTGGAGAAGTCTCATTAGATCTGAAACAGGTTTAATGATGCAGGCTTGCAAGTTAGGGCAGCTAAAGAAAGCGATCACTAAATAGAATTCTAAAGATTTCTTTTTTATTTCACTAAAATCTATTCTGCTACTAAAACTATATGCTTTTTAGGGGAACGTAAATTTTTGTCCTGAACTTGCTTTTATAATAGATGCTATGGATCGCCTGACACATGTGAGATATTCTGGTTTCCTGAAGTTGACACATCCGCTACTCTGCCAGGCAAAGGCAAATTCCTAGAGACTGTCTAACCCAACAGAATATCAGATGTTCAAGAGCCTGTTGGACGATCAAGCAGTAAACTGAAAACACTCAATAGAAAATTAGTAAAATTAGATATTGTGGGGAGACATCTTCATTAAAAGTCAACAGTGTCTCTTAATTATTCTTGTGTTCTTTCCTCACAAGCACTGAACACATGGAATACCTCCTTCTTTTTTTTTATCTCCATCATCCTACAAAACAAATAAAACCATTGGTTGCTCCTGTAACCACAATAACTCCTAAGAAGACTCCCAGGTGAACAGAGTCAACATTGTATTGTCCCTAAGGCACAGCCTGGTGAGAGCAACACCAAGGACATAGGAAAAAAAAGCAGCTTAAAATTTGTAGCACATGTTTTTACTCTCTTTGTGGAATGTATGTCTATATTCCAGTGAAATCCATTATATATAGTCATTATTAATCAAACATCCCTTTTTGATTATACTTCAATAAATTCTTTTTCTTCCCCACCCCACACACACTTTCCACTCTCTTCCCTGTTTTTATAACTTTTACGTAACTTTTAGGAAAAAGGGAAGTTGTTTAGAATTTGTAATTGTTGTACTAAAAAAAGAAAACCCACAATTTCATTGCAGAGTGTTTGAACTAGAATATTGCTAGAAACATAATTAACAGCTGAAAGCAATTGAAACAACAGTCCTCAACTTAGTTGTCAGACACACAGAAAAATACAAGCACCAAGCTTTTCAAACTTTAATCTACAGAAATTTGTTTTTTGTTTCAGTACTTGGAGAGTTAATTTGGTGGATCATTTTGTTTGCTGCTATAACGGAAAACAGAAATTATCAACAATTTGTAATGTCAAAACACTGTATATTTTTGAGGGCTGTTGATAGTAAATACTTTGAATTTCACTGAAGGCTCTCATTTTGCAACCCACACCTTCAAATCCTCAGAGAGCCTTCAGACACAGGAAAGACAAAAGGAACAAAACCAGGCTGGGATCACCCTCTGAGAAGTGAACTACATAGCTAACTAGGGTTTAAACTACGCGGCAGCCTCACCATTTTTAGTGTTTCTTTGGTTAGTGTAAACTGGCGCAATTTTGTGGATTTGTGCAGTAAGGTGTCAGCTCATGGAGATTTGGACCCTGGCAAAACACTTTTCTTCACTGTTCCCTTGCAAGTCTCGCTTTTGTTTGTTTCCATAGCTTTTATTGTACTTCGTGGGAAAAAACAAACAAACAAACCAAACCAAAACATAGCACAACAACAGTTGTGTGGATAATAAGGCTTCCTACTGCTTATCATTGCTCATCCATTCACACTCTATTATTTTTACTCCTATTTTTCTTGTTGCACTTTATTTTCTTCTGTTTTGAATCCAGTCTACATGCAGGTGTGTTCATCTTAATAAGTCCAAATGGTAGAAAGGGATTGTTTTTTGCTCTTTTAGTTTCCTCCTTTTGCACTTCCTTTCTTTGATTTATTTTGATCACAATAGTGCCTCTTAATGGAAGAAGGTCTTAGTGCACCCAAGAAGAGTGCCTCAATACATGAATCAGTTCCTCCTAGGTATAAGTAACTTCGGTTTGCACCTGTTGTGTTTGTGAATGCAAAATGCTGCCAAGAGTGTATTGAGGAGACTGGGAAATGTCTGCAGTTTTCCAGGTCCATACTCGAGAACTGAAGCTGGAAAAAGACTTGGCACAGTGTTCTGGCACAGCAGCCAGGCTAAAACCTTTAAACATGGAATAATTCAGGCTTCAAGGGGCCCTGATAAACTGACTTCACACTGGAAGTAGAGAATGGCTAAGTGTTTTTAACCTTTCCGTAACATCCATGTCTAGTGATGTTGTTAAGGTTCATCTGGGCTAGACAATGTTGATCCATTGTTTCAGGAAGACCATAGGCATAAGATGACCTTCTTTTGCCCAGTGTTACACACTAGCAGCACCTTGGAAGAAGATTTACCATTCTCTACTTTGTCCAGGTGTGCCCTGCATACATGGCAGGTCTGTACCTGCTGCTGAATGTCCTTTCAGGATTGCCTCTGTGGCACAGAATTCAGCGCAGCATTTATCAGGAATTTTCAAATTTTCAAATTTTTTAATTATAAAACCAGAGAAGAGGAAGAGAGCTAGAAAAATTAAAATGCTCTAAACAAATTTTCCTTAGCTTTGAAAAATATTCTGCCAGTTGCTTTAGTAGTATTCTTGAGAGACGTGTCTTGTCACAAGGAATGTGAAAGGGTTTGTAGAGTTTTTACTTAATTAGAGATTCTAGGGATACTGGTCTAACTGATTGTCATGTTTCTTACTCATTTCCATTTCAGTTTATCTCAAAATTGCCCTTATACTGTGAAGATTTAAAAAACCTGACATTATTTAGGCTGGACTTTACCTACCTAAGTATATGAAAGTACAATAATTCGTGAATTTCACCTTCTATAAACCAGCTAAACTTCAAACTTCTCTTAACATAACTAGTAAGCTTTAAAATGCAGATCCCTCTTGCCTTTCTCAGAATGCTAGGCTGAAACCTAGGTGAGTCACAAATCAAGATGCCGTAAAAGCTCGCATTATAGTTATAATTCAGTTGCCACACAAGTCTGCATCCAATATGATCATTTTGTGTGCATAAGTAATAATGATTCAAGTGATCCATTGGGATTTTACACAAACATATGGCTGAATGATCTTCTACTCATGCAGAAAACCAATGAGAAGGGCTCCTGCTTTTTATTAAATATAAGCAGATATTGTTATACAATAAAGACAAGGAGGCAGGTTACTTTCTGCTGCTGCCTTTCACCGCGCAAGAAAACTGGAAAGCAGCAAGTGCCTTTCAGCTCACCTGTCTGTTAAATAGAAAATCTGGAGTCTAAACATCCTGATGTCTCAGTAAGAAACTAAGAAGTGTCTAAACCAATTAGCAGGAACCTCCAGCTGGTCCCTTTATTAATTCTAGTCCAGACTCTGACTATCTGTACTGGAAGTAACAGGGAAAATCCCATAAACCTGTTAAGTGCCTTCTGTGGAGATCAGTCATACCTTCCATACCATGCAGACATTTTGATGAGCTATTGCAATAAGTAAAAGACAATATTGACCACAGAGAGCCCGGTTTCAATGAGGGTTTTTTCCCCATGGTTCCTGCCTCTAGCTATACAAGTGACTTTAATCACAACTTGAGTAAAAGCGTGACTTTTCTGGAGTTATGATCTACACCTGGCAAAAAACTCCAGCTGACTTTGAAAATTAATAAGTTGATGAATAAATTATTTCCTTGCCTTTTTAAAAAGATATTTCTTAATGAGTGAGTGTGCTTGGAATACTATTTGGCTCACAAAATCCCTGAGACCTATGAAATGTGGAAAAAATACTTCCATTTTTTCACTTAATGACTGTATGTTATTCTTTTAGAGAAGGACCACAGGAGAGGCGCTCCTGTCATTGTAACTAAGTGCTCTGTAGTAGTTGCTGTCTAGAGTATACCGCAGAGTTGAGCTGGATTATTCGCCCCAACACCCAACACTCAAAGAAACCATTCTGTCCCCTTTACCCTTTTTCATTTCACTTTTTCTCAGTTATAGCTTCTGCACTATTTACGGTCACCTTTCGATCAGAAATCTTCTGTAACCAGACTTGTAAATAGAAAGCATACTATTTGCAGCAGTGGAACATGTGAAGTACTGTACCCTATAAAGTGGTAAATAATTTATGAAAAAGAATGCAGAGTATAGTTTCTCTGTGCCTTAAAAACACATAGGATCTTAAAGTGACTGATTTCATTGGATAAATTAAATTAAATGTCACATCTACAAGAAGAAATGACAGTACTGGACAAGGCAAAGAACAAAAGTACAATAGTAATAATGGTGTGCTGGTTTAATGGTAAACTGGCAGGAGAAATGAACCCAACTCAAGAGAGATTGTAAGCCAAAGTTACAATTCACTAAAAAGATTGCAATAAATGCAATGATACAGAGAAAACCCCACAAAAACAGATGCATATCCCAGCACCTTGGGACAAGAACAGAACAGTCTTTATTATTTATTAGCCCCTGTGCTGAGTGCCATTTGGTCCCTGTGAGTGCAAAATAAAAGGAAAGAAAAACCTGTTGGTGAGTGTGACAGTCACAGTTCTGTCAAAGTAATGATAATAGTCACAGTCCCGTTGAGGTTTTGGCCCTTCTCTGAATCTGATGAGTGGTACCAGAAGTCCTAAAATCCAAAGATTGTATATGCTCAGATTCAGGTGGGAATGCCCAGTACCTCTCCCAGGGCACAAAAGGTGATTTAACTCTGTGAGTCCTGGGATACTTTTTGAATCTTTGATGGTCTAGGTTGTTGCAGCTGCATGTCATGCCCGTCCCTAATGGCCCATTAGCAGACATGACCCCTCAGGCTGGGTGTGAAGGTGCTGATGCCTTCCTGAAGGGGTGTAGTCACAGCTGAGTCACTGGTGTGAAGGCAAAAACACTCTTCTGTCTCATGGGGTTCTTTAATATCCAGCTTGTCACCTGAGGTCTCAGGTGTGCCCTGGGCAGCTGCTGCAAATGATCCATTATTAACAGTTCATCAGAAATTACATAGATGGTGTCCAATACACAGTTTTGGTTATACCCACATAGAGGTAAATTGGTTCCTGCTGCTGTAACTAGCACAAATGGAAAACAGGATTCTCTGAAGATGTGACTAGGTTTCAGGAAGTATGTAGTATGTTTTTGTACTATAATAGCTATTGTGGACTATATTGACATCCACATACAATTTTTTTCCTCCTCTCTTCTTTAAGCTTACATATCCTTTACTATTGAATATATAGTATCTCTGATTAAAAGTATATAAAGATGTTCAGTGTGTTTATCTTGAAATTTCACCATGTCTGAATAGGTTAGCTGGTAGTAGGTTGATAAGTCTTTATGGAACAGGTTTTAATAATTCTTTCATATTTCTGGTTTATGATGTCATCAAAACTATTTTTTGTCATATTACTAATAGAAGTATTCTCAAGATAACCAAAGCAGTATAGATTTTAATGGGAGCATAAATTCCTGTATTACTAAACTTACTTGAAATATTAACAGTGTTGTTTGAATTTCCAAATAAACATTTCATGTCAGTAAGTATGGCAAATCCTTCAGGGTAACAAAAATGTTCATTCTTTGAAAGTCAGAGGAAATTTAATTATACTTTAGGAATGTGATTCTGGGGCACAATTCTGTTGCCTAGCGAGGCATGGCGACCTGGTTCGGGAACGGCACGGCAGCCAACCCCAGGCTGCTCGGGCCACTGGCTCACAGACACCAATGTGGTGGACGGCAAATGGCGTTTATTGAAGGGAGACAGGGTGTTATAAAGCTTAGGGTTACAACGTCACATCTGTCTGCTATCATCATAGACTAAGTGCTGTTGGCTATCTAAGGTGGGAGGGGAGCCCTATCTTTCCGTACAGCGTGATATCTTCCGTCCGCCGGACCCTAGCCTCCCACACAATTCACTGAACAGAACACCTATGAATCTGATGATAGTGTTGTAGATCAAATAGACACCTATGAGAAGAAGCTTAGCTTTTCAAAATGCTCAGCGTCTAACAGTTCTCTTGAGGATATTTAAATCAGGTCATGTAGTCTAAAGTTGGAGCCAAATGTGCATTGTCATGACACCTTGGCTCTGACTGATAGTTATTGATGGGGAAAAATGAAATGCCTAATGTCATAGAACTAAAAGTTATTTCATGGTGATTTATCCTGATAAGTATATGTAAAGTTCTGTTACTGGACCTGATGTCCTTCTTTTCCCTATCAAGTAACACATGGAATTCAAGTATTTGTTTTAAGGTATTTTAGGTACAGTCTCAATATTATCTTTTCTTTACTAGACTGCTGTCAGAAGGTTTATGAAGTGTCATACATAACAAGATAATTTCACGCTTACAGAAAAAGTAGGTTTTGAATAACATAATAAATACTCTCAAAGTATGTGTTATATTGATTTCATGAACAAGAAATACTTTAGAATGAATGCAGGCTGGATAACAATATTGTCCTGGTCTGGGGAAAGAAATACAGAAGCTGCAGAGATGTATACAGTATTAGCTGCAACTGTACAAGGCACTATACTCATTGAAAATCAAGAGATCAGCATGAACAAAATTCTGCCCTTAGTTTTCTCCTGCTTCAAGTGATGGGATTTCTGGTCTCAGTCTAGCAGGGAGCTGAACTACATGCATAATTTTGATATTGTGAGTAACCTTATTGATTGCAATGATCTTCTAAATGAGGCTCTTGGTATATGAAAATAATGGTAGTGCTCATTAGATAACCATTCCTTGAAAAAGGTCTGCCATATTTTAAATCAAATTTGTTTAAAAATCTTTCAGTTGAGAAAAAAAGAACTTGCATAAATTAGCTGTACTTTAGCCAATAGTAAGCAATACTTTAAATCAGTGGAGTTTTCTTAGTGTTGTGTATGGAAGGAATTGCTCCAATTAACTAATCAACAGAAATAAGGAGATTTCCAAAAACAAAAAAGGACATTTCCCACTTTTCCTTGTCCACCCAGTACATTCTGCTGTTATCAAAGCTGAGAATTTAAACGGTTGTTTTAAAGAACAGATATTATTAAATGCTAAAATACCTTTAGACTACAATGAAGATATGATGGGATACAATCAACTTCAAAATCATGAGGCTACAAGCTAACTTGTATGAGGAAAAACCTTATACATTGTGCTTCTCTAGAATGTGATTTCAGTCCTGAGGAAGCATGTGCTTTTGTCAGCACAACAACAGAAACAGAGAATTATAATTTCTTTAATTAATTGTCACTTGTCAAATATTTAATAGGGGAAAAAAAGTTTGTATGGTATCAAAGACAGAAAAATATT
>VWZG01008924.1:16943-31245 GCA_013396735.1 Grallaria varia
TGTTAATATTTTAAACAAAGTACCCTCGTTGTTATTTTTCATTCTAACTCTGGATTCTTTCTGGTATTTGCCACAAGCAGCTGGCTTCTGTCTTACTCCCCCACGTTGTTCTCAGATGTCCTTCAAGTCACAAACCAAGTGAGAACATGTACTAAAGAGATTCATGGTTAAACAAAATTTCCTCTTTAAAATACAGGGAGCACTGATACAAAGAGTTGACCCTTGTGTGGCTTGTTTGTGAAGCCTTATTTTTATCTTCTTGTCGCTGTTGGATAATACTAGTTTAACAAGCTGAACCCAATATACCCTTAGTAATTCCCCTGAATCAAACCAAAGCCAAAAGTGACCCCAAATTGTTCTGACTGTGCTGCTTGCTAAGTCCTAATGCATGCTGGGATTGGGCATTTTCCAGTTAGCTTATTGAACTTGTCTGATAGTACAGACACGATCAATAATGCCAAAAGTCATGCATCTCCATAACAAATGTCATTGCATCATCTATGAAGCCATAGAGAGGAAAGCAGCATGCTACACTGCCTCTCACATTTGGATATCAGCTGAAAATAAGAATCTTTTAAAATCACAGCAATATCAGCATTAGGGTTATTAGATGTATTTGCCATCTGATTTTGGAGTCATCAGAGTCTACCTGTTCTGCACTTTCAAACTTTGCTCTGAAACTTAACAGCTAAAATTTTCTTTTCTTTCTTTGTAAAGTGGTATTCATTGCCTCTTTAGGGAAGACATGAGAAATATCTCTACCAGTCTAGTTTTCACCTTGCAGACACCACAAGAGAAAGGAAGAACTTGTTCACCCAAACTCACTTGTAACATTATGAAATAGCGTAACTAATGTCCTATTTGGCCACAGAGCTTTGGGAAATGAAATTCGGAGTAGCAAAGACTTATCCAGAGCAGCTTATTTGCCCTGCACCTCATCAGCACTTCTCATCAGCAGTCCAGCTGCCTTCCCTGATGGCCAGCCTTGGCGCTGGATGTGACTAGCAGGAAATGCAAACTAGATATGAGAGAGAAGGAGGAAGAAATCAACATCACTTTGAGACTTTGATAATACCCTACCCATATTTCATCAGCTTAGTGATTCTCTTGTACATTTCAGTGAAATCCAAATCCATTATTCTGAAGGATGATAAAGCACAAACAACCAAAGAACTCAGAGTACATCCCTGTTAATGAAGTTGGCAGACAAGGTAATGGGATTCTAGATGACCCTAATGACTGTTGTCACTTATTAAACAGTTTGAAGAAGAGAATTACTTCCATCATAGCAACAAATATGCCATGCCTGTTGCACACTGGCTAGACTTCGACTAAACAGATTAAAGAAGCCCTAGGATTAAAGGTCGCAAGCTCAGTGACCTGTAACTGCAACTTTCTGAAGATTTCCAAAAGGAACTTCCACTCTGGTCAGTGCAGTAGAGCTGCAATTATAATGTCTTGAATGAAATTCCTTTTTTTTTTTTTTTTTTTTTTTCTGTGGTGAGTAGGCAAATACCTCATACACACGCTCACACCCAATAATATGCACAAAAAAATAGCATTATCAGGTAGACATGTTCATCCTGCATACACCATCTGGCAAAATGGAATGGAAAGCAACCTGCACTTCTGCCTAAGACCAAACTTATGAAGGAGACTGAAATCAAGAGGCTATGCTGAAAGTCTTTGAAGTCCAGGAAGGAAGTAATCAAAGAAACTACTGGACATTTTTGTAGTTTGTTAAAGCCAGTATTAGAGATGGGAATAAAAAAAAAAAAAGTTGATGCCCTAGACATGTTTTCAGTGTTTTTTACACTGGGCATTTATTTTGTCGTTTTCTTCCTGGTTCATTGAGCTGGTTTGTCTCTAATGATTCACTAAGCTTTGACTACTGTAGAGATGATGGCGATTTATTTTACTGTAGTAGTGTCATCCTGGACTGGACCATATATTAGTGCTTTCAAAGTACCAAATTAGATAAATACCAATAACGAAAAAAGCTTTTGCAGCTGAGATTAATTCCTGTGCTACAAAATACTAACATTTTTAAGTGGAAGATACCAGTTGAGTAGGACAAGGAATACTGTTGGTAGAGGAATTTATAGTCTGTTTTGGATACTTGGTGTTTCAGATACCTTTACTTGAGATTTAAGTTGTGTAAAATGCAGTGGTATATCTGAATTGGAATCAAAATGCAGAGAAAATGTTATTTGGAGCCACCAAACCCATCAGGTTTTAAAGTCAAACTATGTTCCCGAACATTTCTCTTTGTAGTAGACAGACTGAGTGTGGCGTCTCTCCCATCTTCAAAGAGGTCAAGATGTTTCATAAAACTATGTATCAGCTCCACTTTGATCAGTAGGAAGGTGATTGAACAGTTACACTTGGGAACCATTTTCAGAGTCTTGAAAGACATGGAATTGATCAGTGTGGTTTCACAAAGACAAATCATGCTTCACCAACTTGATAATCCCATGAAATGACTGGCTAGGCAGATGAAGGGAGAGCAATTGGTGTTGCCTATCTTGACATCATCAAGGCTTTTTACACTGTCTCCCAGAAGATCTCTGTAGCGAAGCTATGAAGAATGAACTGAATGAGCAGAGCAGGTGGATTAAAACCTAGAAACAGTGAGGCCCAGAGGATGGTGATCAGTGTTACAAAGTCTTGCTGGAAGCTAGCAACCAGCATTGTACTTTAGAGGTAAATACTGGGTCCAATCCTGCCTAATGTCTTCATTAACGACTTGGATAATGGAGTAGATTGTAGCTCAGCAAGTTTGCAGAAAATGCAAAACTGAGAGGAGTGCTTGATGAACCTGAGAGTTTTGCTGTCATCCATGAAGACCCCAGTAGGCTGGGGAAGTGGATTGACAGTTCAAAAGTAAAGTTAACTGAAGTTTAAGTAAATGAAGTGCAAAGGTCTGTACCTGGTAAAGAATAACCCTATACAGCAATACGTGCTGAGGACCAACTTGCTGAAAAGCAGCTTCACAGCAAAGGCCTGGGGGTCCCAAATGAAGCTGAGCATGAACCAGTAATGTACCCTTGTAGCAAAGAAAGCAACAGCAGTGTCCTGGGCTACATTAGGAGGAGTGTTGTCAGCAGATGGAGGGAGGTGATCCTGCCCCTCTGCTTTGCAGTGGTGAGGCTACACCTGAAATACCGTGTCCAGTTCTGGACTCAGCCGTACAGAACAGATAGGTGCATACTAAAGAGAGTACAGTGAAGAGCAACAGAGATGATTATGGCACCTGGTATCTCTCCCATGAGGAAAGGCTGTTCAACCTAGGGAAGAAAAGACTCACAGGGAACCTCATTTATGTGTGCAGATACCTGAAGGGAGAGTGTAAAGAAGATGGACCCAATCTCTTTTCAGTGGTGCTCACTGACAGGACCAGATGAAATGGGCACAAACTGAAACACAGGAGGTTTCCTCTGAACACTGCAACAACGACCAAACGTTGCACAAGTTGCTCAAGTATTGTGGAGACTCTGTCCTTGGAGATATTCTAAAGTCACTTGGATGGCCCTGGACAACCAGCTCTCATTTGCCCTGCTTGAGCAGAAGGTCTGGACCAGGTGATTTAGAGAGATCCCTTTGAACCTCAAAGATCCTATAATTCTGTCTTTATGTGCTCAGATGTTGAGGCTGGTTATGAGGTTTAGAACACAATGAAATACAAATCACTGAGGTGGCCTTGTGTGATGTCACCATGAAGAAATGACCTTTTCAAACATAACCTGACTTGAAGGGCAGCAACAGACAGGACAACACCCTGAGACTCTGTCAAGTTCTGTAATCTGTGGTTTCACTTCAGATAAGTCTAGAGGAATTCTTTCACATTACAAAATCATGGAAACCTTACTGTCCAAAAAAATGTGAGGTTTTCTTCCCACTGACGTCATTAAAGACCTCATATAGCTAGCAACTTAAATAAAATTACTTTCTGGTGATGCTGAAATCAGGGGGTAAGTGGCACATAGAATTTCAGAATTCTTGCAGCTCCATCTCATTTCTCATTCTACTCTAGCAAATTCACATACGTATAGTCTTATCCCCATCTGATAAATTAAATAATTAATTTTTTTCCCTCATAATGATCATAATTATTTTTCTTTCTTAGAATACATAGAAGTAGGATAAATTTTCAGGTAATTTTTTGGTATGATATTATATATGCTGAGGAAGGGTTTTTTGCACCCTGGAGCTGTCTAGTATCCTAGGCCTGCTGACTACTTTCAGGCTCCAAATTTTACAAACCATACTTTTTTGTGCTGAGATTATTGAAAGGCATACAATTAAACACCTGAAGAGACTCAATTTGTATGTCATTCCTTCATAAAACATTAGCACATTTTTAACATGTCATAAGTGCTGAAATGTTTCCTCTAAAATTACTATGATAGCTAATACCATTGATTCTGGCAAATAAGCTTCAAAAATATTTCTAATTAGTTGTCCTGAATAAAGAAAAAGTTCATCTAGAAAAAATAACTTCTAGTAATGTCAACTTCAAAAGAAAATTCTAGCTGTTTCAAGAGCTACATCAAAAATGTTACTATGAATATGTGGCTTACCTGCTAGTGAATATTACCATATTGCTACTGTACCAAAATGCATTTCCTACCTTAAATGACTACAATTGTCCCAAGGAAAAGGTAACAGCAAGTCAGTTTTCTTAATCCAAAGGTCTCCTAAAAACCCATAAAAGAATTCAAAGATAAACGGAATAAATTCATACCTTCTTTTGGTATCTTTTGCCTTTTCCCAGCCTGTTTCACTGTTGTCCTTAGAACTCTGTCACAATGAGTTTGGATGGCATAATTGCTGCCCTTGTGGCATTTTAGCCTTTTGTTTTACAAAAGAGAAATTACAATGAGGAGGTTGTTTCTCCTTGTTTTGAATTTAGAAGTAAAATTTTTAAAGTGCAATGGGCAGAAGAAATTACTTTTGAAGTTGTATTGGTGTTGGCACTAGATCTTCAGAGATTATATTTAAAGATCTCAAAAGTAAAATGTATTTAAAAGTTAAACCTCTCATTTCTTTCATTCTTAAGTTTGGTTTTTGTTTTAAAGATTTAATGTTCATTAATTAAACAATTTGTGCAATGATACATCCTTTCTACTCAAAAAGAAGTGGTTTTCAATGACTGGTACACCACAATCATAAAAATTTTCTGGGTTTCATATTCATAAATGCTACACCTAACATATCCAACTTCACAGTCTCCCTATCAGACCTCAAGGGTGTACAAGAGAAAGAGAAGGCAGAGTCAGCGACTATGTTACATGATTTTTCTTTCCTTAAGAAACTCTTAGAAAAGTTTCAAAAATTTTAGGAGTGCAAATTATTTCTGCCAAGGGCAGAAACAAAGTTTGTAGCCTTCTTAAGCACTGACAGAAATAAATTCTTAGTTCTTTTTTTCTTCCTGTAGAGAAGTGAGATAACAGCTTGGCTAGTGCTTTGAAATGGTTGCCAGCACCAGTGCTATACGCGAAGATGCTTGTTGCTGTTCTCTCTTCCTTCATTATATAATTTCTGATTTACATGGAGTCAAGTCTTGGTCCTAGTGAGTTTTAACAGTGATTTAAATGGAATCAGAATTTTTTCCACAGTATTTTGATATACAATGTAGTGAAAGAGAACGACAACTAATTGTCTGATTAGTAAATGTCTCTCTAGCCTATTCCAAGTCCACTGAAGCCAATTTTCTTATGGAATTATGCAGGTATTGAACAAGGCCATAGATTTTATTTCATCTAGCCTATAAAACTACAGTAAAAAACTATCTAACTACAGTATTCCGAGTCTAATTACAGTGCTTAGACGTTACTTCAACTGTTATATCCACTTCAAAAACTGTCCCTCCCATAGTACTGCCCCTGCCACACTCACAAAATGCCTCTTGAATTTGAGCTGGTTGTTTCAGAAGACCCTTATCTTCATCTTCTCTTCCTCTTTTTCATCTCCCTTGACACAGTATCGCATCTCCTGAAATGGTGTCAAGGATTCTGATTAGCTTTTACTGGTTTTGCCGGATGTTAAATCTCTTTCTCAGTACATTTTCACAGGTAGAGGAACCCTTTACCTCATTAAAACTCCTGTCTGTTGAAGCTCTTAACAAAGAATGATGAACTCAATTTTAGAAATCTTGTACAAGAAACTTATATAATACAGGTTTCACAGCTACACAAGTATTTATTTTTCTTTTACAAGTATTTATTTTTTTAAATATATGATGGAAAACATGAAAAAGGGAGAGGAAGCCAAAACATATGAGGTCTTCCCCCTCACACACCCACCCTCTTTCACCTTTCATATACTTCTGGATTAAAAAAATTAATAAAGCTAATTAGTCATCTGACCATTGCTGTTATGGTAATCAGAAGCATTGATATATAAAATTCATCCATTTCACACTCCAAAATTATTTTAATACATTGGTAGCAATGTGGGCAAAGTGGAGCCCATTCAACGATAAGCCTTTTCAGTCTATCTTTTGTATCCTAATAGTAAGGCGTCTGTCCTGGTTCCAGCCAGGACAGGAGTAAATTTTACAGTAGTTAGCAAGGGGCATGGCTAGGATACAGAGGTTATTCTATACCACCTCAAGACATTGCTGAAGGTGGGGCAAAAGACTTTTTTCAGGGAGAAGCAGCTGTGGCAGATAGAGCAGTCAGGGTAGCATGATGCCAGTCCTGACCCAGAGGAAGTGGTGTGGTGGTGTGGATGTGTTCAGGTCAGGTAGGGCTTGGCGAGCATTTCACACGTGAATCACTCTCTCTTTTGGACACTTTTGTTATTATTGCTGTTTGGTTTTTTTACCTCATTGCTATTTCCAGTAAATTGTTCTTACCTCAACCTGTTATCTTTGTCCTTTGTGCCTCCAATTCTTCTGTCCAGCCACCTGCAGAAGGAGGAGGAGGGAGAGTGAGTGGCATCATGGTTTGGAGAGTCTCAGTGGGAGCACTAAACTGAGTAGTACCATTCGTAAACCATAAAAATCTCCTGGTGTTATATAATAACATTAAAGCTCCCTCCCCCTTACAGATACACACATATGCATACTATATGTATAGCAAGAAGCTGTTAGAGCTCTAACTATAAAAATTTCCAGCAAAGCAGAATCCTTTCTCAAAGGCATCCAGAGTCTGCGTTTTTAATCAGAGGTACTGAGCAATAAATTTTTTGGAGATCAAATGCATTGAACTACAAGAAAAAGATTGTGATATAAACTTACTAAGGCATTACATGAAAATGGTAGAGACGTACTCCAATTCAAAAAGAGACTAGACAAAATATAAAATTATGTCCTTGCCTACAAATAGAGTAGAAGATGTAAAAGTCAACAAACGTTATACTTCCTTAACAAAATAAACAGGATGTACAAAAATTTGGCATCTTTTGTTTCTTTTTGACTGAGATGAGCAAATACATACAAATTGTTAATGAGTATCAATATTTTTACTGCAAGGCTATATGACCTACACAGACCATTTACTTTCTCTCTCCTTAGTTATTCTATTACCAGATATTATAAGCTCTGTACAAACACATGCATAGCCTGGAAAACAAGATCATATTTATTTCAGCGGATATAAAGCTTACTCTCATCATGGTCCTGCCTTCTGTGACAGTCAGCGTCCTCTATCCCATTTCAGTGGCATGCATTTACACTGAAAAATAGGGGCTGTTTACCAAGATTACTCAGTTTGAGGGTGAATCCCCTGATGTTTTTAGCATGACCAGATTGTCGCTGTTACTTCCCATATAAACTAGTGTCCATTAATTACCATAAACAGTGTCTTCATTATATCATTTCAAATGTCACCCAAAGTAGTTCACACCTCACATTTATATGTGCTCTGATTTTAGAAATGTTTGCTACATGGGCACAAAGGTGAACTTGATGCCAACTCTGCTGCTTTATTATTTGCTTTCAAAATTAATCTAACAAAAATATTCATAGAATCATGGAATCACTAAGATTGGAAAAGATCTCCAAGATTATCAAGTCCAATATATAATGAATTTACATGTTTTTGTGTTTATCATTTGTTTCATTCTTTTTAGACAGCATCTAGATTTTGCTGGTAATAGTAATCTAATGGAGCTTAGATACAGTAGTTTCAATAGTCTGCTGCTTCATTACTCCATATCTAAAGAAAAAGAAAAAGGATGGGACTATGGGAAATCCTGCAATTCTTCTGTAACTTCTTGGTTGTGGAGCTCCATACATTTCAGATTAATCATTTTTGGAGTTATGCATTTTGATTTTGAAAAACTTGTAATAAATATATGTTTGGTTTGGGGAACTTAAAAGGTTGCACAAAGGATATGGAAACTTTTCTTTTTGCTTGAAGTAGACTGCTTGTATCTTGAAAGAGACAGAGCTCATGATCTTTGAAATCAAAACCAGAATCTTAATGAGGAAATTTATCAATTTTGAACTAAGTAATGAAGTTTAATAATTTTCCATTAGTTCATACTTACATCTAATTTACTTTATGAAATAGTTTTCCATAATAATCTTCCATTCTTCTCTGATAGTTGAAATTCCATGTTTGCATGCTAATAGTGACTAAGGTTTGCCAATAAAAGAGTTACAATCAGGCTCAATCTTGCTAAAGAATATTTCTGACTTTTCCAGTTTGAAGAGCTTGTTGAGTAGAAAATGTTAACTAGTAAAGTCAAGGTATTTGTTTGAGTTGTTGGAGACATGATACCAATGTCTTTTATTCCAGTCAAACAAAAGGAATTCCAAACAGAATATTTTCAAGGACTTGTGGTCCTTGGGTGCCTTGGGTAGTTTTTACCCAGAAAAACCAAATAACTTAGCCATCCCTCCGTACACACCAGCAAACTTCTGGCTGCCTTAATTGTATGGTTGTTAGGGAAAGAAATAGAGAGACTAATTATTCTTTTAGTTCATTCAGCTTGACTGTAGTAGTTTAATTGTAGGCCTTCCTGGGAGACTAGGTCACATGATTTATATTGACCAAGGAACTATTCCATCCTACTTTAAGTCAGCTGAGATATGAAAGGAGGGGGTTGGAAGTTATCAGTTCTCTTTCCAGAAGTGTTTGGCATCGGTGGGCCCCTGGTCGCTCCTGGAAAGACACTGCCTTTGGCCTTCAAAGGGCTTCGGTTTCAGTGCTGGCCACAGGTTCTCTCTCTGAGGGGGAGACATACCTGCCAGTGGTGACTACTTCTGGGGAGGAGAGACGTGACTCATTGTATCTGGGAAGTAGACCTTTTTATTCCTTATTGTGTGTGTGTGGATATAGTAATATCAAGTTTCCTTTTCTTCTCTGTATATATGTGTATATAAATATATATTCTTTAAGTATTGCAAAAATTCTGTTTTGCAGTTTTTTCCCTTTTTCTCCCTTATTGCCTGTGGCTGGGAGGACCTGGTGTTAAGCCAAGGTCAAGCAGCTACACTGACTAAGCAATCTACCCTTTGAATTCTATAAATTAAAACACTGAGATAAAAAATGAGAAAGTATATTTTTCTCTCTCCAAGTTGTGTGTACACACACGCATACTTACATATTAAAGTCTAATTTATCTCTAAGACTTTCATTTTTCTATACCCGTGGTCATTTCAATCAAATTTTTTGTACATTTTCACTGGCTTTTTTTTTTTAAGGACCACTTCTAAGTAGTTTGAGAAGATAAAAACATTGGTAATATGGGAGAAGGTATATACAAGTGACTGAGTAGCACAAAAACAGTTAAATTCGTCAGTGACTATCACTGTGATACAATTATATTAAGAGTGCATTTGACATCACAAGGATCAAGAAGACGTGACGAAAAAAATATCTGCTACTAATTACTTTCAAGTCTTTAACAATACTTTTAGAGATGTGTGTAAGTGCTTTTGTGCATGCCACAATTTCAATATTTCAACCCCAACAATAAAGCTGAGGGGATTTAAAAAGAAAAAAAAAAATGGTACCTTATCAAATTTCTTGGTAACATATTACGCTGAAAGCAATCAAACTCTCACCTCATTCCTTTGAAATCAGCTTCTGTGTTGTACTGGGAACAAATCTTTTCAATGTCATTGTGTACTGTCTTCTACAAATTTTCTCATCTCCATATTTTCCAAGATCCTGTCTACATGTAAATATTACTATTTGCTAATATTTTTTCATTGATTGCTTAATAATTACAATGAGACTACTATACAATAGCCGCAACAAATGTCAGTTACTTGCTTTACATTTAGTAGTGTACAGTATTTGTTCTCCAAAATCATGTTGTTTCATACTGTAACGCGAAACAGTCTCTCTTTCTTAGGAAAGAAAATGAGCTAACCTAGAAACTACATAAATGTGATTATTTCACTGTATTATTGTAAGGATAGAATACCCTTCCAGAAGATTTCACTACAAGGAAAAATTCATTTAAGAAAGCTTTTCTGCCTAAAAGAAGCATCTTTCTCAAAGACAGTTTTAGATGTTTTCTCCTCCACGTTCCAGAGGGACTCTCAGGCTCTCTCTGGTACGAAGCGAGAGATAAAATGCTCACAGTCATATTATGGGTCTCCATGGCAGAGAGGGCTGGGAGGGCCAGCAATGATAAAGCCCTGAGGAAAGCAGAGCCGGTGTCTTTCTCAGGTGCAGTGTTTGGAGTGCCAGTGTAAGTTTAGAGTTCTCAACTTGGGAAATAAATTTTCCTGCAATCCTCCCACTGCCTGGCATTTTGGGGGTTTCTGGGTGTTATCTTACTTCACAATTGTAAGTCTTCTGAAGGGTGACATTGTATACATTTCCTTGTAATACCACATGCTCATCGCTGACTCACACGAGTCTAGATAAGTAGGCTTACTTCAGATTCATAGCTGTTGTGCCATGTCTTGGTATTGACCAAAGAATAGCATGAATGAGAAAGAGTCCCATATTAAAATGTAATATTTGACGAATAATTCTGAATATGCTTGAGATATTTGTTAAATAGGTGGTAGGCAGCCCTTACAGAAGTCAATACAAAGTAAATTACACTCAGTAAAATCACCTTTCCTGTATTGTCCTCTTCTAAGCTTGACTAGAAATGTGTCGAGATTTCAGTGAAGTTGTTGAAATGAGGGCTCTGTGTTTGGCAGAATAATTCACATTGGATAGCATAGAAATGTACAAACTCCAAAATTATTCAAATACTCTTCATCCGTCAGTTTTTGGAGGAGTTTTCCAGTGTTTCTTTGGGCCAAACAGAGAGTAATCTATAAACATAAAGTATTCCCCCGTAATTCTCCTGCACCACTGTATAAAATACACTGGATGTTGCAGATGTAAAAAGTAAAAGCTACTTCTAGCTATGTAACAACAAGTATTATTACTGAAGTAATTACTGAGGTAATAAAACTGCTTACAGTGTCAGGTGGCAAATATTTATGTAACAGTGACAGGTGGCAAATAGAAATTCAGGAAGGGAGGCCTTCTTACAACCACTGAGGGAAGGATGAAAGTCTTGGCCTTCATTAAAGGACAATTAAGACCATAAACAAAAGCAAGAAGAAGTTTAGAAGTGTTAGAATTAAAGTGACGTGCACCATTAATTCATCTGTGTTGGTTTGCATGGCACAGTTTTGCTACTGGAGGGGAGACAGGGGTGGCTTCTGTGAGTAGATGCCAGAAACTTTTGCCGCATCCAATAGAGCCAGTGCCTGAGGCCTCCAAGATGGACACACTACTGGCTAGGCTGAGCCCATCAGCACCAGTAGTAGTGCCTCTGGAATAACAGATCTATACGGAAAAAGGTTATTGGCAGTAGCAATTGCAGACAGAGGAGAGAGGAGTAAGAATATGTGACAGCCCTCCAGGCTCCAATGTCTGTGGCAAAGGATGGAAGGGAGGGGATTCAGCCGCCAGAGCAGGCATTCCCCTCCAGCTCATACGGAAGCTCCAGTATGTCCAGCACAGCAGCGCTCAGGGCTGGTTTGACTTTATTAAGGCCACAGTAATCTACCATCAGCCTCCACTCTCCACTAAGTGTCCTGCTACTTTTCTGAGTGCTTCTAACCAGTTTTATGAATTTTATTTCCAAGATAATTTAGTGGTGGTACAGAACACCTTGACCATTCTGAAATAGGTTAGATTAGATGCTTGACCATGCTTAGTCTGGAAAAAAACCCACACTCCAAATCTGATGTATTCCAAACTACATATGAAGGAATAATCACAGAAAAAATAATTTTAAATAACTTACAGTGGCTATAGCTCTTTAATTACAGATTCTTTGGGAAACTTACTTGCTATATGAAGGGAATTTTGAGAAGAGCAGTTTGGAAATCAGCAGGATAAAAAGAAGAGAATTACAAGTAGAAGTTGACAAGCTGATTTTATATAGCTTGACTGAACAAATGCCAAATGGTAAAAAAAATTATGGCCCCTTAATATTGTAACTACTGTCGCGGAACTGAAGATGTTATTCACAGGTGTTGGAACACACTTAATTTAGGGATAGTAGAATAAAGCTTAGAAAAAGATCAGGATCAGGAAGACTACTCTGGAAGTGACATAAGGTGGATTGCAAGTCTCCCAGAGGTGTTGGGAGATATTTTGACATATGAATAATTTCATATTAAACTGGGAATGTTCTCAAGAATATTGTCATCTTGTATTAGCACGGAGAAAGGCTGGATAACCTTCCAGAGCTTTCTTCAGTATGCTAATGTAGGACAACGTAAAATTAATTTTTCCTTCCATTGTATACATCTTGAAGCATGCTCCATTAGGAAATGATGGCTATGTAACTCTTCTTTTGAACAAATCTCTTTGTAAATAAGTTTCTGCTTAAAACACACTCTCCTCTTGTATGTTAAATTTCATCCTCCCATGTACACACAATTATTTTTCCCACATTTTACCAAAATCTATCTTCAATGTAGTCTAACAAAACACGTTTCAAGTGATGAAGTAAAACTTTTACAGCATTCAAGATTTCATAGGTCTACTTTCTGAAAGATGCTAGTAGAACTATATGATAATGACAAAAAGGATAGAAAGATAATGCAATGAGCAGGATTTTTTTTTTTTTTTAAATTTCATCTCTGATAGCAAGAGAAAGCTTGGCTTTACTACAGAAGAAATTACTCTTCTTGTCTCTTTTGTGCTCAGCCACAATCTGAATTGACCACAAGGTTTGAACTCTGAGCCAACTTGTGACAATATTTGACAGGTCCATCACAGTCAGACTCCACTGCTAAGAGAGGAGTGGCAACTCAAAAGTCTTTCCTGGACTTTCTTTTTCATGCCCTCGAGCAGGCACTAATTGTCGCTGCATCTGTAGGGCAGAGAATGCATCTGTACATTGTCCAGAAGAGGCAATATTTAGGGCCCACTGCAGTTTTGTAGCAGCTTTTTCTGTGAAAAGTGAGTATTAGCTTTAGCAACCTGAAAGGTAACGCCAGTACAATAAGTAAAGTTCTGCAAGTTTTGAGACAGATTTTTCATGTTAAATCAATGTTTGATTGAATAAGTTGCTTTATACAGTGTTTTCTTATGGTATAAAGTTTTTATGTTTTCTATTTTAAGAATTTGTGAGAGAAAGTCTTCAAAACACTGACACAGAAACTACAACATAATGTTTGACTGAGGGTTTTTTTTTTTTTTTTTAATTGCATTCAGCACCCTGGTATAAGGATGTTTTATATGAAATAGTCATTCTTGCTAGGACATTCAAAGCCTAGAAGCAATACCTATGCTCTACATTCCACAGATTTCAGAATATGACGAGCCCAACTTTCCAGATACACACTTTTCCAAGTGTTTTTTTGAGTTGTTTGAGTTTAACCTTTGACATTGCTGTACATTTCATTTTGCATAACCTTGTCTAACCAGTCTCAAAGACAATCTGTCTCTCTGCCATGAAGTCATAGAAGATGACAATAGCCAATGCAATTTCCATTATTAGGGTCAACAAGTGATATTAAAAGCCAAACTTCTATATGAGTGCATTATGTGCAAAATCTTGAGGTTTTCACAGGAATCTAATTTAAATTATAGTATTTACTTTAGCATCAACCAAGTCATGGTACTTGGTACCAGCATTTCTGAACAGCTTTACAGTAATGTGGATGGAAGGTTTCATAAACTGTGACATTTTTTCTTTTTCCCACACAGATACGTATATTGTACGGCAGTCTTTCTCTCTTTCAAAGAGAACTTACAGTTTAAAGGTCTCTTCAAAAAAAGAGAACACACTGAAAAGTAAGTCAAAGGGAAGCACAAAATCCAGATGGGTCAGTATCTAATTGTGGTGGGTTCGATGTGGCTGAATGCCAGGTGCC
>VWZG01008928.1:0-23134 GCA_013396735.1 Grallaria varia
GGGGATGTCCGTGGAGAAGAGATTTATAAACAAGAGTCATGCAATAACAGACTGAAGTGTTGCAAAAAAAATTCGTTATATCTGTACACTCCTATCATGAAATTGCTAGAATTGGAGTAGGGAGGAACTCTCTGAACAAAAAATTTCCTTCTTTTTTTTAATAGTCCCTCTAGTTAGTGCTGTTGTTTTGGTTGTTTTTTTTTTTTTTCCTTTTAAAAATAGACAATTGTTCTCTCCAAACTGGATAAGGACTAAAATACCAGAGGAAAAAGTTGCTTGTGGTGCTGACATAATATCTACCTGCTGAATCCTGACTTCATCTGCCATTCAGTATTACCAATGTTTGACTTCGCAGATGTTTGAGAAGATTGGAGAAGATTGGACATCTCCCACTTAACTATATGGTTGCCACAGGAGCTTGAGGCCAAGTGGAAACAATCTTTACTGATGCCCAAAGCTTTTGTTTCCTTTTTGATGACATGTGGCACTTTCATAACGATGCATCAAAATTCCCAAGTATATCTTTTGGTGCTTCATCCAGGTACACCAAGGTGTATCTGACCAAGGTGTAGCTGCTTGACCTCCATTCAAAGTTAACACAAAGAAAACTATTTAAGTGACCTGAAAAAAATTTCACTGGTCACTGAGTTACATTTAGTGTTTTATTGACCATTTTGGACTTCTTCCAGCAGCATGAGAAGGGGCATGCTGCATTTTATTATGCTAATGAAACATGAGAGGCACACATGAAAAAGCACTTCGTTCACACTGGATATCTGCGAGAGGTACACATTTTTAAATACCTATATGTGGTTCACTAGCTTAAGTAATTGAGCTCCAATTTATTTCTCCTTTTACTCCTTCTAGAAGGATGGTCTGTAAAGTAAGAAATAAAGAAAATTACATATAAGGTACCATGGCATTTTTTAGTTTGAGCCATAATGGAAACATTTTATCACTCTACTATTGTATTTTCTTTTAAGAGAATATTTACATATCCAAAAAGAAGCCCTTTCCATATTCAGAGATAAGTACTTTAATACAGCCACTTATATTGTGTATTTATGCAGGTGTTTTGCAAAAGAGCAAAATACCTGCTTGTAACGGGCTGTGATGACATGGGCATTCTGAGAATATAAATTTTTATGAAGAATAGGCCCCTTGGTAATTACAGATGTGTTAGTGACTTTTTGCTTTCACTAAGAATATCTCAAAATCCATTCACTCTATACATTTCTGGTTTGCAGGGGTTTTTAAAAAGTAGAGAAGACATTTTACTTTCCTTCTATAAATTACAGTTTATTCTGGGAAGCCACTTCATGCCCTGCTTTTATTTATGTCTAACAATGCATTTTTTGTCAGGTTCTAGAGTGGGAAGAGATGAATTAAAATGCAGAGCTTCAGAACTTCTTTTCTAATTCTTTTTTTTCCTGTGGCTGCTTACTTAGTCTTATGATTGTCACAGTATGTCAGATAGTTGAGAATTCGGTTCTCTGAAGTCCCAGTAATCTGCCTTCTTCATTGCAGCTGAAGTGCCATCATTAATTTCCACTCAAAGTCAACTTAACAGGTTGATCTCCTCAGCGATGATTTTGGACCTTGTTGGTAAAAATGTTTTCCACCATGCAGCCTCTCCATGTCTTGGTCAAAGTCATCTTTTTTTCCCTTGGGATTTATTTGCGCCTGTATTTGCTGAAGTCATTCCCTACCCTCTTATATTGTTTTTTATGAGATGTAGCTTCAGTTCTTCTGCATATCTTGATGGCTTGAATATCTTGTTGCCTCTTTTAGACACTGAATTCTCTCTTCGAGTGCATGGGTAACCTGTAATCCTGAACTCCTTGACAGTGACTGCCCATTTCTAGACTCATCTCTGCCTTTTCAGGTAATTTCTGTTAATTTCATCCACAATGCTGTACTTCTGGCCCCTGGACAGATCTCTCTCATTCCACCATGCTTTGTTGATGAATTCAGTCATTCTCTTCATAAAGCTGTGAAAGTGATGGAACAGACTAGTATAGTGATTTCTTTTTTTAATTTTTTTTTTCTTTTTTTGGGAGGGCAAAGAATTTATTTGATGAAGAAATTAAATTGCTGGTGACCCAGAGCTGTTTAGGACTTTAGTTTTAAATGTGTGAAGTAATTTTGCCTGAAGAAACATTTAGAAATGTTCAAAAAGCACTGTCATTGGCTTTTTGCTAACTGATAAGGCATGTAGCTCAGCTGCCTAAGGCTACCTGGAAGGAGGAGAGGCAAATTCTGCCCCACTGCAGGGGCTGCTGTTTCACTCTATTGGACAAGGAGGGAAAGCAGCAGTGAAATCAATACAGTGGCCTTGTGGCTGATTTGAATCTGAGCCCCTGCTTCCATTGAGAACAGCATTACCAGCAGAGGATGTCAAGAAACCCATCCTCAAATGTCATATGGTGTCATGTTTTTTACAGATGTGACAGAAGGAAAGTCAGCCTGCTCAGGCAGACGTGCTGATCTGAACTTGGGTCTTCCATGACCTGGGGGAATAATCTAACCACCCTCACACTGCATAAAAGGGAAGGCAAAGCAGACTGGGCTCTCCTTAAACACACAGCCCTGGAGGACAAAGCAAGCAGTCATGGAGTTTAGTAGCAAAGTAACATCTGGTAAAATGCATCCCAGTCATATTCGCATTCCCGGTTTTTAAGTGTCATGTAACTTATAGTTTCCATCCATGAAGAATGTACAACTTAATTGACAGGATAGGCAAAGGGTGAAAAGGAAAATACAAGCACAAAGACTGCAAAATATATTGCTGCAAGTATTATCATAGGGCAATGACAGAGATGGAAGAAGAACAAAGTTTTCTGTTGTTCACCAATAGCTTTGCCCACCCTTCCATGTAGCATTGGATCATTCCTCTTAGATTAGCTTTTATGTTCATAGCACATCCCACATAAACTTTTTGTTTGCTCCTTTCTCCCACACTCCCACTTCTTTGGCTTACAAAATGCACTCAATATTTTACAGAAGTACATTTGGTGATATAATAGTGATTTAACTGTGATATATGAATGATGTTAGAAATTATGTTGGATCACTCATAGATATTAAAAATTCTCTAAAATCAGGGAATTGTTAAGTGAAAATAAATCAGTTGAGTACTTTTACATAATATGTGACAGTGATTGGAATCCCTGTACAGTCTGGATATTCATAACAGGGACTGATCACTGTGTACCAAAAAGTAGACTTGCCTCTTTCTCATAAGCTGAAGGTGTTTGTCTTCTGGATGTCATTCCTAATGTTCAGCCCTGAGCCATGTAAAAACTACTGTCTTTACAGCCTGGATGCCCCATTGCCTTTGCTCAGTGTCGGGCACAGAAACAATGAACTCACTTTTGGTGTTCACAGGCAGAGATGAGGGAACATCAATCTTAGTCACTCAAAAACAGAAGGTTGCATTCAAAATGTTGGTTCAAGAAAACATAGAACAAAATGACGTCTATCAGTGAAGATGAAGGAGAGCCTGTTTCTGGCAAGCACAATGATGAAATTGTTTGTGAACAGTTTGTACTTTTTTCTAAGTGACACCCACAGGACTCATTATTCCTGCTCCCTGAAAATACTTCTAGGGTCAGTGAAATCCAGTGATATCGTCTATACTGCCATTAAATTGGTAGATGTCAATTAAAAAAAAAAAAAAAGAA
The DNA here is from genome assembly GCA_013396735.1 of Grallaria varia. Classification (NCBI taxonomy): domain Eukaryota; kingdom Metazoa; phylum Chordata; class Aves; order Passeriformes; family Formicariidae; genus Grallaria; species Grallaria varia. The sequence goes on from VWZG01008928.1 coordinate 3,684, forward strand.
AAAGAAAAAAAGTTCCTTGCATTTCCAAATTGTTTTTCCTTGTCCACTGGGATAAACACAATCTCTTCCCTTCTCCTCCCACTGTTCCTCTTTGTCCCTCTCTCCACTGTCCCTCACACAAATGTCTCTTCAGACACCTTTTGGACTTCACAATTCTCTCACTGGGACTAGCTGGTGGGGTATACCAGTTTGAGGGTAACTTTAGACAACATTATTCTTTAAAATACACAAAATCCATTCTTATGAAGCATAAGAACTGTACTGTAGCAGAGTGGAGACTATAGAATAATGTCTGGGGGCTTCATTTGTAGGTGGCTGCAAGTATTTCAACTTGTGTACTTATCAAATCTCTCCAGTGGTACACAGCCCATGCTCCTTGTTTTGTATTTTTTTTTATTATTGACCCTACAGTATTTTCTCTGATCATTCACCAGGTTTAAACGTTATGGAAAAAGATTTTCTGCAACTTTCATCTTCTGTGCCCCTTTCCTCCGCACATTTTTCTGTGTTGGTTTCCAGTATAAAGAAAGGAGTTGCTCTGAAATTTCCACAGTGTTTGAATTTATGGACCAATTCTTTTAAATAATTTGCTGCCAGTGATGTCTCTTGCTTGATCAGGGGTGTCAGCTGTTCTTCAATGGGACATTTGTGCTCAAGACGTTCAATAGGTGTTAAGTGAGCAGTTGTTGTCTGTGTTACTGGTGGTGGCCAAGACCCACCAAAACAGCAGAGGTGCTGTTACTGCTGCTCATCTTGCTTGCTGCAGCGGCTGGCAAGCACTGCCAGTCCGCAGGGAATGGTTAGGGTGAAGGAGACCCAATCAGGCATGCTGCAATTTACATCTGATTGATGTATGCATGGAAACTGTGGAAACACCAATTAGAAATAAAACTGTGGCAGTGCAGGATCTGGGATGTGTTCGTTCTCTTACCCTCTGCCTCCTGAATATAAGCAAGAAAACTTGGAAGGTCTGACAGTTAAAATTCAAAAGGCAAGCTCTGTGTGCATCCACCACTTTCTTTGGATTGCATTACAATGTTTGCAATACTTTGCAAAATGGATTGCAAAATGTTTATTCTGCCAATTTTTTTTTGTTAAATTTAAAATGAGAATACAATTTTCTAGAAAAGGTAGAATTATAATCCATTTTAAATTCTCATTCTGAGCACAGTTACTGATTATAATAATTATCTAAAATTAACTTTTGATATGCTTTTGAAAATTTTTATTCAACTACAATAAAAACCTGAAATAAATTTACTATGTTTCTTTCTTTAGAATAGGCTGCTTTTAAATACATCAAAATAATTTTTTAGATTTTCTATGCTGAGGGAAGCAATCTTACTTGAACATTCTGTCCTTAAGCCAGGGTTGCCAGTGCTATGATTTTGATTCATATGACCTGTTTTATGCAGTTTGAGTCCTTCCTCTCTTTCTGTTTTTTTGTGTATGTGTTCCCAGTAGAGTGATCAATATCATTTATCTCAGTATAGAAGAATTGGAGTTGATATTGATTATGCTGTGTTAGATTTTGAAATTCCTTTGTAAATTTATAAAGCCTGTAAACATCTACCATTTCCAGAACCTTAAAAGAATCATCCTTCCTCTGACCACATAATTGTTAAATTGTGCATGCAAAATGGCTGGAGGATATTCTGTCCCTTTTCCAGCAGGTTATCAGGGAAAACTTGCAAGAGAACATTGTGTTGTTTATATATCCCCCAGGTTAAGAACTCTAAGGTCAATAGTCGCCAAAAGCAGTTTCACTTAGTAACTTACTGCTTTTCCCAAGCTCTGCAACCTGCCTCAGCAGCGATCCTTATCATTTATTAGTGAAAGTGTACATATGCAGCTCCTAGATCTCTACCCATAGGCAAGTAATCTTGGTTTACTGAAATAATCTGTCCACTTTCTAGTGTAATTAATCATGATGATTAATTACCTGCATAAACAAATATTACTCGTAAATACACTGAGCTTACATTGCAATGTTATAGTTTCCTAACACTTCTCACTGAGTGAATCTGCAATGCAATGTGATTGAATGAGGCAAAGTTCTCCCTGCGTTGGATTTAGCCTTTTATTTTTTTCTTTTTTTTTTTTTTATTAAAAAGTTAAGGACAGGATTGGTTTTGTATCTTGTTTGCTTGATTTTTAAACAAAAAAATACCATTTTTTCTAAATCACAAGATAGGGTGTTATCAATATTTAAATTGCATCTGTTTTCAACGGCTTGATTTTGTCTGTAAACGCCTTATGAGTCCTAGTGATCTAACAGAGTTGCTCCTGTTGCACCCTGATGGAATTGAAATGAAAATTAAGGTTATCTTTTCTCTTTTTTTTTGGCAGGGGGTGCTTTTTCTTTTATTTACAGGCCTCCTAGACTGTTGATTTAAAATTAATAATGTATATGTATATATATATATTTAAAATTTTAACAGTTGTTTTAAAGGACAACACTTCCAGGCAGGAAATTCTCTTAAAGCTGATAGATTTTTTGCTTAGCTAAAAGGTATTTCAAAGTGCTGATAATAGTTCTGTCTTTGGCAAATATGGTTAATAGTTTTGTTCATTTCACAGAAGTTCTGCTTTTTTCCTCAGCACTTACCTTTGGTAATTCTGGTGTTTAACTGAAAACATCTTTTAGGCAAAATGGTCTAATAATTCTTGCTTAAACCAACTCTGTTCTGAGAGTACCCAGACAAAAAGATAAAGAACACACCTTTATTTTAAAGTTTTGTAGCTTGAAAAAGTAAAAGCATTCATGTTAAATCACTTCATAAAACATCCAAGTAAAATTACCTTGGTTCTGAAATTTGCAGATCAGGTGTGTACATAATTTAGGGATTTTGGAATGCTGCTATTTTTTCAAATGTGTGATGTGTGGTAAAACAAAGAAAGAATGAAACAAACAAGAACAAAAAAAATCAAACTCAAAATTACAGAAACTGTTATATTTTATCTAGAGTGCTTACAGAATAATAAGATTCCTTTCAAATAGACTTGAATTTGTTTTCTTCTAATTGTGATGGCATCATCAAATCAAATAATAGAGTTAATGTACATTAAAACTAAAAAGAACAAAAGAAAACAAATGCACAATGATGGGAGAGCAGTAGATACAGTGCAAGAAATTCTCAGCAGATAAAACAGATGAAATATCACGGAACATGTGAAAGAAAAGAAATGAAAACAGATTGTCATCAGATCCTTCCTTATCCCTAAAAGTTTGATACCACTTCTTTAGGGAATAGTTTGCAAAATATATATATAATATGTGTAACACTACCACAAATGGGCATGCAATTTGCTTCACTTACAATCTGTTCCATGATCTTTGTTCATCCCAAAGAAAAAAGACAAGGTGCAGATCTTGGGACAGGAGGATGGGGAAATAAATCAGAGTTGCAGTTAATAGAAGTGCTTTGGGACATTATAATTTTAAATGTTTGCCAGTTTTACTTTGTGCATGTTCCAGGATTTACGCTAACTCCTGTTTACAGTGTCTTTGTGAAAAGTTTGTTAACCCATTTTAACATAAGTAATTAGCAAACAATGAAGTTAACGAGTGGGAAATTGTGCTGTATCTATTAATAGCGAGATTTTTTTTTTTCAAATATAGAAATATTTAAAGTAATCTCCTTGTGACATAGGCAGTAAAGTATTCATCCTCTGCTTTTGCTTGGGCTTTGTTAGATCTGTTGGAGTGCCAATAAACAAGCAGGATTAAGGAGAAACCTGTAGTGGAGAAAATTACATGTCTGAAGTATTAACTGGTATATTCAGCGGCACTTACAGTTTCTGTCACCAAACACATATTATTCTCAGGTCTGTAGCTCAGTTGTACTTAGAATTTTATGGCTATAACTGCCTTCTTTTTCGTTAAATGACAGTTTACTCTGCTGTGTCCATGTGTGAGAGGCAGGGAATGTCTCCCATAAGTTGCTGTCAGAGCATGGGAAAACAAAATCCCATCATTTTTGTTGTCCTTGTTCCACTCCATTCTACCATCCCCTAGCTGTGCATAGCCACTCGCTACTGACCCCTGCCTTGTGCCATTTTTGTTCTGTCTTTGAGGTTAAATGTTTTACTGGACTGAGCAGCACTGCATTTGTATGACATTGTCCAGCACAAGTTGTGCAGAAACAGGAGAAGCTCCGTGTGAACCTGAAGCCTTTCAGAGGTGGTCAGCCCAGACATTCGGCTCCTGACAAACCTTCCTGGGTCTGTTTCAGGCTGCAGGATCACCGGAGTAGAAATGCAGGGTGTGCAGCTTGGCTGAGAATGGCTAAGGAGATGTTTTCATCAAATTCATAGAATTTGTGCTCTTTGTGCCATTTAAGTTCCACTTCTTACTGGGATACAGCTATACCTCTACTCCTGCTTTGCCCATACCCTTTCATTGAACAAAATGGTCACTGCATTCAGAGAATATTTTGTGTTATAAAGGCTGATTCAGTGATACTGTTGACTCTTCAGATCTGTCTAGTGAAAAAGTCAAATATTTATTGCAAATAATGTCCATTTTGGGTGGGAAAATGAAAATGGCAGCAGATAGCCGGAATGGTCTTATCTGGGTTACTTAAATTAACTCTATTTTAATACATCTCTGAAATAATCCATTAAAAGAAAAGTCCACTTACTGACCCCTTACCTACATACAAAGTAAATGGTGCAGTGAAGTGATGGCATAAATAAGAAAAACAAATACCTTGTGTTGATTTGTAGATTTGATTACACTGCCCACATGTATACATGGTGATATATGCCAGTTTTTATTTTTTACCCTTAAATAAGGATTAGGGTCTTTGGAATAGAAACACAAAGAAAACATGCAGTACAGAAATGATCACACAAATGGTTCTTTTATTAAGTGTTTTCCATTCATATTTAAGCAGGATTTCCAGGTGCGTGCTTGAAAATAAACCTACCTCTAACAGAGTTAATGATAAAACTTGTAAAACTTTTTAAAAGTCAGCATTAGAATTTAAAATATTGGTGTTGCCATTTGAAATAAAATTTTTGAATGACATTCGGAAATCAATTTCTGTTTGGCTTTGTATTAGAAACAGAAAAATATGAAGCACATTTATGATGTGACAGCTGATTGAGCGTATACATGGGTGCTGTGATTCTTATGTTTTGCTTTGCCCACTAAAAAAAAGAAAATCAAATGAAACATGATAATCTGTAACAGGATAAAATGTAGTAAAAATAATGACACAGGCTTACTGTATTTAAAAATATTTTTTTTAAGTAACAGAAAATGTCTTATTCCATTGTAATGTTGAACACAGCATTATTGCTCTATGGCTAAACATGCAAAATTCATGAAAAGAAAAAATAATGTGGTTGTCTTAACAGTGCTGTTTTGTGCATATACCTTACAAAAAAGGTACTTAAATACAATCAGCTTCACATATATAGTCACATATATCAGCTTCTAAGACTGTATATTTCAGTGCAAAATATTACATATTTTTGCACATTAATCATAGGGGTGGGAAATGCCATTTTTGTATGCTTGCATTAATGTTGTCATGATAATCTGTCTGATCTATCATAATTGTTTCTGTATCTGGCTAAGAGTTGCTAAGGAGTATAGTGACCCAAAGAATTGTCTTTTTGCAACATTTAAAGATTAATGTAAAAATTCTTATGTTTTTTTGGCCTGATACACAATTAAAACCACTGCAGGAATGAAAGGTCTTTGTCTATGGCAGCTACTGTCTCTCTGTTTGGATTGTGACTTTTTTTCATCTTTTGACTTATCTCCCGTATCACATTTCCCCCTTTGGTCCTATGCTATGTCACCTCATACTAATAAAACTTCCTTTCATATTATTTTTTTTTTCCTGGTGGAAATATTCCTGAAAAATTCAGCACTGGGGAATCAAGAGATACTAAATACTGGTAAATCCTCATTAATTTTCCTCCTTTTTTTTCCTGTCCCTACCTGAGTGACCTCTCAGTCTCTACTATCGCAGTATTTTTGTCATTTATCATGGATTCATAGCAAGTAGGGCTGGAAGGGAGCTTGCAAGAATGTTCAATCCCTTCTCCTACCCCAAGGCTGGACCAGCTGTATCTAAATCTTCCCTGACAGATGTTTGTCTATCCTGTTTTTAAAAACCTCCAGTCTGGTTATTCCAAAAATTCCCTAGGCAATATATTAATTTACTTCATTGTCCTTACAGTGAGAGAGCTTGTTTCTTCTTTTGTCTTTTCTAATGTCTAAACTCAATAATAAGCTCCATATTGCAGTTTTCGGCATTATCCTCAGTTGCATCTTCAACAAACTTGAACAGCAATATGCAGTCTTTCTCCTTGAAGTTACCTTTCTTATATTTGAAGATTAGTACTGGGTTTTCTCTGTCTCCTTTTCTTATGATCGAGTACGACCTCTAGAAATTGGCTTTCCACCCTTGTGCATCCCCGTTTCCTTCCTTCCTTCCTTCCTCCCTTCCTCCCTTCCTCCCTTCCTCCCTTCCTCCCTCCCTTCCTTTCTTCCTTCCTTGATGGTGAGTGAAGGAGGAAGAAGGAATGAAAAGCATATCTAGTTATGTGTAAAAATAAAAGAAAATACCACCTGGTAACTAATCATGTAAACCAAATACTCCATGCCAGGAGTCCTGAGAAGACATTGTGTTCCTTGACACTGGATTCACTTATTGAAGAACATAGAAGAGAAAATCTACCTGTGGAATCATAACCTTACTAGAAAGATTCTGCTAGAGAAGGTCTGAATCTTCATTTCAACCCCTTAGACAACTGCGCTGACTTCAGGGGCAGCTAAATAAAGTGACACTGTGTTTTTCCTCAGGGACAAACCTTATTTTCATATTAATATTTAGTCCATAGGATCTTGGGGTGGATTTTTGTGGTGTTGTAGCTACAAAAGAAAAATAAATGTCTTTTATTTTTTGGGTTTCCTTTTTAATGCAACTCACATAAAAAATAATTAAATTCAATTTTTGAATAACCATTAATATGTTACTCACATTTCAGATGATTCTACTTTGGTTTGAGCATATTAAACTGTGTTCTTTTGATATGTTTAATTTTTGCAATTGAAGTTTTCTAAACTCACGGTGAGGTATTTGCAGGAAGTTAATTAGTCCATGCAAATTCACTAACATCTGTTTTCTACTTTAAAATAATTGAAATTGTCTTTCATTGAACAGTTAAAAAAAAAAAAATAATTAGTAAAATTTTCTGCTAGACAAATGACCCAGGCTGTGTTGGAGTATTCAGACAGGTTTGATCAACTTTCTTAGGCTGCTGATTGGACAAACAAAAAATGAAAATCAATTTTTCTAAATTGAGTAGCATATTAAAGACCTGATAGATACCTTGAAAGATAAAATAAAGACAAACAGTATGCTCCTGTCCCTTTCTGTAAAGCACATTATCAGTCTTGGAGAAAATAAATCTGAGGTAGTTGGTGTTATTACAGTTTAAATATTGACCTTGCACAAATTAGGCCATAATCTTGTTATCCGAGTAATATAGAAGAAGGCAGACATTGGAAAGATCAGGAGACAGCGGCATTTTCAGTAACTAATCACAATACTATTTATTGCCCTAATCAGAACACGTTTGGTCTGAATTTATCGCATTTAACCATAGACACCAAAGTAAAAAAATGTACCATAACAGGGCTTCATCTGCAAGCTAAGAAAAAAACATACCAGGAAACCTCAGAAGACCGATTTCCAGATGTGAAAAAAATCCGTAGATCTGAGATCATGTAAGCACTATGTTAACAACCTCATCATATAGCAGGGAAGTCTGTGAAAGCTGTCATAATCAAACAGGTTAGGGATTAGAGTCCAGGAGATACTGCAGCCTTTTCCCATTATTTGCATTTGAGTACATTTGTTTTTTCAATGTTAGACAGTTTTCCTGGAAAATAAAATATCAGACTCAGGCATTTAGAGATCTGAAGTGAAGGTAGAAAAATTGAGTATAGTAATGTTTTCTTTAGCAATATTTGTTTCAGTGTCTTTTAGCATAGCTTCTCTAGTAGACAAAATTTTTAACAAAATTGTACTTTTGTGGGAAATTCCCTTTAGTCTTTCCAATTTCCAAATGATCTTTCTTGAGGACATTTCTATGATATAGGCTTATGTATGCATTTTTATACACCTTTTACAAGGTGCCCTAGGAAATTATAAGAATCTTCTCACACAGTCTTTACAGTGTGAGTATTCAGTGTAGAGGTGGCTACCAATGACAACAAAACATTTATTGAAATATATCAAGAAATATTTAGGGTGGAAAACCATAGTGCTGTGGCAATAAATGCTGCAGACCCCCGAGAGTATTTCTGAGGATGGTGCCACAAAATAAACAACTACGTTCTTAAATATTTGCAGCATCAAAGATTATAGCCGCAAACAGATGGAAAATGTTCCTGAGAATATAGCTGATTTTACTGGTCAATATTCGAAGTAAAAATACCTTTCAGCTTCTTCTGATAGTCATCATGACACGGTAGCAGCAAGAGGGGCGGGTATGCTTGCATGCACCCCTCCATGGAGTTTGCTGCTAGAGGCTGCTTATCTCACTGCCCCCCTCACCATCCCCCCTTGCCGACCAGAAGCAGCTACAAGGCTGCACATTAACACTGGCACTGACTTATAATACTTGGCAATCAGTTGCAGCAGGATCCACCCAGACTGCCAAGTTATGAATGTAACATAACCCTTCTGCCCAGTGTGCAGCACTGAAATGTTAAGTCTGTGCGGTTCTTAAGAATCCTTTAAAAAACTGTCACCTGTTTGGCTCGCTCCCTGATTGATTGCTCTATGCACTCCATGGCTTAGAAACTTTAAGAATAAACATCTGGAATTTCTTGACAGGTGATTTTTTTTCTTACTTGCAAAACGCTTGGGAATCCCTTAGTATGTGAATAACTTTAAGTGGGAAAACATAAATAACAAGTCATGTATTAAAATACTTCCTCAAGAAGTACATGAGGGTAATGACAGTCTTGCTAACTTCAGCTGATATTCCTGTCTGGCTTATGGGTTAGACCCTAGTGACAGACAGAAGATGCAATAAGGTGTGCTCTCCTCCAGCCTTTCTGCTGCCATCCAGTGAACAATGGCCTTGTGACCAGCTTCCACACAGCCAAGCAGGTCAGCAGCTATTAGCTACGGGTGGCCAAGCCCCCACATCAGGTCACCTTTGGTCAGTTGCTGGAAATTAAGATTACTGAGGCCATAGATCTTGCAGTGATGTTTTAGGGATACCACCACCTCAGTCAGTCTTACCAAGGTTTTGACAAGAAACCATAAATTCCATATTGTAACAAATTGATGGAATTTGAACTAAAATTTGCCGAACGAGTTGAAAATGCATCATACGGAACCAGGTTATTTGTATTTCTTGTATGTCATCTACACATGTGGGCCTCTCATGTGGAGAAACACACACATTTATGACCTAGATTGTGCTGCCATTTCTGCTTTTTGCTTGTGACTAGTCACTTGCGCTCGAAAAGTGAATCTTGATTTTCAGATCATTCCTCTGGAAACAGCCAGTAGCAAAAATATCATTACCAAAGAAGATTTAGCTTTTGCTGACTTTCTTGTGGGATAAATGAGTGCTAATAGGATCATAAAGGGAGCTCTGGAGCATATAGAGGAGGACTTTAATTTTTCAAGAATACAACTTCACTGGCTACTGATCAAATCTGAAAAATATGTTGCCAACAGTTTTTCAAAGGAAAACAGACAAATTTCTGGTTGTCATGCACTGATCCTGATAATCCTGAACTATGCTTATTCTTAAATTCTGTTTTTTTTATTCCTGATAAGCTTAAATAACTTTAGATTTCATTATCAACAGATTTTGCAGTGGAAGTTCAGAAACATAAACTGCAAAGATTTTGGCTCAGACTGCCAATGTAGAGTTTCTTCAGGCAAGGATCTAAGAAATCTTTTGCTTCAAAGAAGAAACCTGGCACCTTTTTTTTTTTTTTTTTCACCTTTTATAGAAGAATTGACAGCAACTTCCAAATGGCATACTGAATTTCAGTACTTCTAAGAGTCAAGTTAAACTAATTGTAACTCATTTATCCCAATCCTTAACCAGTGCTGCCACCCAAAATTTAAATAAAGAAGACACTAAGATATTTACAGATTATGTAAGTGATTTAGGAATGTGACTTTTCTTGACTTTTGCAGAGATTTGTGTTTCCGATTCACTGTTCTGCTCCTAAAAATCTTCAGATCCTTCTTCTTTTTGTTTTCCTCTATCCTTAATCCGGGGAAAAAAAAAACCCAAAATATTTTAAATCCCAGTAGTACTAGTCAAGCAGTTTGCAGACACAACTGCAATATGTCTGTTTTACCATTGAAACTAATAGCCTTCTTTGCTTAGAGCAAATGATTGTGCACTAATTTCTCAGTGCAAGAAAAAGCCATGAAAACAAAATTGTCCCAAAACAGCATGGTATCTTAACACAGTATATAATATTCTTAAAAGTTTGTAAATTATGACTTTATTCACTTTGGAAGACAATCTATCTTCATCAGTGAGATGCAAAATGTAAAATCAAGACTGTAATAGCTACTTACCCACCCTTTCACTCCTACGCACAGTATTTAGAAACACTACAAGCTAAAATTTCTGCCTCTTCTGTGGAATAAAGAAGTATTTTTTGTTACTTCATATACCTGAAAAGGTGATTTATCAAATTCCTTCTTTTTCATGTGATACTATAAAATCAGATATCATTGAACTGATTGCCATAATTCTTCAAAGTTTGTTTTCCTGAGTGTAGCAGATGCATATCACGAACTATTTAAATAACAAAAAGCATTGCTTGTGGATATGTTATTACATTCCTATACTTGCTACTTCTTAATAACAAAATATGCTTTTTCATAGAAAGTTGTGCTGATTAAACCACTTTCAGGTAAGGACCTAATTGTTTTATAAGCATTTATCAACACATATCATCAGCAAAATATTTTAATCACTATAGTTTTTGTAGACTAAATTTAAGCATTTATTAATACAAGCTAAGCACTCATTATAAATTTGCACAGAAAATGATAAAATATTATGTATGAAATGAATCATTAGCATGGACCATTAAGTCCTCTATTTTCCTTTAATTGAATTTGTCAGTAGTACCCTCTTTAACTGAAAACCAGTCATAACCACAAAATTAAATAATAATTAAAGAAACAACTATTCAAAGAGTTGCTTGGTAGCTAAGGTGCCATTTAACCAAAACAGCAATTTAATGTAAATTGCAGCCCATGTAGACGTAGTTCTGAAAATTATACATCCTGTGGTTCGTATATGTTTGAATTAGCAAACCATTTTCAGCATCACAGTCTAGATGTTCTTATAGTGGTTCTTTAAGCATAAAGAAAGACAGAATAAATGGGTGAAAATAGGTATAAATAGACTTATGGCAATTAAAGCTAATTAAGACTTTACAGAAATAAATTGCTGGCTGTTCAGTAAAATTTAAGCAGATTAGAAAATGCACCAACTTACAGTATAGACATTCTGTCTCTGTACACAGTCATTCAGTAAAGATGTACTGGATGTGGAACCAAAAATAATGCTTTGCCAACCTGGCTTTTTTCTGACTTTACCCAATTATTGAAAAATAAGTGGAACCTCATATTTACCAAAACTTTGTTACACTACCTTTTTCACAAACAAAAGAAAAACAAAACCAAACAACTAACCAATCCACCTTCCTCCTCCTCTCCAGAAGAAACCAACCAACCAAAATAAAAAACCCTACTAAAAAAACAAAAAACAACCAAACCTGAGCACCAAAATATACCACTGGGATGTTTGAGAGGAAAGTGGATCTTGCTCTGTGTGAATAAATAACGACGCTGCTCAGAGGAGGAACAAGAACCTCCATTGCATATATGGAGATTTGCCATTGCTGCTTCAGCATAAAGACTGGGACTGTGCTTTCTTGTTGAAGTTGCTTCTCTTACATGAATTACCTTTGGAACAATGTGGGTTTTTTTATTTACAAATTCTGTTTTGCACAGCCAGCAGGGGGAGGCAAGATTTAAGGAAATAAACTGGGAAAATTTCATGGAAGCAAGGACTTTTAAATAGGAGAAGGTGGTGGAAAGCTTTGAACAAAAGAGAGAGGTGAGTAATACAAGACATGAGTGTTAAGCTGGTATTTTGATTGATATTCTCACGTAAACAAAACCATAACATGCAGTTGCCACACATGTGAAATTTGAAAGAGCTCATATCAGTTTGTCCATTTTCCCAATGCAATCCCTTCTCCTTACTGTGGATATACAGCTGTAGCAAAAATGGTTTTATTTCTATTTTCTATTAATGCAAACTAATATGAAAAACCAGAGCTGTGAGTAAATGATGTTACAAATTTCAAAGACAATGTCTCTTGTTTAAATATTTCACATAATTGACTACTTGTGTGTAGGAACCAATGAAAGAGATGCACAGCTGGACTGAATGTCCTAAAATTATTTTCAGAAATACATATCTCATTGTACTTTTCAATTCTTACTTATACAGCTTTCATTCTTCTGCTGAACAATTTACAAAACAACTTGCATAGCTATTATGGTTAAATTTTGAATCTGCTTAAGAGCATTTCAAGATATTTTCAGACAGAGGACCAAACATCTTGATGTATATTCATGTTCTTCTCCGTGATTGTTTTAATTTAGGGGCACAAACTACATGATAGAGACTAGTAGTCAATATGTGCGCTTGTTGCCACATAGGACCTATTTTGCATAGCAAGAATGGGTGCAGACCTGCTGTGAGCAACAAGGCTGTTCAGCTGTGTAACTGTGTTCTGCAACAGCCAGGGCAAAAGGTACAACCAAGCCCTAAGAGCTTCCTTGGTAAGCCTGGTTATGCAAAGCTGCCCGTTGAAGAACTGACCCATGAATTTCATCAGGGCTGATTGCAGGTTGCTGGGTGAATAGCAAAATACACCATGTGGACCACAGATTAATGTTCTGCTGGTTACCTATAAGGGTCATCAATGAGTCTTTTCAGCTTATTGCTCCTTCCGTACTCTTCCATAGATCCTACCTGTTACCTGCCTCATACATCTACTTGCCTCCATGCAGTTGACACTTCCTTTTTACAAGTATGATTATAACGTATGTGCATGTTTGTTTGAAAATGTACAAACAATAAGCCTATTTATTTTACATGTATAAACTGTTAAGAGCATATAGGCTTAAGAAGGAGGTATGTATTAACATAACTGTAGACCAACATGGCAAGAGAGCAGCAGTTTGCTGCCCTAAGTTCCAGAGTTACAGAGTGTCATTTGCACAACAGACCCTGTATGCAGTATGGTATGGTATGGTATGGTATGTTTTGCTATGGTTATTACCTTCATCATAACTTTCTAGTCTGTGGTGATATCCTGTCCCAAAGCATGCAGATATAACAGTTACTTGTAATTACAGCTTTGAGGAGCTATTTCAATCAATGTATTCCAGAGCACAGGAAAAGTTCCAGCCTCATGGCTTTGATACTTGACAGATCTGGTGCAAAGTGGGTGTTTGGATACAATGCCAAGCATAATTGGTGCCAGCAGTGGAGATTACATGTGCTGGCTCTATGGAAGCTCTTAGATTTATAGAAGTGTTGTGAACAGGGCCACGTATGGTAACTCACACGAAGTCAGAGCACAGCCTTCATATGAAGACTATATTATTAATTCAGTTTTGGCCTTCAGTCTGATTTTTGGAAATAAGAAGGGATGCAGACCTTATTGCTTTGGTTCTGCACTTCTGTCAAGTTCTTCACTCAAGTCAGCGGGTAGATTCTGGCACCATCCTCCAGATTCAGCTGCTCTTCTTCACCAGGTTTCAAATATAGCATCTAGAAATTTTTATTTTGCCTCCTCCAGTAAGGCCATCTGTTCCCATAGCTTTCCCTCAAAACACCTGGCATTATCTTTTTTAGAATTTCTGGACTTCTGTGTTTGAGGGTTTTTTATCATGTTTTGAGGGAAATAAAGATTTAAAAATACACTTCTAAGTAAAACAGTATACATATCTCTTCTGTTGCTCTTTCCATTTGTCATGCAGGAAAGTGGCAGGCCATTCTAGGTGAATCCAGAAGTTTGTTTCACCTATGGTCCTTCCAGGATCATATGCCTATTGAAGAAGTTTTACCAAGTGAAAAGGAAATGTGTGTCAAAACTGAGTGGCAATAGCTCTTCAAAGCTCAAACACAGGATTATTTTATTAAAATGGTGTTCTAACAGGAAATAGTTTGTTTCATTCCCTTTTTCCATGGGAAGTAATCCTAGCACATTGCAACAGTGTTCCAGAAAACTCACTTAACACAACTATCTTATTACTTAAATAACTAAAGGTCTGGAATTAAAACCACAAATTCACAACCTGGAAAGACCCCACAAACTCTTTGTGATTTTGAAGTTGCATGACAAAGGTTTCAAGGCTCTAAGAAAGGATTTGTGGTCTGGAGAACTCAGTGAAATTCCTTGGCCTGTCTTATGCAGAGTGTCAGACTAGACTCTGGTGATCACTTAAAATAAGATAATTTAAAACAGATTCAGTTCCAGCAGTTTCTAAAAGGTCTGGTAAGACTTAGTAAATTAGCATTTGGAAAGTTAGATCATACTTTTGCTTCACGTAGCACCAGCTTCTCTTTGGCAGACATTTTCTGTGTAAGTCACCAGGTACAATTAATGATTCTTGACCAGCAAAAGGATAAGACAACTACACCTGCTCCTCTACAGTCTGTAAATTTTGAAACAGGAAGGCTTGCTGGCTGACAAGCTGAGAAGTTTTGGATCCAGTGGCTGTCCCATCATAGGTACCATTTTCACATTACACTGCAAGTGAATCTGCCTAAAGTACAGACATTTCAGGGATAGCATTTGGGACCAATGACAAATGCCTGGCTGATCCAGTTGCGTAACTTATGCTAAGCTACAGAGACAACCTCTAAGAAATTGTTACAAGCTTGTGTTATAGCACTTCTAAAAAGAGGGAAGGATGCTTGAGAGCCAAACCCCATCAAGCCAGTGTCTTTAATATAGGATTATAAAGATAAAGCACTGAAGTAATTTATAAACTGTCTGTCACCAGTGGCTGAACACCACCTCCTTTCCAAGCAAGCTGAATTTCAGTTGAGAAAGTATGTCCTGGCTGAGGACTGAACATCATTCAACTTGCTGAAGTTGGGTTTGAAAGTGATATGGGCACAGATGCAGTGTTCAAAGGCCAATCAGCTGTGTCTGACACCATATACCACCAGATGCTTTTAGGCAAAATACAGCACAGGAGAGAAAATCAATGCATAGTATGACTGATACAATTTCTATCTAAAAAAGAACAAAATTCCCCATAATCAGCAATGATTTCTATGCCGAACTCTGCAAGAAGAGCCAATAGTGAAGGCTACAGTATGACCTACCACAGGGGAATGTGCTTGAGTCTGTAGTATCCAGCATCTACATGAAAACTGAAAATCCATTCTCATGGCGGAAGCAATATTCCTTCAAGCAGTATTTTTAATTCTACCTAGATTAAGAGCTTCACTTGAGTCCAAGACAGATTTACATCCACGTTCCTCAAGTTTTCAGATTACACCACCAAAACTCAATTACTCCTTTTTTTTTTTTTTTTTAGCCCAAAATCACAAGTCCAATAAACTTAGTATAATTTGGAGTTGGTTATAATTTGCCCACTGCTGTAATCCTTTTTATTTTGGGCACTTGTAGAAAACACAAAATATAAGGTCCATGCCTGCAATTGTATACTGAAGGAGCTCACAAATTCTAGATGGACACTAACCCAAGAACACCATGAATGACATTTGCTCTCTCCAGGGGCCTAATATAAAAACAAGAAAGGGTGACTCTTGCAGAGAAATTTGACAGTGTTAAGAGAAAGTGTCTTTTAGATTACTTAATGCCTTAGACTAGCTGAAGGGAACAAACTGCTTGGGCATTTTGGGATCAACCCATTGAAAATCAAAGCACAGTTGTGAACAAAGTGGAATCCTCCTAACAGATTGAAGACTGAGGTACTGACTGCTGGAGCATGTTGCAGCTGTTGGCCAGCTGCTGTAAGATTTCCAACTACAATGGAACCATTTAATAAATCAAGAGTTCTGCATCCCATTGAGTTTGTTTAGAGAAAAAAGGGAAAATGATCTCTGACTTTTTCAAATATCAGCTTGGGAATTCGAGAGTAGACTGACCAGCCTGGACATGTTTGAGTTATGTTCAAAAACTGTTGATGGCACAGAAGAATTATATGAATATAATACATAGACATGCCAACGTGGAAAATCACAGATCAAAAGACATCTTAATGTATCATGGACAGTAATTCTTCTGTGCAGCATGTCATAACATGCAAAGGATTTTAGAAAAGCCACACAATCACCCTAAAAGGACATAGGAAAAAACATTCTTGGTGCTCAGAAGGTTTAACTTAAACTGTTTTATTAGTCTGTTCGCCTGTACTATGGCAGTTCAGCCAGAATGCATGCCTCATATTCCAAATAAGAAGAATGAAAAGACTTTCTGAGAAGTACATAGAGATGAACAGCAACAAAAAAAAAAAAAAAAGTTGCCCTGTATAAGGTCAACTCGTTCATGTTTGGCTTTTCTTATTTAATTTTTTTATATTTAAATTCTGTGGCATATCCATTCCTTAATCAGAGGTACCATAACACAATTCAAAAAATACTGTAAGGCTTTCACTTACAGATCACACTGAATCCCTGCCTCAGGTAGACATCATTGATTATTAATTTGATTTTCCTTTTAAAAAGGAACTGCGTGTTTTAGAGATATTTCAGATTAGTTGGCCCCATTTGTCTTTATGCCAGTCTCTGCATCTCATGGCTTTGTAAATATATATATCGCTTTCCTTTTCACATTTAAACCATTCAAATATGGTTTTTCTTCTGGTTTTGAGGTAAATTAAGAATATTATTTTATTATATAATAATATCAATTATCTGAAGATGCTTAGGAGAGTGGATTTTGAGTAAATTTGATGTGGACTTACCTCAGTGAAAAAAAAAAACAAAACAAAAGAACATAAAACCCCCAAGTTACACAGCTTTATGAATTATTTGCTTGCATTTTTGTCAATACAGTATTTTATCGGTATAGATTGCTATCAGTTTTTTATATTTGATCTTAAAATTCGATAATACAAATTCAACTCAGGTGTTACATTTCTTCTATTTGCTTTTGCCATTCCTGTTGTGAAGACGGCCAGAAGGATTAAATTTAGAGAGGGTACTTTCAGTGCATAGTGTCATGCAACATGTTTTTTTATAGCAGTGTGCAAATGGTCTTGGATGCGTTGTGCCCCTCAAAGTTCATAAAGCACAAAACAACAAATAAAGGGACAAATAGTTGATGCTGAGATCAAAGTGGAAAGAAAACTCTGCAGTGAAGGGTATGAAGCTGGAACATCACTTGATAAAGAACATGTCAAATAGTAAGTTCCCTAAATAACGGGAAAGAGTTCATCCAGAACTGGAAAGGAAAAAGAAGCCAGGTGAAGTTGCAGAGTCAGAGAGGCCATCAGCAAGAAAACAGAAGTGATCAAAGATGGCAATTTGGCAGCATCTTACAAAAAAAAAAAAAAAAAAGAAGTTGAAATCACTTGCAAATTTATCAACTGAGATTTCACTTTGTCAGGACAAAGTCTTTTTCTCAGTCATTATATGGAGGACAAAGTATATTTAACAACTCATCTTTCACACCTTGTGTTCCAGATGATTTTACAGGCCTTGATAAAGCAGGTCTTCTACTTGAAAAACATTTTTATTCCAGCAGTGGTTTAACTATTGGCAAAAGCCAAATTACCACCCAAATGCTCACTCACTTCCTCCACCTCAGTAGGATGAGAGGAAAGAAAGAGAAAGCCAGGCAGATGGATGTTTGTGGACAGAGGTAAAGACAGGGAGATTGCTTACCAATTACCATGGCAGGCAAAACAAAATTGTCTTGTGAAAAATAATTTATTGACCATTAAAATGGATTTGGATAGTAGAAACAAACAAAGAAACATTACAAACATTAAAGCAATAACTTTCCTTCTCCATTTCCTAAGCTGTACTCCTGTACTTCCATCTCATTTACCCATATCATGTGGAATAGTGGGAAATGGAGAATGAGTGCTATGGTCAGTACATAAGAATTTGTCTCTGCTGCTCCTTCCCCTCACATTTTTTCCTCTGATCCAGCATGGACTCTCCATAGGGCTCCTTGTCCTTCATGAAATATCCACTGTCTTCACCATGGAGAACCTTCTCTGTCTCCTGTTCTGACCTTCGTGTTCTCTTTGCTATTTTGCTCTCTTTGGTTCTGGGTTTTTTTTTTCCTCTCCTCCTCTACTGGCCCATAATTTTTGTCATTTATTAAATATGCTTCCCCAAAGGTAACACTACCTTGGTCCTGCCATGGGTCTGTTGGAGCTGTCTGGCGTCATCTGTGTATAGCATAGGACAGCCCTTGGTCTCCTCTCACTCCTGTAGACCCTCATGGTTGCTATAAGATCATCTACACGCACTGTGGTCTAGTCATGCTGCTTCCATTGGAGGCACAGACATCTGAATGACTGAATTATTATTTTTTAAATGAGTTTCTGCTATTTGATGTATGTGTCCTTTTGTGAGCTACTGTGTCAGTTGTGAAAAGTACACACCTGGAGAAGGGAATAAGAGGGAGGGGAAGGACCTAAAAGTAAAAATCTTCTACTTTTGCTCTCGTAAATCTTCCTGGGTACCAGTGTTAGTTCTGTAAATGATGATTGACATGGTTCAATACCAAATTTTTACTTTCTCAAGACAGGGGAAGTTGTTTGGGATGAATCCTGACACAGTGATCCTCCTCTATGTCATACTGCCTTCAAATTTTCAACCCAGGTTACAAAGTGCTTCCCCTTCAACACCTTTTTGCTTTTACTCAGGACTATAACCACAGGTCTGACATTGCCATAAGGCTTTGCTCTAAAAGCAAGAATTTGCTTGACTAGCACTTTAAAAGGAATACTGTTAGCAAAATCATTAACAAAACTCCAAACATATTTTGCGAAACAAAATAGGGCCTGTATTATATACATAAAAAACTCCAGACAAATTCAGAGCAAGGTGAAATAGAGACAGTAGTTATATAATTGCAATGATTTTTACCCTTCAATAGGAACATAAGTAGAAGTGAGGAATAATTTTGCATCTCACTTGAGATTAGCCATTTCCCGGTTTCCACTCCCACAGCGCTGGAGTTGGAGAGATCGTTGTGCTTCCTTGAGGATCAGCAAGATTGAGATCTTCCTTAGATGGTGAAAGACTTTGCTGTAGAAATACCTAATCCCAATTCAGTATAATAACAGTACCCTATTTGTTATTTTGAGCAAAATTATATTCCTCATGATGAGGCATTAAAAAAAAAAAAA
>VWZG01008928.1:37538-100610 GCA_013396735.1 Grallaria varia
AGGGGGAAAGAGAGAAATTAAAAGCAGGGAGCAGGGTTACCCATGTTGTAAAAGAAAGAGAATGTGGGACTGGAAACCGGATGTGAGTGGCAGTCTGCCAAGGCAACAGTTACGCCATCTGCAGCAGGGTCAGAAGTCAGAGCCATCTTTGAAAGTAAGCCCCATGGAAGATATCTAAACAGAACCAAGGAGGGCACTCCCTCTGTTTTGTGAGGATACCAAATATGCTGCTGACAGTTTCCTGCCAGAGCTGCACACAGGCATGGTGTGCAGTGGGGAATGATGCTGCATGGTGGAGGAGCTGCCCCGATCCCTCTCATGGGTCACTGAACGCAACTGAGCTGCCAGCAGGACCCTGGAACACACAGGGGATGGCTACAATGTCTTATCTGCTCTGGAATATATCCACTTCAGTGTCAGCCTGAAAATGGAACAAAATGGCATCAGCAAATGAAGAAGCCTACTGGCAAGCACAGGGTAGCAGCAGAGATAACCTGGCCACAAAAGACATTGCCTGGAGGTCAAAGGCAGGCTGCAGCTTTGGGGAACACCACCCTGACTTGGCGGTGCTTGTGATGCAGGTGCACCGCACAAGAATGTTTGGCTTCTCTGTTTGTGGATGTGGCAAAGACAGATTTGGTCATTCTGATTCTGGATTATTGCTAGGTTTCACTTGAACTGGGTTTTCTTTCTGCCTAGTCCGCAGAAAAAATGATAGCGGAAAAAAGTGTAACATCCAGCTAACAGTGGCCTCTGGTAAAGGCAGGGACAGCTACTACAGTCTACTCTCAGCAACGCCTCAGTTTATCATTCCTGGAAGCCAGCCTTTTGTAAATATTTTACCTTCTTTATTTTTTTTTTGTCCCCCTTTTCATTTTTTCTTTTTGCTTTTTTCCCTTTTTTGCCCCCCATTTTTCACCAGATGTTTTTATTTTATTTTTAATGGGTTTTTTTAATTCCTTAAGGTACATACGTATTCCATCTTGTTGCACCACAGTTTTATACAAGGCACATGAAGAGGGGTCTTAAAATGCTTCTGTTCTAATAATCTTCTTCCAGGGAGAAAGTACAGGGCAAAAGGCTAGCGAGAAATTTATTGTCTAGCAGGCAGTGTGTAATTACCATAACTTACAAAAAAAAAAAAAAATCCACATGTTGGTGTGTTTGATTTAATACCATCAGAAGTGTAAGGTTACATGAAATAAATGGCTAATTGGGTTAATTTAATAGCAGGTTAAATCTTTCTTTTATTTTGTGCTAAAGGAACATTAAAATAGTGCAGTTTTCAAGTGGTCTTAGAAAAGTAAAGTAGAGTTTCTTGATTAAAAAATATATATAGTGTTCCTACTGCTAGGTTTATGGTGGGAGCTACTGGCATTCTTCCAGCTCACTGCATGAAAATCTAAGCTGCCTGTATAAGTACAGAATTTAGTGCTGGGTCTTAAGGTTTTGGTTGGAATGTTGCCAGAGATGTTATGTATTTAGCTGGGAAAATTGCCTAGAAGTTAATTGAGAGGAAAACACCAATATACATCCTACACCATCTTAAAAAATGCTATGGATGTGCATGTGTTGCTGATCCTTGATAAGAGATGAGTGCTTGCAGTAAGAGTTAGCTTAAAATTGGTTCAAAAATGGGATAGATTGAGTTTTTCAAGCTTCTCCATTCACTGTATTCACAAGTAATATTATTGTCTCCTTTCTTTTTTATCTCCCTGCTTGCACCATCCTCAGACGGGCCAGCAGCAGGCCACGACACGACCACAGTCTTTGGAGTGGGCAGAGCTGGGGTGCAACACCTTTGTGCCACCTCTGAGGACCAGGCAAGACTAAACCTCCCTCTCTCCCTCACTCTCAATTCTTTTTCTTGTGACAGCCCCAAAGCTTATGGTGTGGCTGTTTGTCTTACCATCACTGCCATTCAGTAAATTCTGGAAGCTCTAATTACAGAATGGGTATTGATACTTAAGAGCATCAGATGATTTTTCCCTGTGACACAACTAGACAACAACACATGCTATCACTCCGCAGAGCATCTTGGGTGCACCATGTGCCTGGAAAAGACCCTTTGCACTGGGCAGTGAGACCCCAGAAATTTGGTGATTTTTCATCTTTCCAGAAAAATTGGAGGTTCTTCATCTCAGTTTGTGAACATTGTCTTTAAACTGTATTGAGCCAGTCTGCAGCAGCAGACCTTAAGTGGTTAATGATCACATCTGTAAGTAGGCTCCGGATCAGACAAAGGCTACCTTTGAAGCAAGGAGGCTATGGGGTAAGCGGCACAGGAAAGTAAAACTAAGGGCTGTGCTGAACGCAAATAGGGAAAAGGCTTTCTTCCAGTTGTGATCAGCTGTCTTTTGTACACCTAGTGGATGCTCCTGATGCACTGATCTAGAAGAGACATGAGGAAAGTTGAAACAATGACATTTCGCTACTGTATGAATTCCCTCTCCCTTCCCTTAATCCTGTTCTTACTGGGGCCTTGTGCTGAAAGCTGATAATTTTGATGGCCCCTGAATAAAGCCGGTAGCTTGAATTCCTGCCACCAGCCCCCGTATAATGAATAGGGCTAATGAATGCTAGTAAGTGGTAGGAATCTGTGACCAGCTGCATCAAGGCAGG
This sequence comes from Grallaria varia, assembly GCA_013396735.1. Lineage (NCBI taxonomy): Eukaryota > Metazoa > Chordata > Aves > Passeriformes > Formicariidae > Grallaria > Grallaria varia. Next base: position 40,161 of record VWZG01008928.1, read on the forward strand.
TAATACAGCTCAGATTTAATTGGGAGCAGGTATTGGAAGGCTGTATTACTTTAATTGGTGAGGGGGTTTTATAAATGGAAGGGACAAAGTATAATGGACAAATTGTGCTGTACAATAGCACTTAAGCCAGGATTGTATGCATTCGTTAATCTGTTGAGGAATGAGGCAATTCTAAACAATTTTCTCAGTGAAACCAACTCCAGAAAGCTTGTCCCTTTTGTTCTCCCTTGGGAAAATGCAAGATTGAAACAGAAAATACCTTTACCAAGGCAATCATTTGCCACGTGTGGAAAGCGGATACAGCTGTAAACTATGAAAGAGGGATCTTTGTAGTACAATAAAGGATGGAAAAAGAGATAAAGCTGGGGATAAGAGTGAGCCTGTCACTGCATCCGAAGGAGGAATAAAGTGATGACATTTACAGTGACAGATGAGACTGTAAAGAGAACTCAGGACAATTTAGAGAGAGAAATTTGATATTTAAAAGAAAGGGCTCTGATAATTAAAAGTAGCATTACATTAAACTGTTACGCATGTCATTAGTGACAGAAGGGAACTGGTGCCTTTTGAAAAGTTAATGATTCACACAGACCTGCTCTTGAAACTTTGTATGTAGTAAAGTTCACTTGAACACAGCATACTGTATGCAACACAGCATAAATTTTCTCCCTGTTTCATAGTGGGAAATAAGAAAGTTATATGATAATATGGAAGGTGTACTGTAAATACCATATGCCAATGTGTGTACAGTGTGGGTGTGTATGTGTAGAATCGTTGTACGCTGGAGGTCCAAGGTAGAGTTGAAAACCCAGCATATATAAATATTGTCAAAAATGCTCATTCTGTGGAATCCTTGGAAAAGGCAGGGTGTCTTTTTCTCAAGGCACAGGTTCACACATTTTATTTTTGTCTTGTTTGTGTTTAGCTAGATCTGTTCAACCTAGTGTGCCTATGGCAACAGAAGATAGCTAAAAGAGTAACCTCTAAAGGTAGGGTGTATTTAAAGTGAAAGAACACAGTGCATGCAGCCAATTTAATGTTTGGTGCAGCTGTAACGGGTTAAGGGAGCATTTGTAACTGAGTTCTTCTAGCAGGGCTTTTGCTCCAGTGTAGTTCGTTACAGGTGGGAAAACAAGAAGGATTGTATGTCCTTCAGAGTTCATGTAGGCTGGGAAGTGGGAGGAGAAAAACAAAACAAAGTTGAAAATGAGTGTTGAATGGGCTTTCCCAGGATCCCCAGGTGGGTTTCATGTATTGCCTAATACTGAAAATGAGACAGATTCAGCTTTCTGTACTGGTTGTAAAGGCTGAATTATCTTACTCTTACTATTGTTCATGACTAGACGTCAATTCACAAAGCTGGAGTTTATTTCAGAAATTCTTTGTCAGTAAGAACTATTTTGTGTTCTTCAACATTTTTTCATTTTTGCAGATAAGGATAGTATTCGGTCTCAAGCTCACAAAACTTTTGCATATATTCATAAGATAAATTCTAAATTAAAAATTATATGCAAGAGTAACATTTTTTAAATTCTAAAAAGAAGCATGAAATTAATACTTACAAATTTGTGTAAAGAAGGATCATAAATTTTTTTGCAGAAATCTGTGGTTAGCACTGTGTGAACTGTAGCAAAATTTACCAGAAAGTAGGTGAGGTACACAATAGAATAATCCATAAAAAACCAAAATACACACAGGGCTACCTATGCGATGAGCTATCATTCCTTAGCTCTCTAAATAAGATGTTTGAACAGTGACAGATACAGCTGGAAAATAACTTAGATTTAAAAATAAAACATTATTTTTGTGGTCAGAGGATACACCTCTGAAATCCTAAAAAAGCATACTGATTAATCACTGAACGTGTCCTAAGGTCGATTTTATACAATAATCATGTTTATTTGATGTGGAGAAACTAAGGCAGCTTAATGTCACCCTCTCTCCAGCCATATAACATGTGTTATCTCTGTAGAGCATCTCTATCCCTAATCACAAGACATTCGGGGAAAATCATTTTACAGAGGAAAAAGGAGTTTCTTTCAAAAGCATCTGTGTTCCTGATCTTTGCAAATAAAACACAGACTCAACAAGTGCAATTACTTTAGTAGGCTGCTTGAATGTTTTTAAGGAAGTTGGGACCACAAACCCTGTGAAACTCCCAATTATCCACTCTTTCTGAAGCTCAGACAGATATCTAAACACAAAGAAAAAGAAATCTTTTCCGTCTTTAGCCTGAAGAGAAATAGACAAATTTCATTAAAGTTTGGGTAGCTTGCTTTCTTCGTCTGTGCATGTGTGTATATATATTTATATATGTCTTTGAAATTAAAAAAATGTTTTCAAAAGCCAGTTCTGAAAATAGTAGCCCTGTCACAGACCTTCATTATCTACATCTGCTTGCTACTGGCATAAATTCTTATTTTTCAGACTAGATTCTTACATTCCCTGCATGACCTAAAGGAATCTCAAGGAAAACCAAAACTGACCATTAATTTACAAATTGAGAAAAGTCACAGATGGCTATGCCTTGGCACTGAAATTCTCTAGAATAGGAGCATGTGCTGTGTCCAACTTTATGTAGTTAATGTGAATGAATCAGGACTTTGAAAAGCCAGTTTTGTGGTCTCTGGAGTTGGAGTTCTCCCTGGTACCCAGCTGGAGCGCAGAGCTGAGCAGCTTCTCTGACATGTATCGAAGCCACCACATTGTTTCAGTCTTCAGGCAGCTGCTTTATGACATCTCTATGCCACCAGTAATAGCTGGTTATTACTCATCTGCGTTAGGTGAGGCTGGAGGATAGGAACTCGCACTGACTGGTTTGTAGTACAATGAATTACTGGTTGCCTGTCCTCTCCCAAGACCCCCAAACAGAATTTGCCAAACTGCTCTGTGGCCCATGAATGTCAACAGAACTCTATTTCTGGAACACCCACAGTTTTCTGTGCAAATTGGCATATAGGGTTGCTCGCTTACACTTGCTTATCCAAGGTAAAAGATGTTAAATTAAAAAAATACGTTTACTAACTATCCTCTGGAAATAGTATTCCTCACGAAAAATATTAGTCTGCTTGTGGGATTTGATGTAGGTGGCAATGAGTGGAGACACTGCCAGTGTTAACATGTGAGCTGTATGTTGGACGAACTTAAGGATACAGCCCACTGCATGTGCAGCTGAACACCTTGTGTATACTTCTGCCACTGTTTCTGGAAAATAGATTGTTTTGACCTCCTTCTTTTGATAACTGCTCCTGAAAGGTCAGACTATTGTCTGACCCTTCCACCAGTCAGCATGATTAAGCGACTGCGTAACTTGTGAGTGCTTGTTCAACTGCAACTTCTGCAGCTGGGGCAGCAGCCTCCACACAGCCCCCAGCATGTCTGGGCTGCACAGGGGAAAAGCCATGGGAAAGCAACAATCTGTGCCCTAATCATCACTGCTGACTGAGCCCAGCACCGAGAGGGAAGTGATGCCCAAGCCAACCCCTGTTTTGACTCCCAGAGCCAGGGTCCTCTCAGTGGTCTCCCCAAGGAAATACCACACTGCACTATCCCCTGAGTGGGAGTATTTCCCAATGGCATGGTTCGCCTCATGTGTCTCCGTTTATAAACGAAAGAAAGCTTCAGATAGTAAAACTTGTATGAAAAAGAATAAATGAAATCTGAGAAGCAAGTGGTAGAGGAATCTACTGCACACAAATCCGTCACTGGAATTTACATCCCAGATTTTTCTCATTGTTACAGATAATTGAGATTTTTCTATGCTCATTGTGGATCAAGAGATTCTTTAGATGGACAGATACTGTTTCTACCTCTACATATATAAGATTAAAATTGAGGGGAGATCATGAAGTAATGTACATTACTTTATTCCTCTCTCCTTATTTTCTTCTAAGTGGCAGAGTGACTTCCACGTCTTATTTTGCTTGCTTCTCTCCTGATTTCATGCTTTCAAAATAAAACATAAAACACATTCAGCTTCCTATGGTGATTTTGGAGAGAAAGAAAGAAACAGAAAACACCTTTGCTTTCACAGAAATGAGTTTTCTCTGTCTGTGCAGTTCTGTTGAGACCATTCTAGCAGATCCAGCACAAGTATGTAAACTCTTCTGAAAATGTAATATTCTGTGCAATAGAAGAATGGAAAAAAAAAAAAGAAGCAAAGAAGAATTACTCTTTAGCAAGTACTCTCATCAAAGTAGACAATGAAGCACAAGTGATCAAAGAGGGAAAAAAAAAAAAAAAGGAAAAGCTTAATTCTACTTCAGCTCCTACAAGGGTAAAACTGAAGAAACTCTAGAGAGGTCAAAGGAGTTGTGCGTAGTATGGCTGGAGCTCATAAAGACCCAGTCAAAATTTCTACAATGACAAATCTTGGTCAGCTTCAGGGTCTTTACAGGAATTTGGAGGTTTGTTTTCACAACTAACAAACCCATTGGGCCCCCTCACTGTGTTTGAGCTACAAAAGCATGCAGTAACGAATGTGGAAAGAAGGATAAAATATGCTTGAGTATCCCTGTGTACTTTGCAATTTAAACTGGGAAAAGGCTCTACTTACATCAATGAAAGCCTATGAGCAGTTTGGCAAACTTATTGAGAACAGTTTACTTGTCAATAATACAAGAAAGGCTCTTAACAATTCACTTTCCTAGGAGATTTCCAGGTCTGCTCTGATTTAATTTTAGTATTTATCCTACAAATTTATCTTCTGCTTTAGCTTGAAAAAAAACTTTATAGTGCAAAAGTACAGCTGGTAACACTGATAAAAATATAAAAGAAATTAAAATCCCTAAGCATTTTAGATGGGGTTTGGATTCTGAAAAGATGCTCCCTTTTCAGTTATCCCTATAAATTAGTTCAGTCTCTCTTTTTTGTCACTCATTAACCTCCTTCCCAGAAATAGAGGCATTCCAGACATAATGCCCCAGAAGAAAACAGTGTAAACATATCCTGCTCGCTTGTGTCTATGACCTGAGAAGTGGAAAGGCAAAAACTACTTGAGAATCAAATAGATGAATTTTGGAAACCTCTGGATCCAAAAGTGCTGCGGGTGTTTTGATTTTGCAACCCATCTTTGAAAGAGTAGCTATTGCCATGTGAAAGTTAATAAATCATGAAAATGTTGTCAACTCTGCTTCTAATGATGTTGTAGGTGACATTTTATTTAAACCACTCTAAGAGCTTTTTTCCCCTGTATGGGTTAGTTTAAATTCCCATCCCTCTTACAAGCAATTTATTATTGTGATTTTACATTGAATTTCCAGTTACAATTGGAGTGTGATTTTTTTCACTTTTTGGCCACTATAATTTAAATTAGTTCCTGCCTGAGCTTTCTCAATGTAACCATTGTTGATTTTTTTCTTTAACTTTTTTTTTCCTGCTCATTGCTTATGATAAATTTTGAAGCTAACAGAATGATGCCTGGCTGGAAACATTTTAAAAATATAAAAAGAAGAAAGGAAAAAACAAAAAAACAAAACCCACATGCAATAGTCAGCCATCTGCAATTTCCAAACAAGTAAAGTTTTTTTTTGTAAAATGATCCTGAGTGGATCCCTCTTGACATGAAACACTCTCTGAAAGTCCTGAGCATGGACTGTCATAAGTGTCTGAGCATTTTGCTAAGCCAAATCTCAGAATTAACTATAACACTTTCACTGTTTGTCTTCTGATTATTTCTTCCAGTTTCTTGTAGTTTGGGGGAAAATGTTATTTCTCTTTTTGGACCCCTATTAGTAGTAGGTAATCCTTCTTATTCACCTAGACTAGTATTAAATTATTCAATAGATGTTACTTAAATTTTAGTAGGCATGGATGTGGACTGGGGTGGTTTGGTTTTTTGCTATACTTGGGCATTCTGGAAACATAATTTGCTGGGATTGTTCAGGAAGAACAACCGCACTTCTTCAGGCGAAGGCATTAATCAACAATGATCTTGCATGAGGACCCTCCAATCTTTTGTGTGGCCAGCAAACATTCCTATCAGGAAGGACATTCACCTCTTCTAGTCTTGAATTATACCAGAAAAGGTGTCTACTTAGATAGAGAGACAAGTTCATGCTTACTGGGTCCATTTTTCTTATTTTCATTTTGTTTCTTTTTCTTTGCCCAGGTTCCATTTAGGTGCATTGTAAATACAAAAGTTTTCTTGTTCAGGATCCTTCATGCTAGCTGAGCACATGCAGCTGGTTGTACTGGAGCTGGCATTGCAGTTAGTGGCCAGCTGCTGATGTTTAGAACCAAACATCAGCTTGTTCCATCTAGCGCTCAATGCTCAATGCATCACTGCTGGAAAGCACAGTGCTATATACTGCAGTGCTCTATGGTTACATATTTATCTTCCACATTTCTCAAGGCAAAACTCACTGATACGTTTCTTTGATGTGCTCATAATCCAAATACCATGTTTGCTGTCAACAAGCCATCTGATTCAAAAACCTTTGACTTTTTTTTTCTTTTTTTTTTTTAAGAGGAAGATGAGGAACAGCAACCTTGACATCTTAAAAACCTTGTGCCTCTAGGGGTCCAGTCATTATCCCGCAGTAGGTATTTCAAGTTGGCAAATCAATGTAGAAGATCAGGGATGAAGATGAAAGACCCAGCTAGTCTTGACCCTTGCCACTTCTATTTTTTTAAGTGTCCTTCAGTGCTGATCATGCAAAGAGTTGCACTTAGGCTTATTTTACCACCAGCCAAGATGGAGAAAACTCATCCTTCTTTTGAACTTATCCTTCTTTTCTCCAAAGGCTTTTTGAAACAGCCTCAGGTTTAGGGTTGATGTTTTGTCTTTCTCTTGCTCGAGACTTTATTCTTTGCCTAAGGAATTTGTGAGAATATTTTTCTTCTGGTGTTGTAACGACCATCATGCCATGACAATAATGACAGACATGATCTGGTTTTATATCCCTAGAATGAGGAAAATGAGTGCAGGTATGCCTCCATAAAAGCTTTTGCTCTGAAACAGGGCTAAGCCTGATAAATGAATAGTTTACTTTGCAAATTGCTAGAGATGATTCCTTTAATGCAGAGCCATATCCTGCTTTCTAGTGAACCCTGGAGTGAGAAAGTGTGGCAGTTACTAGGAAGAGGAAGGCTTGTCCATATGGAAGCAGGCCAAGTTATTGTCTCAGTTGCTCTGCTGAGCAAATTTAAAAGGTACTATTTATTTTGTAATGGATGAAAGCTGCCTGCTATTTTGCTTCTATTAGTCAAACTTGTTGCAGTAGTCTATATACAAGAGCAAATCAATAGCATTTTCAGTGAGCTAAGGTAAGAACCAACTAAAATGTAATCTCTATCTTTTTTAAAGAGATTACTATATATTATCCTCACTNCCTATGGAGACTTTCTGCTGTGCCTTTTGCAACCGGACTTGCCTATCTCGCATTGGCCTCTTTAGCCATCAGCGCGCTTGCAGCAAGCGTGGGTAGAGCCCTTCCCAAATCTTCGTTCGCGAAGCCGAGCCATGATCACTATATATTATCCTCACTGTGACAAACTGAAAAAAAAGTGTTCTAATGACAGCAAGGGAGATCCCAAAATAAGGTTTATGAAAAGTTTGGAAAATAAAAATTTACTGACAACAGTTTGTTGAAGAAAGAGAGATATTTTAGTACCTCATTTGAAACTCCTTATATTTGCCTGATTTTAAAAAAGTGTCCAACGCTTCTTTGAAAATGTAATGCCTTTCAAAGTGTTTCCTGTAAACCTCCTCCTCTGAATTTGTAGGTTAAAGAGGTTATAGGGTTTTATGTTGTTGAAGTTGTAGGATCTCAGGTTATTTTAGACATCAAAAAATATGGGTTCTTCTTGTGACTTTTAACACTAACCTGGGTAAAGAGGTATCCATGCTTTCCAAGGTAAGTCCTCACACTGTGATTGAACAGAGACTCCCCTTAGATATTATAAAGGAAAAGATGTCATTGTTTCCAGAATTAATTCCACTGAAGAAGGAGGCTTTTTCCTATAATTAGTCCACTCGCTCCACACATGCTTTCTCAGCAGAGACCAGCTCCTAATAGTGCAGTATTTAGAACTATTCTTAGCAAATTTTAGCATATGTTTTAACATAACTGGTGGAATATTAAGTCACCAAAATGCATTAGTCACAGTTTTAGATTAATCCTTAGATTAAACCTCAAATGAGGTTTTAACAATCTCTTAGATTCTGGCTTCTTCCAAGTTTATAAAGATCTTAATTTATGAGACTTTCACTGCTCTCTAATTTCCTCCTCAAAAGATGTGTCTTGATCTCTCTCTATTTGTACCAAAGCTGTGCCTTGATTCATCCATTTTTAGTATGGCAGGATGGAAGGAACACAGGGCAAAGGCCACTGAAGACTTGTAAGTTTCCCATCAAGTCATGTTTTCTCTGGTTGTCACCAAAATGCCTTCTTCTGTTCTTTGAAGAAGAGCAGAAAGGATTTTGACTATAAAACCCTGTATTTTTGCATTACACACAAATATATTACTTTGGTGCTATTAGAGCTGCAGAAGTTAAAGCCTGAAGCAAAGAAATAGCTGTTATGAATTAAGAAATGTTAATCAGGGTTAGTTTTACCTCAGACCTAATAATCTTGAGAAATGACATTTTGGGAACTGCTTTAGTTTTAGAGATAACTATGGTACCTTTACTTGTACCTTTTAACTTGTACAGGTAATCCTGCTGTAGTTGCTTGCTTTAGGAGATATCCAAGTAATGTATTAATGGCCTTTGTTTGATAGATCCAATAATGCTTGATCTTGTGTTAGCATGTGAGGACTGATCATACACCTGGAATGCACAACTCCTCATGCCATAAGATAGTTTGTGGGTTTTTAAGTGAAGTTACTGAAATGTGAGTCAATGCCTTATTTCGGTGATACTGGAATACAATATTTAGTGTAAGAAATAAAGTAAAATATGAGTTCTGAGTATTTGAAAGGCCATTTTCTTTCATGTGTTCTTATCTTTTCATGTACTTCCCAACAGAGAGCTTCCTTTTTTTTTTAATAACCCAAGGATAAAGTGTTTTATTTATTCAACTTGGTAATCTTTGGTTCTTAGAATTGCATGAAAAAAACCCACACAAACAACCCCTTCTCATTTTTGAGCAGTGTGAGCTATTTCTCGCAGTTGGTACTGTGAAGACAGAAGACCTGATGAAAATATGTCATTGTCACCTCTGAAATGTAGTTACAGCATCAGAGAATGTGGAGGCAGCATTGTCTCACTGAAGAATAAAAAGATCACCACTTTAGTTCATGGTTTTGCACTTCAAGGATAGCCATTAATACAGTATCCACACCTTTGTTCCCTCACACATGAGACTGAAATAGGTAATGTTTGTTTCGTTTGTATTTTTTAACTTTTCCAGAGTTTCTTTCTTTAGTGCTCATGCTCAGCACAATTATTCTTTTACAATGGGAAGTTTGCTCATTCCCTTTTTAACTTCCTGTTGATTCCCATGAGCTTGCTGGACAAAGACTTTTACTAACGCGGTCACAAAAACTTCATTTTCAGCTGACAGGAGGAGTTTAAAAATCTAAGAGCAGAAACAATTATGTTAACAAAGCGTATTTACTTTTTAGACATGATAAGTAATTTATGATCTGGGAACGGTCAGATTTTATCACTGAGGCTGAATTGTCGAGCACAGCAGCATTACTAGTTAGGAGGTAAAATGGATCTGGAGAAAATAGTTTGCATTATCAGTTGCTTCTCTGTCAACCTTCTATCTCTCTTGATCAAGAAATGAAGTCCTTGGAAAATGAATGTATGAAACAAATGTCTGTTGTACAGCAAGATGTTCTTTAATTTACTTCCTTTTGTTTAAAAGTGATGTCTGTTTAGCACATTGGTTTAGATATGATTTAAAGCAGTTGACATGACAGATTGAAAACTTAAAATGTAGCATGAATAATACACAGTAAATTTATGTTGGGATGTTTTTATTCACTAGGGAGCCCTGAATAAGTTAGCAGCACTTGCAGCCACAACTTGTATACAGGGGAATAATTTGTATTTATTCCATTCTTCCATGAAGTTAACTGGGCTGAGCATGTGTGTGTGTGTGTGTGTGTGTGTGTGTATATATATATACATGTATGTATGTATATGTTTGTGTGTGTATATATATATATGCATAATTTATGTGTATGTGTATGTGTATATGCATATAGTCACCTAACTGAGATTCATGCACACACAGTCCATGCAGTTTATTACCAGTTAGATATCATCTCTAAATGGAGCTTACTGCAATTCTAGATGTGCCCTGCTAGGAGCTAATGAGCAAACTCCTGCCTAATATTGACAATTAATCAGGCATAAAAGCATCTAAGATCAGGACCCATTGCCAAGTAAAGAAGCCTCATACAGACTTCAATGAAACATGATATGTGAACAAATTTGTTTAATTGTATATCAGTCCTATGAAGAAATTCCCACCAAAACACTTAATTATCCACAGTACAGAAGCAATGGCTCCATCTCAGAATATGTTAGTGGCTTTTTGGTTTGTTGTGAGCCATTTACCGTAACTAATAAATTGAAGGAAGTATCATTATGTTTTCCTGCCAGTGTTCCTATTTTAATTGGTCTTGTATACTGGAGCCAATATCTGTGCATTGGCTAGGGTAACCAAGTAATGATTGCACAATAAAAAGTGATCACTATTGGCTGAATACTTTTCTTCTGTTGACATGGGAAGTTTTTGTCTCAGTCTGATAAAATTAACCTCAAAATTCAAAAAAAGGAAAAAAAACCCCACAAACCAACAAGCCAACAGTGCAATAAAAAGTTCAACCTTGAAATCTATAATGAAAGAATAAAAACCTTATTGCTAATACAGAAAACAAGTATTTGCTCAGGTTCTATGAACTTAATATTGATAATATATCTGGCATACAACTTTTTTTCTTCTAGAATAAAAAAATATGTACTTCTTTCCAGTTTAAAATCGAGGTACAGGCTTTTTTTTTTTTTTCCCAACACCAATAGAAAGCCTGTTATGACACACAACAAAAACCCACTTGAAGTATTGCTGTTACTCACTACAGAAGAATGATTTTTGCAAAGATAAGATGCTTTGGCCTTGAGACACACACGAGTAAATTGGGTAGTTTTCCTAAGAAGCATTCTTGTTGAACTGTTTTTCTTTTCCATTTCAGTTGACAACATGGATCTGTAGTATATTGTTGGATCTGCTGTGTGATAACATGACAAAGCCTGTGTTCTTCTCTCAGCAGTGTTATTTATACCTTGTAACATTTTTCAAAGTACAACTTTAGTGTTCTTCCACTGTTAAAAAAACAAAAACAAAAAACAAAAACCCTCAACAGAACCCATAAGATAACCAGCCCCCCTCAAAAATCTAAATAAATAAGTAAAAACAGCCATAAGTCAGATTCAAGCCTGGATATTTCTCTGACCTTAAAGCTTGGTTTTCAACTCATTTTGATTTATGGATGAAGACCTGCATCTTGCAAATGATGTAATATGAGCCAGAGTCCATCCCTTACAATTGGAGAAGCTTACAATTGGAGATTTGCTCAGATCTTTTTCTTTAGCCTAATACTTTAACTGGAAATCAAGGGCTGCCTTTGGCATTGGGCTGAAAATCTACTATGAGTAGCTGTCATCCAAAAATCTCCACAGCAGTCAGGGCACAAGCTGCAGTCTCAAGTGGAAGCCAAGTGCAGTGAAGGGAGCAGGCTAAGAATCTACTAATTTTTATTTGAAGATGGCTCATAGTAAGAAAGCTCAGTGTGACTGCTGAGCTTTCATATTGAAGTGTGTCTTCATGTGGTCTGTGGGAGACACCCTTCTGTCCTGGATGCCATTGAGTTGCGATCAGCCAGAAGCTGAAGTGATACTTACTTGTTGCTGGAAATGAAGGATAGAAGCTGAAAGAGGTTTGTGCTAGGCAATAGCACAAGGTTTAAGTCATCATTAGGCAGCAAAGAAAGTGGGACAAAAAAAGACTGCTTAAAATTTAATACTGGTGTATTTTGGAATACATAGGTCACCAAAAATAAAGTAAGACTAATCATGATTTTTCCTTATACTCAGAATGTACATTTTCATGATCGACGTTGCACGGTTTGAACATGGCTAGCTTTTAATATTAACCATTTTGTGTGGTTGTATAATGCGTCTGTGCATGTACATCCCTCAGCTAAAATCCAAAAGAAATATAATGCCTACCTGTTAAATGCTGAAGTTCCCTTATAGTTACAGTATACAGTGGGACTACAAATCAGGAAGAAATATCGCAAATAACTGGTATTGGTAGGTGATTGTGTGTGTGTATGTTATTATTATTATTATTATTACTAGTTGTTCTAATAAGCAAGAATAAGAAGAGAAAGAAAAAAATCGAGGAAGAAAGTACAATAGTTCATTAAATGTCCACTGCTTCCTTCAGTATCTCAATGTCCTGATAAAAAGGCTGGATAGCTTCTGAGGCTCCAATACAAATAACATGCTTTTTCACAGCACAGAATGAATACATTTTTTGAATATGTGGAGGAAAAAAATTTACATGAAGGAAACAATATTCTTGGGTATAAACTCAGGAAGATGTGTTATCTTTCTATTTAGGACGTCTCATTTTCTAGACGTAGATATTTCCTCTCTTTTTGAAATATTATTTGTATGGGCTAATCACAATCAAATAAAAATATATTAACAGCTGTACTGTCATAGATCTGCTTTCCTCTTAATTCACAGTAAATCAGCAGTTTCATGGATGATTCGCTACACCCAAAGCATGCAGACATGGAAATACAGCCATCATTGAAAATGTCCTGCTGGAAGGAACATGAAGAAAAGCTCTGCTAAAATCAGACATAGCACCTTTAAGTTTCTTTTTTTTTTTCCTCCTAGCTTTCCTAGAGTCTTTAGAGCTCATGTTATCTCTAAGAACAGTAAACATTATTTCTTTCTCACCATTAAAAGTCTTCCGTCATCAAATTCACAGTCTTATAATTAACAGTCAAGGTGAAACTACGCTAGGTTTAGGATTAAGGGCAACATGCTAAAGGAGGAGGTTGTTGAAACTTTGATCTCTCCTTTATTTCCCCTGCAGCTCATGTTACTTTGCTGGAAGTTTTTGGCAAGGTCAGAGGACTACACAGTGTTCTTAGTTAAAAAGGAAGAACTGCCTTTGCCCAGATTTAGATTGTTCAATTTTCCTACACATTCACCCTCTTACCCATTGTAATGCATTAATTTGAGGTATGTTTTGGAGTAGTCTGAATGAAAATATTGACGGCGTTTTTACAACACATACATTGCAGTTGAAAAAGAAAAGACCAGTGAGTGTGTGTATATCTGTATATAGATATACATATAAATATTGACAAATATAATAATAAATACATAAATATATATAATACATATAAATACATTTATCAAGATTAAATTTCAAGTTAACATAGAATGGTTCTGTTAATTTCTTGATGTTTATTTTTAAAATGTTAATAGATAAATATTTTACAATGTTTGGTAAAATTCATTGACTATTCCTCTGTTCACCCTTGTGCCTGAGCCAGGTCATCTGGGGCAGAGCAGCTACATCACTGGCAGACTGTGAGGGAGCAGAGCATCTCCCTCAGTGCTTCAGATACAGAGCTGTCTCAAGTTCCTGGGAGAACAGTCCTCAATCCAAAGTATTGCTTGAAGAGTTAAAATTCTTTAGCAATTGAAGGCAAACTTTTGAAAATGATCCTGGTGAGTTTTAGTTTTTTTGGGTTTTTTACTTTTCTACTGAAAAGTAAATACAAAAAAGAAGCCATGGAAATGATCCTTTTGTCAAAAATTCTTATGCTTATACTGTTTATGTTTATAATGTTAACAGCTGTAGAGGAAGAACTTAGTCAAATTACTGACATAGTTGCAAAGCACTGAAATCTTTTTCAGAAGCATTTATGAAGTTCCTGTATTTCAGAAGTTCAGAAGATTGGTAAATAGAAGGTGGTACTGTTCGTGCCAATATTCAAACTTTTAAAGGCCAAAAGAATAGTATAGGAAGGAAAAGTAAACCATGCAGTAGGCAGCATAAAACTGTGTTTAGGTCCTGAGAGAGACTAGGAAATACAAGGCTTGAAAACTTTGTAAAGGTACATTACAGCTTTTGTTTGACCAGATGATAGTTGAAGAAACAGGCAAACTTTTAGATATACTAATACATTCTCAAATTCAAAGTAGAAAAAAAGCCCCCTTCATAATAACACAATCACAATTAAAGTAAGATATAAATTTCACTCTTTACATGCCTTAGAAATGGATACTAAGCCAGAAACAATTTGTGTTGCAGTGAAATACCATTTTTGTTCCCAACTTAGAATTATCAAGGAATGCATTAGAAGTTTGAGGAACGCCATTTGTCATTACATATCTGCCTTTTCATATGATAAATAACTTTTTAAAAATTGATACAAGTTATGCTTGTAAAGATCCTTTAAATCTCCTTCAAACATTTCTTCCATATACTGGAGATGAAGGAGAAACTGGATTTTGATATTTTCTTGCTTTTAAATGTCATAAGAAAAATGTGTATATATTTCATGGTTTATACATGCATAAGCTTTACACTTTCTTTTAATGAGGACATTAAAAGCAAAAATGACATGTTTGTGCAATATTACTGCCACAGAAGTAGAAAAGAGAAATAATACAAAATTTAAGATTTCTGTCAGTGATAACTCAGTTATTTTAGTAATTTGGATATGAGCATTACTAATTTTAAATGTAGCGGTGCTACAGCTTAAGGGAGATAGATGCTGCCTTGACCCTGAGTAGACTATGGGAGTCATTGCTCCAAGCACATGTCTGGCGGGTGTCCCCTTTGTGTGCAAGAAAAGCCAGGTAAACTTCAGGTGAATGAAACTTCAGCTCCCAGCACACACAGCCCACTTGAATTTTTCAACCAGTGGAAGTGGATGACTAATAGAAAAATTGTCAGCAAGAAGCAGGGCAAGGAGGGGAAGGACTGGAATTAAAAAAGAAGTCACAATAAGGGCTGTCCAGTGAGGTGTTCCTTCTCCGTCAAGCCCAATTGCATGTAATGCAACAGCATGAACATGAATCTGAATTTTTGAAATATTTATTGGAAAGACTATTTGATGCTGTAATGCGTTTTTAATTTTCTTTAGAAAATTGCAGTTGACTAGAACTAATTCCTCTTAAAATTATCTGAATTCAGCTTTAATTGAAAAAGTGTTCCAATATCTTTGATTCATAGCAGAAGATTCAGTAGATTCACTTGTAGTTCACCCCATTGTAACAGAAGCTGTATTTAAATCATTCCTTATGAAAATACAGGGAAATAAAACATAATTTTTAAATAAGATTTCTTTAAGTCAAAATAGAAGCTCTCACAATTTAAAATTGGGTGAAGCAACTGTCCGTGTCCTTATTTTGTTTTGTTAATGTAGATCATACATTTAAAGTTTCTGGATTCACTTATTCAACAAGTTCTAATGAAACACATGGAAGGAGACAAGAGGATATATCACCCCCACACCCAAATTCATGCAGTCAAAAGGTGGCTGTAACAAACTTCCTTGCCCCTCTTGAGAAATGAAAATCACCTTTGGACTGAGTAAAAGAATCTAAAATGCCAGACCCTGAGGAACTGATGAAGAAAATTCAGAACAACTGAAATAGGTGATAAAACCAACATTTCCCAAGTCTTCTAGAACTAGTGAAAAAAAATCTGTGTACATATAAAAAACTCCATACATTACTATATCCAAATAATAATATCAAAAATAATTTCTCATTAGCCTTATATAGGTAAAAATGTTTAGCAACACTAAACAATATGGTATTCAAAATATAGAACATCTAGTTTAATGCAGATTAATTTTTAACAAGAATTCCTATGCAGTAGGCAGATAGTTCCCACATTCCATTGTGATTGACAAGCCTGACATATGGAATAGTTCACAAATTCCCAGGTGACTGACAGATGGAGAATAGAAAGGCGGATAAAGTTGCCTAGAGAGCTGAGGACGATTTCATATTCAGCGGTTTTGATCAAAAGGATTCCAGATCTCACACTAAATTTAGCACCGCTGGCAATTAGTGCATGATTTATTCAGTCCTTTCATTTGCTGGTTGACAAATGGAAAACAAGCACAAAATTAAAAATAAGTTTATTTCCAGCATTTCGGATATTTAAAATGTGTGTGTCTTTGTTTGCACATAAATTAACATGAGATGAATTTATAGTAAGATTAAATCTGAAATGGAGATGCAAGCAATAAATAAGAGCTTTTTTATGTATCTTTCAGGCAGAACAGGTGTTTGAATTAAGAAATACTAATATGTTTAGCAGCATGACTCCACCTTTAGCATTAGGGAGTTGATGTTTCCCTACATTTAGAATAATATTTCCACAATTTAAGATTCTTTCATAAGCTTCCAGCATAGGTGACCATCTGTAAGTCAATACTAATGCTTTTTAGACCAATAATAATAATAAAGCTATCCCCATGTTTTCTGAACACAGTTGAACAACTGCATTTTTCCTACTGGTGTGTCTGCATAATTCTTGCAAGTGGCAGTTAAACACAAACACAGAGCATGGGAATCTTCCCAGTAGTGGATAATGTCACTATTTTATGAAAAATATACAGGAAATTCTTCAGATCGCCAAGAAAAACTTTTTGAAAGTAAAATCTGATTTCTCATCCATTCTACTCATTTTGGAATGAAGAGTCCGTTGCTTCAAAATAATGAATTCATATGAACCCTTTGGACAGAATATGCCAATATCTCATCCAAAAATGGAGAGCACAGCATGGTACTCCATTCCTAGGGGAATCTACAAGCTAGGAAATTTCAGGTTCATGCTTTCAATGCAGAAAACAATCTATCATATAATATGAAGACTGCTAAGAAATTTTCATTTCTAAATCTGACCCTGAATTCAGTGTAAGCTCGTACTTATCTTCTGAGAGATGTTGCAGGCAATGTAAAACTCAGGGTATATCTTTTAAACCTCCAAGAGCAGTTCTACATGGCTTATGGAAAACACCATAATTTGCAGCCTGTATGTTCGTAAGCCTGTAAGTCTACAAAAGGTTTTCTTTTGCAACAAATAGAGGGATATTAAGCTAATCTGAATAGGAAAAAAAAACATCATCACTTCTCCTAGTGAAAAGGTGGAAACTACTGGTGGTAAATTTTTTATATCCTTAGAGTTAGAGGAGCTTGTTGTAAACTAAAAACAAAACCTGCATAGCATCATTTAAAATTATTACTTATTTATAACTGAAACTATTTTGGTTTTTTTTTCTGGCTTCAGAAACTTGAAAATACTAACAGATAGTGATGCAGTGTAACTCTGTAGCTACACTTATCCCCTAGGAAAGAAGTATGTATTTCCAGAGTCTCCATGAAGATTTAGCCCAATTTCTAGCTCATGTCTTTAGAAAGTCAGTGACTTAGCATGGCACTAGTAGAGCCCAGCCTGAGAACCACCGCGCACTTTGTACGCCACTGCACTCTGTTTCTCCTCTTCACAAGAACCTGTGGTTTATTACTGGCATTTTCTCTTCCTCTGGACATCTTTTCCTCACTCCCAGAATAAACCCAAAATAATTCCCAGATATGCAGTCTCAGACCAGACTTTTTTTTTTTTCTTTTGCAGAATTCCCTCTCCACTCCCCTTATGCACTACACCAAAATAAAATCATTGTCTGCCCTTAAATATGAGTCTTCTCATATTTTTCTGCACCTCTGAAAGACAACAGCTAAATCTCCCAGCTCCTCCCCTTCCCTTATATTTCTTTTTACATTTAAGAAGGAAAAACCACCTAAACCCAACCAAAGTGTTGCATTCCCAGTACCTACAGCTGTGTGGTCTAGATGGCAACATCCTGGGGGAAGGGATGGAGTAGAGGAAGAAAACCTCATAGAGAACTTATGTATAGTAGATTATCCCTAGTGATTCTAGAAAGGTAGACTTTGTGTCTGCTCATATGTGTTATGGTATTTCCTCTATCTTCTCAAAATCCTAAAAGATGAACATTTCATTCACTGAATTACTGGGCTTTGCGTGTATCTGAATCTCACTTGGTCCAAAATAGTTTTCTCCTCCTTAGAGATGGGAGAGAAGTCAGCAGGACTGAAAAATGTGCTTGTAAACCCTTCTTGTAGTCTAAGCTCCTGGAATATCTGCTCCATTTGGGAAAGGTAGAGAGCAGAGCAGCGCCATTGTTCTTTCCCCTGTTCCATCTAAGCGGCAAATGTCATCCTCTTTCAAAAAAAGACAGACTGCCTGCTTTCTTGGGGACAACCACGAATCTACCATTGTGTAGCAGGCTTTAAGTAAATGGTAGCTTTGTGGGTGTTTTTAAGACATACCTGTTTTGCCTTTTTCAGTTTTTCTTCATGACCCTCTTAGTTTTCTTCTCTCTTTATGACAGACAGGAAGGCAATGCTTGCTGATTTCTGCTAAGGCAACATCTCCTTTTACTACACAGCTACACAAACTGAAGACATGCATTTAAAATGTAATGTGAAATTCTGTAAATTCAAATTATTCCGGGCAGGTTGGATCCAGTCCAGACACTGGATTTTTTCTGCTTCTGTATTGTGGTTAGCAGTGCTTCAGCATTCTTCATTTTTCAGGGGTGAGTATTATTGCTAACTTTGTACTAAAATTCTAGGGAGTTTTGCTGAACTGGAAGTGGAGCTGATACAGTGCCGAGTAGGCTTGTCTCCTCTGTTGCCACCATCACTATGCGTGGTCTCAGTGACACAAAAGAGTACCCAACATACATATTATGATTATTTTTTTTTCCTTGTTTTCTTCATAAGCCAAGTATTAAACCCTTGAGTTAAAGATCTGTCTTGTTCACTTTTTGCTGGTGAAGTCCAGCATGTGATGAGAGTATGATCATACCAGAGATAGCTTCATAGCAATAGAGGAATCAGAGAGGCAAATAATTTATTTGTTTCCTTGTGAGTTAATTCCCCTGCACTAAAGTGATTGCTGATAACAAGTGCTTCATTTTTTCCTGTGTAGTTCAGATGCTTCATTTGGTGAATTGTTTGTTTACTACATTTGCAGTTTTCATGTGGTATTGTTTCTTTGCCATAACTAGATGACTAAACTTTTAAGTAAGAGACTAGAAGAATAATGAAGAGAGTGAATTCACTGGTAGCAAAAAAAGTCAGATTTGAGTCACATCTTCATGAATCTGTCTTTCATTATTTGTCCAGCTGGAGTTTATATCCATCACTATTTCAGCCTCTGCTGATTTTTCGCTTCATCATAATGTTTTGGTTAAATTTAATAATCCACTTACTGGGCCAGATTCTGCTTTCAATTATGCTAGTGTAAATCTAGAAGAACCTCATTGAAAGCCAGTAAAGTTATTTTTATTTATTCCAGAGTAACACAAAATGGAGTCTGACCCCTCTACACATGCTGCTAGGTCTCTTATATTAATCTTTAAAATCTCTCTATTTGTTTATAGACATTTAACAATTTTCCCCAAAAGCCCTTATCACATGCTCTGTGTGTGTTTTAAGGAACGAGAGAAGGTTTCTTGCTCGATATTTTTTCTTAGCCCTTTTATTTTTCTCTCCAGACACTATATTATGTATTTAACTACTTAATATTATTTCCTCCCTGTCCATCCATCTGTTTATTTTACTTGCTTCTTCCTCTTGGCTGGCTTCTGTATAGACTCTCCCCATATGCCTGCTAGGATTGTGAATGAATACGATTAACAAGCACTGAAATGCACAAATAAGATCTTACTTGAAACTCTGTTTCAGGATCTGCATATTGTGGATGTTTCAGACTGTGTCTGCTTCTCAGTACATTAAATATACTGCACATAGGTGTGCAGACAAGAGCCAGTCCACACGATGAGAGCATTTCCTTGCAACTGTTGAGTAAGTCTTGAGAAGTGATCCTTTTTGCCTAATAATTGACTTCAAGCACTGTAGCAAGACAGTGGCTAACAGCTCTACCGAAAAGCATGTGCTGCGCATTTGCATCTGTGTAGCAGATATGAAGAGGGAAGTCCTGCCAAAAGCCTCTGAGAATGTCACATCTTACATGGGTGTTGCAACTTCCTCTGCCTCTGCATAAGCCCTACCGCTGTTGAATTATTCCAGAGCTCTGCTAGTTTAACACATATAATTTAATCTAGTGTTACTTCTCTGCATGAAAGTACCCTGTGGAGTTCTGCTTGCTGAGGCTTTCCTGTTGTATCAGAGACCCCAGGAGTTGAGATGAAGCAACAGGTTGAGAGAGCTGTGAAATTAAGACTGTGGGAAAAGATGGCAAAGACGCAACCTACCAAAGCTTAGCACATTGAGTTCTGTGACTGGAAATAGGTATCGGCTAAGCTAGTTACACAAAATAAATCCTGAATCCATGTACCTTGCTTTCTGAATACCCCACGTGAGTCATCTTAAGGTTGATTTTCAGAATTACTTGGCTGTATTTAGTAGATTTTTCTCAGCTGTGATCAATCACACAAAACCAGACAATCTATCCCAAATAGAAAGTTTTCTGCCAGATAAGGGATGCTCCAGATCCCAAACAAGCTACCCTGTTTCTACATTGATAAACAGTCAGCAGATAGCTGTGACTCCTGAATTTTTTGTCCCAGGAAATGACAATACCTGTCTTTCATACACTTTGAACTTATCTCTAGCTGTCGAAGTATGTATAGACCAAATGGAAATAATATTTATTTTTCAATTTGGCCAGGAATTTGAAAACCATTCATTTTCATTTGACCTGAAAAATCAGCTTATACAAGTGCTGCCATAAATGGTCAATTCATTGATCAATGTGGATAATACTGAAAAACTCTTGCTCCTAATAATTTTCAGTGATTATTCATTTATGTTTTCATAGTAAATTCAGTTGGCTATGTTTGCATCTGCTTTGTGCTTGAACTCTGCAAGTCTGGTTTAGCCTTACTGGCACCACTCTTTATGGAAAAAGACTTTTAAAAGCAGCTGCTGCAGAGTGCTTATACTAAGAAGCCCAATCACAAGGGCCACATCCATCCAACAGCAACACAGAAATGGTGCCAGCAGGCTCATGACTGCTCACTGTTCGACTCTACAGATTAAACAGAAATCCAAAGGCATAAAATGTTTGGCTATGTTTGAGAGGACACTGTGTATATTTCATAAATGTAAAAGGTGGTAACTAATAAAAACCACTATTTTCCTGAACAGAATAGGAAGTGAAATTAATTAAACAGACTATTCACCTATGAATAAGTCCTATGTGCTGATCAAATTCCAGAAAAAGCCCAGGAAAAACTTGGCTAAAAGCCAGAATGCAGTTGGTCCTCAATTCTCCAACTGTGTGTGAATCTGAGTAGGTGTACAGCTCCTTTGACAGGGCTGCACAGTATGGACCTTTGGAAAGCAAACTTGTGTGCATCTGAGTATGAGGAACTAGTTACATATTTAGAACCCATATTTTATCATTAATAATAAAGTCAGAGTTAAATGGTTGGTGATAAGTTGCTGAAAATCAGAGGAAGAAATTTGAAAACATATGGTAAGATTTGGTTGAAATCCAACAGAATAAAGTAATTGAATTTTGTACAAAGGCCACAGAAGGGAAATGGAAAATGTGCAATGATAAATTAATGTGTGGCCAAGGGTTACGTGTCCTATCCAGCAATATATACACTAGAAAGTAAAAAAGGTCAATGTGGGTAAATAAAGATGTGAAAAAGTAATTAAGGGTTAAGACACAATCATATGTGAGGTATAAAACACCCAGGTATGAGAGAGGTCTGGGAGTATTAGAGAATGAATTTCACCAAAAATTATGAGGAAAGCAAAGGTGAAAAATGAAATGAGGATCACAGAAATGTTTAGATATATATTAAGGCATTTTTCAAGTGTCTAAAGAATGGGAGGTCAGCGAAGGAGACGGCAGTGCCTCAAAGAGAATAGAAGGATAATTTATTGAGAGGTAGACACTTCAGAAGAATTAAATGTTTTCTTTGATTTATTGTTCATAAAAGGAATGGGGGACATATGCCAGGAATAGACAAATACCAAAGGAAAACAGGATCGTGACAGAATAAAAAAAAAAAAAAAAAAAGAAGGAAAACTTTGGCATAGGCTCTCAGCTGGTGAAAATCTGCCAGGTTCATTTGCCCTCAGTGGAGCCAGTTAACCCATTAAAGTGTTTAGGAAACATTTATCCCAATATTTCCCAGTTCTACTTAGAATACCTTAGTGAGTTACACAAATATTTTTCTATTCTTTTTTCCCCATTTCTTTTCACTGATTTAGCTGAGAGGTTGTTGCATGGGCTTCAAAGTTGACTTTCTATTCCATAATTTATTCACTGCATAAATTTATGTAGAACTTGAGGATGCTAGCTACAGGTTTGATGTGTATTGCCTGCTGATAAGAGAAGTAATATGCTATTAGAAAAAACAGCCATACTTACTTCAGACTGGGGATTCACAAAAATGGAGAGACTGTTTTGGCCAATGCCAAAGTAAATGACTTATGGGGTAGAGAATATATTTTCCTTCTGGCATTTTCAGTGCAGGGACTGACTCTGTAAGCCAGCAAGTTTGATAGTGTAACACTTCATCTGTGAGCAGTGAGACGTGCGATGATGAAGGAGCAAGCTAGAAGTTCTGTAAAAGAAGATTTCTGTGTGAATTTAACAATTTTTGGTAGCACATTTAATGAGTCATCATACTGACTCGTAGGACTTCAGGATTCCATAGCCTGTCAGGATCAGATATACTTCAGTACCCCCTGGGAAGCCAATGGCAGAGCGCTTCTAACATAACGTTTAGCGTATGGAGTACCATGTGTGCACCAAGAAGTGTCTTGTCTTCTTTTTTTCATCAGTCCTGCTGCTGATGGATGGAGATGAATCTTTCCCTTGTGACCAAAATACTGTTGGGTTTTTTTTTTTTTCGCGTTTACTTTGGCATGTTCATTTTCACAAAGCCCTAAACTTAGCCAGCCACTGAAAACCACAGTGCTTTTTTATACATGTTCTTGTTATCGTTTTGGCGGATTGACTTATGCAAAATATTTCCATTGAGTAGTAATGATTAAAATCCTGATGCCAGTGACTTGTTACTGGGAACCTATGAAAAAGCACTTTGTGTTGACTCCGCAGTCAGGTCTTTGCAGTCACATTCACTGGGTCAGGCTTGGGAGGAGGAACTAGAGCAGGGAGGAGGAAGGGAGTCCTAGAAACCTAACACAGTTGCTTCCAGTTTTGTTTTCCTCCCTTTAGGTACTCAATAGAAGGGCAACGACAGAGCTACCTTGCTTGGTCCCATTAAATTATTAAAAAAGTGGAGTGAACCAGTAAACAGAGTAAGCAGGAAAAAAGTGTTCCGCAGATGAGGCATTGCCAGTAACAAAATGGAAATCTACAAGCCAAATTTTTTGTGAAAACATTTTAATCGTTTTCACACAGCTCTAAAATTAGCCCCAGTGACAGAAAACTAAACTTAGTTAATGTATTTGTAGCTGTAAGGTGTGCTGGTTTATTTATGAACAGTGAATATTTTATGAAGTTGAATGAGTTTTGCAAAAAAAGGGAGATGAATATTCACTTCAGTTTTAGGAATGGGTTGTTGTGTTTATGCCTTTTCTATGTTCACTTTTTATGAACCTTTTAGTGATTGAAATGTGATTCCCTTAAACTGGTATCAAGTGGTACTGTCTGAGGGCACTCCAGGATAGTGAATATAAAACTCAGTCTGAATGAATCACATAAGGACCTGACCAAATCCGTTGAAGTTAGGATAAGGCTGCATGCAAATGTACAGTGACCAGACTTCGAAATAGATTTTCTAGCAGAATGATAGTTTGTTTATTTTCTACTGAAAAATTCTATTTAATCAGCCTAAAACATTTTAAGTACAGCAAGTTTATTTCTTTAAAAATTTAATTTCAAGAAAAAAATCAATAAAGTTGAAGTATTCTGGTTTAGGCTTTCAGAATGCAAGATTTCATTTTTCTAAAATTTCACATTACTTTCCATGAGAAAATATATTCTTCATATATTACCCAAATCAGTTACACCTAGAAAAAAAAAGAAAAAACTGATCAAAATTTGGGGTTTTTTACAAAATTCATTTGATAGAATTAAAAAAAAAAAAAAAAAACCCAAACCTTCTCTCCTTTCAAGTCCTTATTATTCTGTCAACATTTGTACACTTTCAGGGGAAAAAAAGGTAAAGAAAAATTTATGATTTTTTTATGTTTTTTTGGTACAACATTGCTATTCAAGCTGATAAAAGTATTCTCCATATATATAATGAGTTTGTGTGTGAGCTTTTAAAAAAACCTCCAAGACAAATTTTTGTGACAGGATGTCACTCAGGGCATAGTGTTTTTTTCTTACTAGGTCGAATCCTTAAAGACTTTCCAGATCAATAAAGTAGACGCAAACTCTACTGAAAATACTTGTTGGAAACAACAATGTGAAGAATAGTTATGGATACTCTCCCAATAAATTAGCATGCCCAAGCAAAGGGCTACCAGAAAAGGAAACTTTCTGATAACAAGCAATTTTTTTCTGCAGCACAGTGCTCGCAAAGAGTGAAATAATTTGTCAGACTCCACTGCTTGTCTCCCAATTATACAAGAACTCTTGTGCATCATATAAAAGGACTACTACTAAAATCATGGAGAAAAATATGTCCATTTACCCATACCATGCTAAAAAAATAGAAAAGATCCAATATCAATCCGCCTAGTTCATAGCCCATCATGTTAGTGCAAACCTACTTAACTATTCTTGCTGCAGCTCTGCTCTAATATGCTTAGACACAACCTGACGTGGAGGGAAAGGGAAGATCTCTGCCATTACCTTGGCAGCCGGCAGCCTTTGGCATCAGGATGGATCAAGGAGCTCAGGCAGTACTATTCAAACCCTTTTTGCAGAAGTGTCTGCTGTTTTGGGGTTGTTTCTTGACTATTTAAGGAAAAGTAAATCTTTGCACAGTCCCTCAGTGTTCTTTAAAAAGGAAAATTTCTAAAATTGCTTGCCAAAGCTAAGATATTTGGACAAGATAATAATGAGAAGCACACAGGGTTTGGTGTCAAGAACTATGCATGCCTGCAACATACGAAAAAGGAGAAATGATTAGACTTCAGCCTGTCCTTAAAATTAAAAATTAAATTTAACGTCCTTATCTTAGAGTGAACAGTGGAAACAGGGACTGGTTCTGTATGACAAAGATGCGGAGTTTGACCCTTCAAGCCCTGAAACAGCAAGAATAGCAGTGCCAAAGAAGCTTTGCCTCTTATCTCACCCCTAGAGTGTTTCTCTACCTCTGGAACACACTGACCCTTCAGTAAAGTAGGAGGTAGTCTTGAGATTTCAAGTTTAATTTGTTTCAATGCCTTTTTTTTTTTTTTTTTTTTTTTTTTTTTTTTTTTTTAAAGTTGTCAGCACCATAATGTTCTGTGATGCCCTGATAAGGATACATCGCTACAAAGGGAGTAGACCGGTCTTCCTCAGCATAGACCTTCAATTGAATCTGTGTTTATGATAAAAATAGAAAAGGTGTACCATGTGTTGACCTTGGCCACTAGCCTGCTAGTCAGTATAATCCTGGCAGAAACACCTCCCTAGATATGATCATCAAAAAGTGGATTATGTAGCTGAACTCTGCTCCAATGCTGAAGCATTCAAAATCTATTTGGAAAAGTGTCAGCAATATAGTGTTTGTATCCACAAGAAGACCATGGCAGAAGCTTCTGCACAGGTTATTATTCTATCACTTGAAAACAATTGCCTGAAACTGAAATAAGTTCTTCCTTAAGACACCCTATTCTGAATTCTCATCAGGTGTTGGGACTAGTTTAGCAGCTGTGTTCAGACTACCTTACAGAAACAGAGACGGCTTTGATTGCTGGGCAGAGGGCTGCATAAGATTTATTTATTTTTTTTTTTGGTTGCGTTTTGGGCTGTTTTTAGCTGTCCTCTAGTAATGAAAGCTTTTAAGTTTCCTTAGAAATGACTGAAAAATTCCTGTGCATTGCTGTATTTATTTCATTTCAGTAACATAGCAGTTTATAGGACAAAAGATAAAGTTTTAATATAATGATGCATAGCTATGGTCAAGGTCCTTCATTAATTAGAAATAAAAAGAAGCTAATGGCATGTTCACAACATCAGTGAAATATGTTTAATTAACATGGAGAGGCCTCCAAAAATAGTATCTTACTGAGCTAGCTCCAAAAGCAGTAACATTGCATCTACTTGGCAAACCACTTGAGCTAATTAGCCTTGCAATGAGGGGGGTCTCAGTAGCTCAGTTGTACCGTCTTTCCTCTCCAGGCTTATTTCTTCTGGGGTCGAGCAATGGACATCCCCTGGCGCTGCCTTTCACCCTGCACACAAGTCGGAAGCCTCTATTTTCATTACTCACTCTCCTTAGCAGCTGCAACTGCAGTTGCAGTGAACGCTGAACTCTTTCCTTCTCCAGTAAACAATCCTTTTCTTCACATTAACGCTTGCCTCCTGGGTTGTGCTTTCTGGGTTGCACTATGTGTGTTGTGGAGGGAAAAGAAAAACACATCCCCCGTCCTCCCCAAAAATAACCTAAACCCAAGCTCAAACAACAATCTTGCCAGTCACAGAAACAGAGCAAAGTTGCTGTTTCTGACTGATCACGTGAAGTTCAACATGTGCTTAAGGTTTCAATGTATTATGGAAAAAGACAGCTATATTTGGTCCCAATTAAAAAAGAAAAAAATGCACTGATAAAGGCTGGATTAAAAAATATATATATTAGAAAAGTGCCTGTAACAAGAATAACTGATAGTGTAAGATCATGCAGTTTGTATAGGAAAGGCCAAATACTTTATGCAAAGCTTGGGGGAGAAAATAGACTTACTTGTTCAAGTGTCACACAGTCAAATGGCAATATGCATTTCAGATAAGATAGCATTTGCAGAGTTATTGAGGTACTTAGCTGGTAAACAGAAGAGTTTCTCAAATAGAAAAGCATAGGACAACTGAAGCAAAATTCTTAGTAGGAACATGTAGTAAGTGTGCTGAGAATTGCAGTGGCTTGCTTCTGATGTCCTTAATGTCCAGATATTTCTTCACAGAGACTATAAACATATTCCTAGAGATTTGACAGCCTATCCTACATGGGAAAATAAAGGAAATTTTAAACCCCAGGGTCATCAACATATGAGTTTTTAGAAATGTATGCCAAGGCACTTAAAACTATCATATTAAAATATACTGTTCAGGACATCTAATGTGTTGATTGGAGATCTTGTTTTATCATAACAACTCCAGAACAATAATCACGAACAAGTATATAATAGCAGAAGCATAATTGGCTGTGTTTCATAGTCAATACCTGTCCTTTGAGGGTGGGTTTTGGTTTGGTGAATTGAATGTGCTGCCTGTTTTGTGTGAAAGCAAGTGCCTGAAAGTTTTAATTTATAGTAGCATTTGCTTTGGAAAAGTGAAAGCACTACATTTTTACAGTGATCCCAAATTTGAGTAAGTAGCACATTAAGTGAGTTGAAGTGTCTTTGCTTACTACCTAATGGCTTTGCAAAATAAAGTAATGGGTGTGGATTAAGATCCTATATAATTTAATGTTTTGCCAGAAAGACACAGAGATGTCATTACCTGCATAGTTTATTACATAATAGAAATTGTATAGAAAGAGAATCATGAATCCCCCAAAGCTTTTTCTGTTGTTCTCTGTTTCAAAAAACTATGCAGCAAAATAATAATAATTAAAAAAAAAGAATATTCTAATGTTTTGGGTTTCTTTTGTTTTTAAAGGAGAGACTTTGTTTTCATGCAGATACAATGGTTGTCAGATTTCATTCTTCAGTGGATTCTTAAAGGCTATTTGTTTGTCATAGAAATAATGGCTGAAACTGAACCATTACAGCTCGGGTAGGCAACACCATGATAAAGTGAGTGAAATACCTCAAAATAAAAGAACTGGTTATTGTATTTATTACCTTGAGATCAAATATAGAAAAGAAAGTAAATGAGTTTTATTTAAAAAAAAAAAAAAGATCCATTGGCTATTCCCTTGTGGTGACATCATCTCAGGATCCCTTGGGCATGAGAACTGCAAATCAGCTGGCTTATGATTTGATGGCAATATTCAGAAAATTACTGAAAAGACTGAACACCACAACCCTGTATCAAGTGTCCATATCCTCAGCACAAGGGGCTAAAGAACAAAACTTTTTAGAAAGCATTTCAAAAAGGGGTCACCGCTGTCACCAGTAGTTTGTGGAGATCTGTCTTACTGGAACTGGTGAATGACTAACTGGTTGAGACTTCTAATTTATAGACAGAGAAATAAAGTTAGTGCAAGAATTATGAAAACAGCACCCTTACACTACCAGAAAAATAATCTAAGTAAGAAGATAGATCATTCAGGTACACGACTGATATTTTTGAAGGTATTTTTGGCATATTTGTCCCAACTGTGAGCTAATTTTTAGTTTGAATAAGGACATAATCATGGGTTAATTATAATCAGCATACTTCTCTTTTGTAAGTAATGTCTCCTGCATGCATAATCTGTACTATGGTTCAAGAAGTTTTGCTTCTGTAGATGAATTAACATGTAGGGGCAACACAACTCAAGACTTCAAAAAATGCAAAGAGATGGATAGATTCAGCAGGATAAGCATAAGCTATTAGAGTATTTTACCCAGCTTCTTGCTCAAATTTTGCAGCATATGTTGACTTTTATGTCAACTCAGATGGGCTGCTACTGCTGTCCAAAACAGAGAAAACTCCTAATAGTAATACTTAAGGAGAGCTGCAAATTTTGAAAATTCATGGTGAGATATAACAGTAACACTTAAGTAGAACTTCAGATTTTCAAAATGCGCTGTAATAAATTGGCACAACTTTCAAGCCCTGGAAGTTTTAGACAAGTGAAACCTAAAGAATTTGGCTTTTCAGCTGACTATCTCTGAAAACAGCATAAAGAAAAAAAGGAACTGGAGAATACTGAAATCTTGGCTGTATCTTAAAGAGAGAGTTCATTGTTCATTTGGTGACTGTTTCAGCACTAAAAAGAAAAAAAATTAGGGTAACATTACATTGTTAGGTTTTGGGTTTATAATGAAGTTTCTAAGCTGTCAAAGAGAGAAGTGAATTATATCTGAGAAAGAGGTAAAGAAACTACTGTATACAAGTAAACACATACGTGCTTGATAAATTTTACATTGAGTTCTTGAGATCAGATTTTTCTCTATCAGCCTATTTAGAAATCCAAATAACCAGAAGTTTTTAAAGGTTCACCAGATACAATTTGCCTGGGTCTTTTTTAAACTGCTACATATTTTTATGGTATATTTCCTTGTCCAACACTGAAACTTTTTTTCCATGGTAGTTGTGTATGTGTTTGAGTACCGCATAGACTAGTGGCTTTTTCAGAGCCTGTCTTTTCACCAGTACTTCAAACTCCTTTAAAATGAACAGGATTGTACTCTGAGATTCAAGTGTACAGAAAAGGGATAGCATGGAATACAAAAGGTTAATGTTTTAGCCAGTAATTACTGCCCTTTTAACATTGCTTTTTTGTTTCTTTAATCTAGTATTAATTCCACCCCTAACCTTGCTCCCGAGATCTCTTATTGCCGGTGTAAAACAAGAATCCCTCTTCATCATTTACACTGTGATCTTCAAATTAAACTATTTGGATGGGGCATGCAAAAGGTACGGTTCCATAGGGTTTATTAAAGGAAATTGTCTTGGCAAATATGTCTGTTGCATTTGATTCTGAGGAATGATTGGTTAATGAGGGAATGATTACTTTGTTCAGACATGATTACTGAAAAAATATTTGGTCCATATGTTGCTGAATAATGGGAAATCCTCTAGTGAAAGGGGACAATGATTAGAAGAAATAAGATAGCTGGAGAATATATTCCCCAAAGTGTTACACTAGTTTTTGTTAACAAGTCAGCTCTAAGGATAACATTTCCCACAACAGGCATGGAAGTTCAAAATATCTAGTCCATTTAAACTGTTGAAAAAGCAATAGGTAATTTTCTTTGGGTTTTTAAGATCAAATAACTGTATCTTCCTCTGATAAATAATGTGACTACCACAGCTGTTTATCCCCTTTAATATGATGTTTGTTTGTTATTGTAGCCTTTATGAGTATCTATTAGTACAACTATGTGGTTTAAATAATCCCTTCCCCCTCTGCTGCTTTTTAGTTGCATCTTACCATAGGAATTTAGTGTTTTGCACTGTGAAATAGATGAAGTATGTATGTGTGTGTAAATGCACACACACACAGGCATAAGTGGTGTGCGTTGCATTTCTTATGGTTAATTAAAAATATTCAAGTACTTTCGTTATCGAGGGTAATTTTCATTTGCTTAGAAATTTCTCTAAGTCTTAACTTTACCACTGAAACTTGCTTGCAAACCCAATGTGTCTTTTTCCTCCCAATAGAAATGGCTGCACACCCTAAGAAATGAATGAAAGATGATAGATAGATAGATAGATAGATAGATAGATAGATAGATAGATAGATAGATAGATAGATAGATAGACAGACAGACAGATAGATAGGTAGATATGGTGACATTAGCAGTCTAGCAGAAGAAACTGAAAATTTCAACTCTGCCAATTGCTAAGTATCCAGTTCAGGAATATATTCAAAGGAATATCTGACTTGAAGTCTGTGCACAGTCCCACAGAAGTTTATGGTAAGGAAGACAGGCAAGCAATGGCAAGTCAGATGAGGGATCCATAGATATAGATCTCTGAGCTGGAGTGCCTGACTCAGACTGATTTAAACTGGAATTAAACAGCTCAGTGTTGCTGAAGATGCCTCTGGCACCTAGCTTTGAACATCTGCTGATTATCCTGAAAAGCATCCTGGACCAAAGTGACTTGCCCAAGGTCACACACAAATATGTGGCCTCTTTTCTGAAGTTGAAGGAATGCTCAGTAGTTATTTCATAAGAAAAAGTTTATGAATTTAAAGGATTTTTTTCCTATCCATTTCGTTTTCATCCAATTAATCAACTCTAACTACAGAGGGGGAGTGTCCAAAATTTCACATTATCAGTTCTACTGGAAAATTTTTTGTTTAATTCTCTGTAAGCAAAGCAAGTTGAATTCTGAGGTAGTTAGCTTTCATACAGTTGAAAATAAATGCTGCAAATGAAACATCTGTTCAACACTATTATTTTCTAATAACATTAATAGGCAGATGTTTTTAGATGAAAAAGCAAAATGTATAAGTTCTGATTTGCTCTTTTGTACCAAGCTGAACTTGTAGTCACTGGAAAGTACTTACCTTAAAAAGTGTCTCAGCATGAGCAGTAATTCACTGTGTTCAGTAATGAGAGATTTTTCGATGTAGAAAAATATTATAAAGGCCAGCTGCCCACAGAAAGAATGTTAATGCATTGTTCAAAACTATATTTGTGCAGAGGAAGTTATCCTCTCCATTGGCAGGACTGATAGTTCAATCTACATATAGTTTGCACGGAAGTACTGTGCCAATTCAATTACCGTCTGATTAATGAAGTGTAGCAGGTTTATTTCAGGGGTCTAGCTAGCTATTAATTAGCATATTGGGGCCTATACTCTACTGTTTTGCCCTGATATGCTTTGAAAAATCCCAATGCAATTAAATAAACTCTAATATGCTTTAAATAGTTACTTGAGAAAACACATTCAGATTTTTTTAAAACCCTTATGGGATTTTTAAGCACATCCAGATTTATTGTAAAGCATCTGAAGTTCTTTGTAAACACTATTGTTGTGTTGGTTTGTGCTGTTCAGCAAAATAGCATTCCCTTTGCTTGAACGGAAGACTTCCACTCACACAAGAAGCTGGTGTTACTTCCTTATGGTACCTTGGAGCAAATAAAGAGGATGCTGCTACCCCCAAAACCCACTAAAGTTGCTTGCACTTTTCCTGATCTACCTAGTTGGTTGTTTGGTTTTTTTATTTCTTCACTTCTATAGTCTTTTTTAATTTTGTTTTTAATTTTGTTTTCAATTTATTTATTTTTTTTCAAGAGCATCAATGCTAAGAGGGGATGGAAAACTGGAAAGCTTGTTAGCATAGGATTTGAGATCAGACAGTGGAGAGTAGGGAGCCCCTTATTGCCTAAACTAGAGGTAGCTGAACCCTTTCTACCCTGGACAGTAGCACAGAGTGCTAATAAATGCACTATATATTCATTGGGTCAAAGGGATTGTCTGAGCAGGCACATTTCAGTGCATACTGATCACAAGTGGGCTGAAGAGATGTTTTATTCAGAGCATTAACTACTTAATATCCTTGCATTCTGGGAGATACAGGAGTGTGAGACCAGTTAATAAAGCCATGGAATATTTGTTAGAGAGATCCCTATTTTACAAATTTTAGCAGCCCACTGACTTTAAATTCTTTCGTGGTTTGCAATGTGTCACAAGTGACTTACTCAGTTCTGTATCCCATGCACTGCATGGACCAGTTTAGGTTTATGATCTTGTCTTCACCTATCTCTTCTCTTTTGCCCCTGCCCAAAAACTTTTTCTCCCACCTCTTTCATCCAGACTTCAAATAGCTCTCAAATTTTAGTCTGGTATTCTCTTTTGTCCTCTGCTTTACCACTTATAAACCAGTTAAATCCCTTATCCCCCTTTTTTTCTAAAAATATCAAATTAAAACACATTTTGCTCAGGAGGCCGCCTTTTGTTTGCTTACTCACCAGTGATGCCTGCATGCTCCATTGCCTTGTGCTTTATCATGCCTGGGTTAAATCCTGCTGTCTCAAAGGCGCCTTTTTTTCCCCTGGAGAAGTCCATGGGAGCTGCGCCATCTTTTTTAATCACAAATTTTGGCTGTTAGAGTTCAGAGTTGTTTGTTCCGTACCAAATGTTCTGTGCATTTACAGTTTTGCCTAAACATACTTTAAAGAAACTACTTACCTTCTCTCAGTCACGGTAAAAATTACTAACAGCTCCTCTGCAAAACAGAGCTGCATGAGAAGGCTCTGTATTGCATCTGCCACTAGTCTCCCACGTTGTCTAAAATATTAAGGAATCATTTTCCATGGAGTCACACTTATATATTTTAATGCGCTGCTTTGCACGGAACAGGCAGCTGACAGGTAGCTGTTTCCTGGTTCTAGTTCAGTGGGAAGCTGCACTGAGTTTACAACAAGCTGCACAATTGTTCTCTCATGCTGACCTCGCTAGGGTGTGTTGCTATGGTGGTTTGTGGAGCCACAATCAAGTAAACTTGTAGAAAGAAGCTGCCAAAAGTTAGGTGCCATTGCAGATCCAGTACACAGCTCAGTGCATCTGAGAGGAAACTGAAAGGCAAGGTGAGGCAAAACTGCTGACACCCAGGTCCCAGGGCAGCACCATAGCCCTTTCCAAAGGGCTTGTGTCACAGCAAGACAGAGCCAACATGTCACACTGCTCTTGGTACCTTCCTTGTCCTGACCTATCAGGTTTTTTGGGGGTTTTTTGTGTTTTTTTCGTACTTGTCACTTACACAGTTCTCATATACATGCAGTCCTGAAATACACCTGAGAAACACCTTTCTGTGTAATCTTGTAACTGGTGGAGGCCTTGATCCATCAGACAACTCAAGTGTGCACTGAACTCTAGGCACCTGCAGAGTGCTTTTGAAACAACAGAGTGATTCATGCACTTAAATCCGGGCACATGTTTCATTACCTGGCTGAACCATGGCAGGAAAGCCATTCACTTAACATTAGAGCTGTTTTGTTTTATAAATGGCATGATTAACTTCCTGCCTTTGCTATTTGTATGCAAAATGTAGTATATGTATATTTTGCATAACTGAAGCTAACTACAAGGTCATAACTGAGTTTTAAATGGGCGTAAAATGCTAAATAACCTGGGTTTGGTGATGGTGTCTATGGGTGATTATTAAACAATTGATTGACAGGTTGGTATAACAAGGTGGCAGTGAGATGATTGGATAGTCCTGTTCCATTACAATGGCACTCTCACCCTTCTTTAGCCATGTCTTTACCACACTCAAGCACACCCTTATTTATGAGGTGGACTTTGAACTGTCTTTCTGTTGTGCCTCCAAAAGGCACAATGAATGTATTATGTGACTATTCATCGCAGCAAAGTTAGCACATAATAATTTACAATTTTATGGAACTGCTAGGATTAGCTATGTATCATCTATTTTTAATACACATCATTGTGGTATGTGAGCAATAATGAATGTATTTAAATAAATCAAAAAAACCAAGTGAATGCTGAGTTGTTGTCAATCACTTGCAGATGGGCCTACTCTGGTGAGAAGACATAATGGAAAACTTTCTGAGAATGATTTATCAAGTCAACCAGCATCACTCTGGAAAAACTGATACCTTTCCAGCATCTGGCTACACATTCAGGTAAAGTTTAGTGAGAATACCTAAGTGGCAAATCCAAAGGTAAAGTTTTATTGAAAAATTTTATCTGGATTTTTGAAATTGCAGTGCAGACTGAAAAAAGAAAAAAAAAATGCTGCAAAAAAAAAAAAAAAGTCAAGTCTGATTTGTAATTTATAAGCACTGGAGATCTTTTCTTTACACCTCTTTTGCACTTATGCACTCTTATGTGTTGACTTACTGAGAAGAAAGAAGACTTTTTTTATTTCCCCTTCTTTTTCAAGGAAAAAAATTACAGCTTCATACAAAAGAATACTAATTTTAAGTTTATTGCATTCTCCTTGTGAACTGCTTTTTCCTGTTTTACTTGGAATGCCTGAAGATAGGGTGCCAGCTCTCTTCTGAAATTGAGCACTTCTGGTATCCTCTGTGGGGAAGTAACTGGTATCATTTGCACAGAAGACGTTGCAATGGTGACCATAAAGAGAGAAGAGAAGAGAAGAGAAGAGAAGAGAAGAGAAGAGAAGAAGAAAGAAGGCTGTGAGATAACCAATATCATGAAAACTTGCCTACTCTTTTTACCAGTAAAGTTAAAACCCCTTAGATATATATTAAAAAAACACAAAAATAACATTGAACAAAACTGTTCTACTTCTTGGGATGAATGAGTTTGCTTTCTTCCCATAGTATACCTTTCCATATGCACAGTACGACACTCCAATCTCTAGGAACAAAACCAAAAATGAAGTAAAAAATTAGTGTTAATAATGAAGGCATGTTTTTACAGTTTCACTTTCATTGACTGGAGCAGCAAGGTGCAACTGGAGATGTTGAAAGAAAAACTCTTCACCTGTCCTCTGCTTAATTAAAATACATTAGATACACAGATTTATTTGAGGGTTTAATGTTAAATGAAGATGAATGAAATGTTTTATGGAAGGCGATGAAATGTTATTTACTTAAATAAGCAATTCTGTTTTACCAATGCTTGGGCTCACCTAGAAGAACATGCTTTATTCCTACTTAGTTATGAGCAGTATTTTACTGAGGCTGCCTATAGTCCACTCTAACATTAATTTTGACACTTGATAGGAGCAGGCAAAACAGAAAAGAACAACTCTTTGTGAAGGGTAATTCAGGATGAGCCATGGCAGCTGAGAGGCAACATGGCCTGCACAGCGATCTTCACTTCTTATTAAGAAGACCATGCATTCTGGTCTAGTCCAATCAATGCAGACTACAGATGGCCCTTGGCCTGTGGAAATCTGAGTCTCCAGCTTGAGCAGTTTGTGTGGGGCATCTTTAGATACTGCTGCCTATAGCTGTCCATCCTCATACTGTCAATGCTCTAAGCCTAAAGTGACATGCGTGAGAGTGAAATATCTGGACAGACAATCTCTCTTCTTCAATACAGAGGGTCCTGAAAAAGTGATAAACAGTACTCAGTACCTTTTCAGCCAGTGAAGGCTGATGAGGCCTCTCACATAGTTATCCCACATCCTTTTGCACAATCAAATGATTTTCACTGGCTTCTTGTGGAAAGAAGTCTTCCTCACCTTAGACACTCCCGGAGCTACAATTTATCCCATAGGACACACATAACATTCCATTGCTTATCTGGTATTGAAGTGTAGTTATTGCAGAAAGACTGCTTGCACAAGCTCTATCAAAGGATGACATATTTTGCCTCATGGTATTTCTGCGAGACACAAAATTCCAACGTAACCTTTGGCAGTTTTTTCTTCACACTCCAGAATAAGTTTTAATGTTGCTCTTTATGATGATGATTAACTTTTCATCCAACATCCCATACTGTTTCCTTTGAACTAATTAAGCTCTGGTGGAAGAGCTTATATAAAAGTCAGCAAAACATTTAACTTCATTGATCATTGCAGTTTGGGTAGATATATTAAAGGATGAGTCCCAACTCTTTGCCACAGTGGCAAGGGCTATAAATAACATGTACGCAGAACAGAATGGAACTTGTGGGACCTACTGAAGAGCTCTTACTTTGTAGATTGTCCTATATCTTTTCTTCTACCACAGTTTTTATGAAGTTCCTTGTTTAAAATCAACTCCAGTTGTTGGCTGAAGTGAGGTTGCTATCCCATCAGATCTGTTAGCATTCAGTCCGCACTGCTTCTATGTCATCAGCCTGCTCGTACAGCGAAATCCCAGCCTGATCTTACCACTTGCTGAATCAGTTCTGACATTTTTCACTAAAATTTGGAATAGAATTGTTGTTAATGATGAACATTTACAGATGACTGGTAAATGGTTTCAGGAAATTATGTTTTCCTTTAAGTTGCTAAAAACACAGAAAGAACACCAAGCACATTAGTGGCTAAGGGGGTGCAGAATTTTACTCCCATAGCAAAATGAGCCAATTCCATAATAGTGAAAACTTGTTGACTTGGCTCTGGTTGAGTTACCAACTAACATGCATTCTGGATCAGTCCATGCATCCTTTTGACACAATGAATAGAAAGGGATTATTGTCTTGACATTTTCTTCTAATTTTTTCTAAAAAGAAAATAATAATTTGTAGCTTGTCAGTCTTTGCCAAGATTCGGC
The DNA here is from genome assembly GCA_013396735.1 of Grallaria varia. NCBI lineage: Eukaryota > Metazoa > Chordata > Aves > Passeriformes > Formicariidae > Grallaria > Grallaria varia. The sequence continues at coordinate 77,095 of VWZG01008928.1, forward strand.
TTAGAGAGAATATTTTATAGCTGAGATATAAACCTCTGAAGTAAAAATGCAGACACAACTTTAAGTACAGTGTTGCAAATGCAGAGTTAAGTAATGTTAATCTATCAATACACAGTATGTGCAAACATATGTTTATAGACAGAGAGACAAGCATGTATAAATGAGAGGATGAAATCCCTATTTCTCATTTGGTGCTATGCAATTTCTATCAATTTAGAAATGTGTTATGATTTTATTTTAAGCTGACATACTGTAAATCGTGCTTATTTGAGAATACTTACTTAACTCTTAGGGTTTATAAGACTGAAAAGGAAGATGTCTTTGGAAGTTCTCCAGCGACCTAAAATGAACTAATAAATAATAGAAAAATGCTGTCCCTTCTTTGGAAACTTTGGACCAGTTGTCATCTTTAAATCTACACGTAGCATGAAGATAGTCTTTCAATGATTAGTACTTACTGTAAAATCTACTAAATATAGCAGAGGTTACTTCTTTAGGGGCAAGCTGTTTATTATGCTCACGTTACAAGAGAAATCACCCGATCTCTAGGTGAGGTATTTTAGAAATTTGGCAGATGGCTTTACTTTGTATTTGTGGCACAGAATCCTGTTCTAATTTTGTGTTCGATTGGAATATTCAACAGCTTCTGGTGTTACTAGGACTTGCTATCTGAAAGACAGAGTTTGCAAACTATAAATATGAACTTTGAAAATATATATCCTAGAGTTAGTCCAGTAAACTGTGTTTGTAACGCTCACTTATTGGCTGACAGATGCATTTTGGCCCCAGACCAAAAACAAATGCTGTCTGGTTGAGCAGTGCCTCCTGCCAACTGGGAAGGCAGAGGGATATTGGGGCAATGGTAAATATTGGGCAAGTATTTGGTGCTGGGTTCTGACAGCTACCGCTCTCCACCACTCATTGTCCCTCCAGCCTCGCCTTCTTGCTCCTTGGCCATATCTCCTCAGTTGTCCTCTTCATACCTAGCTGCTGATGTGTCCTGCTGGGGAACAGTCCCACTGCAAGACAAGAAAGATTATATCTAGAGGAGCAAGGGATTTCAGTCTCAAGCTTATTCACAGCCTGGCTGGCAAACCACAAAACAAGGCTGAACTGTTCCACCACTGTCCTCACTGTAACGCCAAGGGGAGCCCTGTTCCTGTGGGGAGACATGGAAGGAATTTCCCATCTGTCTCTTCAGTTGCCTACACTGAGCGAGTTCAATCAAGGTGGAGCTGAGCCAGCATGGCATGGCACAGGCAGGCAGCAGCACTGGCATTGCCTGCAGCAGGCAGTTCCCAGACAATATTGGCTGAGGTGAGGGATGGAAAACTGGTCCTTGTCCTCTTCCAGCTGTTAGCTACCAGATTTCTGCAGGGGTGACTGCATCAACAGCCTTGCTTGGAGCTGTGACCTGCTCTGCATGCCCATGGCCCACGAGGGTATGTCCCAGCTCACAGCCAAAATCTCAGAACATTTCCTGATAACGTTGGCTAAAGTGGACAAGACTTCAACCTTAATTTGTAGAGTCTGACTAAACTGTGGATATGATTGTTCTCATATAAGCTCAGTAAAACTTTCTATGGCATATCACACATCATGGCCTGCTTGCTCATACCCCTTCCCGAGCCTGGAGCCTACAGGCAGGTATATAAGAGAGGGATTTCCTACTGTTCCTCACAGCTGGATGTGTTAGGGACCAGCAGACTTGTTTAATGAATGGAAACAGACAGTATTTATTTACCCCCACTGATAATTTTACCTTTAGTTGAATATCATCTTCCAGGAGACATTCTGAAGTAAAGGTGTGTATCCTTGTTGGCATTGTTATTTTTCACACAGAGCTGGTCAAAGCTCTCTTCAAATTCTTCCCAATCATTACACCCCATGTGTCTCATCCCAGAGTTCTCTCTGATGGAGTGCATATTCCCAGTGGAAATTACAGAGGAATTCAGAGGAAAGAATTAAAAAGGCCCCCCTGAAGCATATTTGACACCTTAACAGTGGGTTCCCATCATGGATTTGTAGGTGGGTGACACTGCAGAGAATTTTCTGCCTTCTATGTCAAGTGAAGAGCTTCTAAGTGCTAAGAAAAGGCCAGAGTGCCTGCGAGTGGTATCAAGTCAGAATTCAGGCTTTGCAAGTCAGAAGGAAGGAGAATAGACAGCAGCCATTCAGCTGGCTTTGTCAGAGTGGATTTTCTTCAGAAAGAAGGATTTAGCACTTTTGTTATCCACTGTAATTATACAGTGGATAACAGGCTGTCCAGTCCCTCTGTAAAAAAATGCTTTTCCTAGAAATAGTATTGAGAATCTGTGATATGGGGCAACTGTATTTTTTTTGGCAAGGAATAATAATTTTTCTAAAATACTGGCAGATACTGTCCTTTTGTACCGTAAATTCTGGCTATAACAAACCTTTTGTCCCTAAACTGCCAGTTTACGTTGGCTCCATTTGTTTTAAATCCCTTGTTCTCAACAGGCCGTGTAATCAGAATGACAGGCTGCTCACAGCCTCCCTGGTGCTCAGCTGCATGCAGGTCATGCCTGAGTTTCCTTTCTGGAGAGATGGCTACACACTGACTCCTGGGTACCTGTGAGTCTGAGCATCTGAATCTACTCAGAGGCGAGGAAAGCATAGCAGCTTAGTGTTTAGCACCAATAAGTGAAGGAGTGGGAATCTTATGCTTTGCACTACTGTTTTTAAATTGGAGTCTTCTTGCTTTCTCACAGCAGCCCAGCCAAATCTCCTCAGCCAACACCATCAACACTATATAGTCAATAAAAACTTTAAAGCCAAGGTCAAGTACAGACTAAGCAGTAACTGCTCCGTTAAAGAAAACTGAAACACTAGTTAGCACCTGTTTTTTTGGCAAATTATGTGATTGCTTTGGCTGATGAAGCAAGCAGACACACTATTATTTTATTAACACAGCAATTCAAGAGTTTATAAAAAGATGGCAGCAAATACCAAACTGCAATTTTTTTTTAAGAGATGCATTTTTAAGAAGACTAATTTACCTATTTGCATTACTAGCTTAAAAGTTTGAGAATCATCTTGTGTGTCACTAGCCTTGATGATATGAATGAATTATCATAAGGATGCTATACATCTTCATTAGCATGAAGGGAAATGTTAGATATTGGGTATTTGTGATCAGTTTGAGGAGAAGATATATAATTACCATCCATTATTATAATAAAATACCTAATATAAACCCCCAGATAAACAAAGGGCAATCATCAAAACCACATAAAATCAAAATATTTTTCCAACTACTTTGCTTTTTAATAGCATCACTGTGTAAGGACAGTTTGCCTCAATATATTGGAGGCAATAATTGAATCAGCTTAAAAGACATTGCGAACAACATGCTTAGGTGGAAATCTTCCTTCTCTTGATATTTAGATCTTTTCCTTGTACAGTTCTTCTTACCTGTTGGGGTTTTGTTTAGTTTATTTAGTTTTCTGAACCCATTTTATTGACAGTAGTTTTACTTAATGTCCATCAATTTTAACTGTTATTATGAGTGACCTTGTCCTCCTTGACCCCAGGGTGAATGGGTGGCTTTGAAATCCCACCACTTCCCAGTGCTATATTTAAATGATGATGTCCAGCAAGGTTTAAGACAGCAAACCTGTTCAAAAACCACAGGTACGTTCTATTCCCTCTCCTTAATTTTCCTCATGGAAAACTAATGGAGGTTATTACAACAGAAAGGCTGAGAGATTTGGAGTTACTCAGCCTGGAGAAGAGAAGGCTCCATGGAGAGCTGATTGTGACTTTCCAGTATTTAAGGGGGCTTAAAAAGACGGGGACAAACTTTTCAGCAGGGCCTGTGGCCATAGGACAAGGGACAGTGGTTTAATATTAAGTGAGGGTAGATTTAGACTAGGTATAAGAAACACATTTTTACAATGAGGGTGATGAAACGCTGGAACAGGTTTCCCATTCCCAGAAACATTCGAGGTCAGGTTGGAAGGGGCCCTGAGCAACCTGATCTAATTGAAGATGCCCCTCCTCATTGCAGGGGCATTTGGACTAGATGACTTTTAAATGTCCCTTCCAACCTGAACTATTCTATTATTCTGTGTTTAACTTAGCAGCATAATGGTGGTGCTTTCTAATATACGCAATTCCTAAAGGGGCTCATAAAAAAGCAAACAAAGGATAAGAGAATCCAAAGGTTTGGTTCCCTTTCTTTTGCTTTCCCTGTGCAATTTCTGCAAAATTAAATCACTAAATGGGTTAGTATAAATTTGGTCCTATTAAATGTTTTCTTTGTGGAAAAAAAATCATTAAAAGCATGAACGTGAAGAGGTAAAATGAGAATTTTATACTATAGAGAATCAAGAATAACATCTGTAGATGAGTGTTACAGACCTGGTTTTCAACTTTGGAAATGCTGGGGATGTTTTATATTTGATGGGATAATATTTCTGTGTACTGACAATTTATTTAACCTCATGGCTAGTGGCGCTAGTGACTGTCTCAGAGCATTGATATGACTACATTCTCAATTAATGTGCAGATGGGTAGAGGGATTAAAATATGCCTGGGCAGGGTGGGGAAGGGAACAAAAAAAATAGTATTCTTTAAAAATTTAAAAAGGAGTTTTCACTTAGGCATAAATCAAAATGCCTGAAATATTTTGTGATATGAGAATTTTTTTTTATTTTGTTTCTTTTGGCCAACCTGCATCTCCTGCCTATATATATATACTCACTTTATGTAACTATATTCTACCTCCCTACGTTCCCATCTGCACTATTCTTTAACAATTCTTCCCCTAAACTATTGTGTAGGACTTAGGTGTTCTGTTAAACAGCTGCCAAGTTTCACTCCATAGGCAGCTGCACTTCAATGGTGGATTGAATGCTTCTTGTAAAGTTTTGTAAAGCATTTTGGGCTCCTTGCAGATGGAAGAACTGACTAAATCAGTGATACGCAACTTGTGCTGCATGTGGGTTTTTTTTTTTTTTTAAAGGCACATATCTGGTAGGAGCTGTTTTGACTTCTTCCTGTGAGTGAACATGCAGAGTGTTTAGCTGTTCCCTTCCATCTCTCCAAGCATCCAGGAAAGTCAGCTTATGAAGTTATTTCTCTGTACTTCTATGCTTGGTAGGAATCTGTACATGGCAATTGATAAAATATGTTTCAGAGCCATGTATGTTCAAGAAAAGATGTATGTGAGATATAACAACATAACAGAGAACTGAATATATATCCTATTGTAAGTTCTATCAAAACCGTGATCTCAGTACATTTCTTAATCCTGGATTTAGGTAATAAAGCAGACTACAAGACTGTAGTCTTGTGGACTTGTAGACTATGACATCATCAAAACAACATTATGAATTCCCTAGAAAGCTGGAGAAAATTAAAACTGAGCTGTTTCTTCAGTCTCTGCTACTACTGACACTCAAAACACGAGTGTGCATCATGAATGAGCAATGCAACAAACACTTCTAACAGAAAAGCTATCTTTCTTATGCCACTGACCTATTCACCAAGCAGCTGGCAAATGGCTCTACTAAAGTCATCCTGTGCTTTTTTTCCAACCAAAAAACTATTGTGTGTGCAGTCTTTCTAACAGATAGAAGAGATATGTCATTCATGTCAATTGGTATTCTGTATCTTTATGTTTTATTCAGTTCCTAAGTATTATGCTAAAATGCACTCTGATATTCATCAAGTTTTCAAACACTCCATAACAGCAACTGAAAGTGAAAAATAGCCCAGGAGTCATTACCGCTTTCTTCAACGACCTGGGAGGGGCTGATTGGCATAGTGTGACTGTGGAAATAGGAGTGAATTAAGAGGCATGCTTGGGAATGGCAGGGAACCTGTAGAATTAATCTGAAGATAGTTTATACTGTTCAAAGTAAAGGTGTGCAAATGTTAGTGTGTCTGTGTCATCTTTTAATTCTTTCTTTTTAATTGTCAGAAATACCCAGAAGTGGTTATGGTGAGGATATTACCCTCCGTTATAATTCTTAGTATCTTCATTTCATCTCTGCATAAGCAAATTTAGTAGTTCTTTATCATCATCAAGACTACTACCTCACCTAATCATAGCACTATCCCATCTTTCAACTGACAGAATGATTGATGTATCATACCTTTCAAGTTATAGAAAATAATCTTTTAAGTGAAAATTTTATTTAATCTAACTAGTATAAACTAGCCAGGGCAACTCCAAAAAATACACAATTATAGAACAGCAATACATCAAACAAACAAACAAAATTGAAATCTGAAAGAATAAGAGTCTAAAACTGCTAAACTCTCACTGAAATGTGATGGCAGCCCCAAAGATGGCAGTCTGTATGGCTAAGCATTTCAGTGGAGACATCCTTGCTGTTTTTATTCATTGATACTGTAACAATGCCCAAGGAACAGCTAGGAATATACAGCATTGTTGCCAAGATTCACTGAAATTGCTATGAAAACTCACTGCTCTGAAGAACATATGATCCAACAAGACAAGATTTATAAGAAAAGACAAAAGAAATATAATACACAATAAGAATGAACATCCCTATTTCTGATTCTAATTTTTTTCCCCATAAAGTAGTTCTCATACGGGTTTCTTTTTTCATTTGTTTTCATCTTATTCAGTCAAAGAATGGTGGGCTCAGCACATAATTTCATAAAATGTCCTTCCAGGCAGAAAATCATCCATTAACAATATTTTGACTATGGAAGAAAAAGAAATATTTGATCTTCTCATAAGCATAATGATAATACATCTCATTTGCAGAGTGTAACTGTATATTATTTCCAGAAAGATCGTAGGCTGCTCTGAAAATGAGTATTTCTGTTCCATAGGCACTATCTTACATTTGGAAAAGCTGAATTTCACTCCTGTTCACTAAGCTTATGAAAAGCCTGTTCATTACTGAGCCTGAAAATAGGTTTATGTAAGGCTTACAAAGTGAGTAAGCTTTGTGTGGGTCTCCCTGTACAAGGAGAAGCATTTCATCCAAACTGCAGATAGAAGCAGAATAAAAGGATGTAGAAACTGGCTTATTCTTGATGACCATTTCTTAAAGATGTCATCAAAATGGTAACTTAACTAGTTCCTTTTAATTTTAATAATATTTAGGGAGGCTATTTAAAAATGAGCTCCTAATAAATTTTTGCCATTACACTTACAAAACATTTTCAGATGTGGCCTTAATGACTAAAAGAAAAATTTAATAAGTTACTGTTCTGTTTGAGGGCATGTGTCTGTGTGTGTGCATACATCTGGATGCATCCACTTCGCATATAAAGCCATATCAAAACTATTTCAGAATTTTTCTGTCAGAATTATTTGCTAATGAAACATACCACTCCTACACAGACATGAAAAAGATACGTTAGACATTTTTACTTCATAGAAAGAGAAAGTAATAATAATCAGAAACTGCAAAAAGAAAACGGACTTAATTTCTTTCAAAATCAATTCTGGGAAGAAAATATTTTCAGAAAGGCCTGTGATTTTTTAATTTTTATTCTGATTTGTGTTTTTTGATTATTTTTCCTTCCTGTAAGAAACATTCATTTACTACCATATTGTTTGTAAGTATATCATTTGGTAGTAAGGTCGCAGTAAATCTCCATGTTTGTATATATATTTCCATTTGTGTACTTAAGTTGGTTATTCTTTCTTTTTTTACCCTCCTTTTATTTATACTGTTTGAGTTTTGAATTTTTCCATTGTAACTTTCTCAGAAGAATAACTGTACTGGGTCATGCCAAAGGTCTTACCTACCTCAGTATTCTTTCTCCTGCAGTGGTCATAAGTGGTATGCCATTAGTGAACTGGTAAAAAAATGCCTGTTAAGATTGTTTGCTTGGGGTGAGAAGGGTCATGGAAGGCCATATTTTTTATTATGTAAGTACTTTTCACTATTTTTTTCTTTTCTCTAAAAACCCCCATGTTTTGTACAACCAACTACTTTTTCTTATTGCAGGAAAGGTTGTATTCCTGCAAGGTGTCATGGCTAGTGACTCTAGAGTTGCACTGCAAACATTGTCTTTCCTTCTTTCATAAAAAAAACATTATCAAAATTAGTGAGAGAAAAAATTTGGAGGATAGCCAGGGATGGTTAGTTGAGACACAGATTACATGAAAATTCCTGCTTACTACTGTGACAGCATTTCTGGGTGATAATATATTTCCTCCTTTATTCATTCTTTTGTCTCTGTCTTGAGGGGTCAGTTGTTAGGGGTTTTTTTCATTTGTTAGTTGATGTTATTTAGGAATAAAAATATCAGAACTATTAGCATTTATACTGGAGATTCAGGCAAGAGGAAGCATGACATTTTTTGGAGTTACTATTTTTACAATTATGACTAGATAGATCATCAGATGTCATGGTGAGGAGTTTCTCACATACATCTAAAATAGATGAATAAAATACTATTGATAGGTGTTCCAGATAGAGTCTGTAAGGAAAACTGAGATGGATGTTTATTTTTATCTATGATCTAAATTATAGAACAGCTTAAATAAGTGTTAAATGTCATTTAATATCTTAAGTTGCTGTATTTATATAAGCTGACTGATATGTGTATCAAAATCATAATTAGTATTGATTAATGACAGTATTTATCTTTTTGACCCAAATGTCGTTCTTAAATGAAATGTTTTGTTTGCAGTAACTACTACTTTATTTTAAAATATGAAATATGGAGGATTTTCTATTGTGAACTAGAAAACTGCATTCTACCCTCTGTGAGTTATGACTGCATATCAAATTTTAATGAAAAAGGATAAATAAATTGTCTCACAGTTCACCATCATCCACTATATCACTCAGTTCATCCCATATAATATGTAATAAACTGAATGCTTCAATTTTTGCTTTATGTGACCATTTACAACCAGTACTATTGACTGAGAAATTGTCATCCTGCAGTAGGTCACATAACCAGCGAGCAGGCTGAAGTTCCATGGTGCACATTTTGACTGAAGAACACATGCTTTTTAAAAATCTTTAATAAAAGCTAAGACATGCAAAAAGCTGAGGTGCATCAATTAAAGAATATTATCAGTAATGCAGAACCTTATTCCCCAGCCCCGGTTTTGACATCTTCAGGACATAAATTTTAAATGGGGGCAGGAGCGGAAACCAAACCAAACCAAAAAAGCCAACCAACCAACCAACAAAACACCCCAAAAAACCCCAAGAACTGGGAAAAAAAAAGAACAACAACAACAACAACAAAAAAACCAACCAAACAAACCAAAAAACCAAAAACAACCAGCCAAAAACAACAAAGGAGGACTCAGCAATATAGTTTATGTAATGGTTGCTTTATTCATTTGCTCTGTTGCCTGATTAATTCCTCTACTCACTATTAAGGTGGTGGCCCTTCTAGGAAGAGACACTTTAAAAAGCTGTAGAAGTAATCTGAGTGTCTATTTCATTAACAAACCTCCTGGATGTTTCCCAGTAAATACCAAAGAAATTAGAGAAAGAAAACAGACAAAGCAGTTGTGAGACTAGGTTAATTTTAAAAGCTCTGATTGTGGCAGGAAGAATTTCTTTTGAGTATTCCTTATTTGCAAACTTCTTTATATTCATCATACCGTTATACATTGTTCATCTGTGTGAGTAGACAAAAAGAAATGTCACAGTACAGTTAACAGTCATTAAAGAAACTGGGGTAATTGTACTTCTCTTATGTCTACAGGCCAGGTAATGAAAACAAGGAGCAACCGAAGCCCCCCTGAAGTTTACTGGATTTGAGTTAAGTATCCTTTTCCTTAATGAAGACTTTTAATTAGTTTACTTAATAAGCTCATATCTAATCTTCTCCACGGACACCCCCTTGTTGGGGGGGAGAAGCTTGTGTTCCCTTATGAGGCTGTGAGCTATGCTGGCGGTGGTTGTGCCTCCGGTAGGGTCTCCCATGCTAGGCAGGTCTCAGCTGAAGGGTCAGACAAAGTGTGTCCATGGGCAGGATGGGCTCACCAGCCTCCTGGCAACCATCCTAGGAGAAGGACAACTCTAACTCCAAACCCAGGCAGATGGAGCTCACTTAGCCCTGTAAGGCCATCCATCTAAGAGAAGGACACTCTAACTAAACCTACATCCTGAGGACTTCGCTGCCACTGTCCAAGCTTGCTAGGCCCTGGCAGATGAACCTTAGGACTAAAGGGTGGGGCCAGTTCCGCGCACGCTGCGCCTCACCTAAAAAATCCACTGCGCAGGCTCGAAGGGTTCACCCACATTTGCAAAGCCCTGCAGGGACAGGTGAGGGATGAAATGGCAGGTGAGAAGGTGCACCCTATCTCGCATCGGCCTCTTTAGCCATCAGCGCGCTTGCAGCAAGCATGGGTAGAGCCCTTCCCAAATCTTCGTTCGCGAAGCCTGGCCATGATGATGATCATATCTAATACTATGAAAGAGACCTACCACAACTCTTATTTAATAATGACATAAAAAATAATCATTCACAGAAAGAAATATAGATTAAACAGAACTACTCTTTTTTCCCCCCTCTTCTTATTATTGGTTTGTATGGGGGCAAGAAAGAAAAAGGTCTAAGTCCTTCCACTTTGGACAGTCTGTGCAGGACTAGGCAGATGAAGTGTTCTAGAAGGAAACTTTGATGAGACAGCAGAACAGTCCTTGATATTTTTGCTTTCCTGGAGCTGTTTGTCACACATCTTTCACTATTTTATATGAATAAAGGTTGAAGATGCCATAAGTAAGTCAAAACCCCATGTACTATATGGAATCTTGAGCTATTATCAATTTTTTTTAACAAAATATGAGCACCTACTGCTTTAGAATTACTCCTGAGAAGGGCAATATCCATCATAGTTCGATTCTAAAAAGATATTTTTACATTATGGATGGTGATGAGTAAAGGATAGGTGCAGAATAGAATGTATTAAAGATCTTTCCTTAATGTGAGATGACTGATGTACTGTAAATGAAAGTTAAGGGATTTTTAACATTCTTTTGTGAGTACCAGATTCCCCACACAAAGTACGAAGATAATTTCATGGTAGCTCCAGAGATCTTAAAGTTTGGGGGGTTTAGCATTTATTTCAAAGGAAGGGCACTAGTTTAATTTTTTAAATAAATTAATTTGTAGGATCAGATATCCACCTTTACCCTGGCTCATAAAGGAGTGAGAATTACATAGTATTACTTAAACCTCCCTGCGCATGCATGAATCTATCTCAATTGCTTTTCTACCAGCTGGCCGATTTTAACCAAATTTGACAGCCAAGTAATCAGTGAATTCCTTTTGTTAGCATCCTCACTGAGAAAGATTCTGAATCTCAAGATCAATCTTTATTTAATACCAGAGAGATCATGCCAGTATGTACTACCATAAATCTCCACACTAGAGAAAATCTAGTGAAATTTTCACACAATAAGAACATGAGAGTTCAAAGCACCAGCTGTGAAGACTACCGTTTATGAACACTGCTGCTAATGTTTCCATATATGTATAACATGTTTATAATGAATTTCCTTAATTTGGATTACTTTTTAATGTTTCAAAATAATTTTCAGAATTATATGTTTAAATATGAATAAGACTCAAGTGAACACACTACCTACCAAAGCTAATGGGAGAAAAATGTTTTCTACACCTCTTAATGCTAAAAAGTTTCTTCCCTTTTATTAGTGTTCTTTATTACTGAAAAGACTTTTGCCTAAATGAGAGAAAAATCCATTGTTATGGATCATGTTTCTACATTCACGAACTTCATTTCAACAGCTTATAATTTTCTTAAATGTGTTCATTTTTCTAAAACACAGATCAATTTGCTGAATAATGCTTGCTGCTTTGGCTGGTCATGAAGAGTAACTTGTCAAAGGTTTGTGCTCAAAATTGGAGCTGTGCTGACTGAAGCTCAACCTGTGGTCTTAATACCACAACTGCAAACACAGAAAGATTGCCCTCTTAGACTGTTGTTCTATGCTAGCTTAAAATTCGTTCTTTCCAAATATACTCGCAATAGTCAGTTCACTCATTAATGTATTGGGAAATGTGATTGAAAAGAGTTGTGAACTCCATTTGATTGCTCCATAGTCCTGTTGACTATATTGGACTTTATCTGGAGGTTTTGTTCTGCTCCAGCACTAGCTTTTAAAATTCCAGCATCTCAGGTGGCTAACCATATGGGTTCTTAATGAGACAGGGAGTTAATTACCCATCTAATTTCTTTTAAAAATTCCTTTGCTTTCAGTGGGGAAGCGTCACAACTCTATCTCTTTGCATGTTCTGTAGCTCTTTATTAGTGATGGATATTTGGTGCTCTGCATTTCTGAGACTGACATTCAGGAACTGGCAGGAATGTATTTGTGCATTATCCTGCAGAGGTTTCAAAGACTTGCACTGAACATGACCCTATAGCGACAGAGAAACTGTTACCCAGAGGAACTGTTTCCCAGAGAAACTGATCATCCAAAAAAAACCTGCAAAGTAGACCAGTGAAAAGCAAAGATAGTTTTCAGTAGATTTCTAGCTTCGCTTAAGAGGTTTTGAAAGCATTTTCTTCTAGAAACACCCTTTCACTACTACTTCATGGAAGCGGTCTAAAAGTTGGCTTCAAAAGATTTTCTTTAAATGTGAGGACTCAAAGTTTCATGGAGTCTTGTGGGACAGACTTCAAAGGTTTCAAAGAAGGCAGGCAAAATTTGAGTATCCCAGACTGGGCCAGACCCTTTTATATTCACTATGCTCAATAGAATGAAGTAATTGCTTTCAGAAAATAAGTTTTCTGATGTGTCTTAGACTCTACTTTCCAATAATTAAGTTACTTTTCAGAAGTGCATCTTTCCCACCACTGACTATGAAGGACATTTTAGGTATAGTCTTCCAGGTTCAACTCCTGGGCAGATAAAACAAAAACAATGACAACAATAATGACAATTATTACTATTATCATTATTATCATCATCATCATCAATCATTATCATTATTGTTGTTGTTATATTTTAACAATGATGACAATAATTATATATGCAGCCTTAAGAAATATGAATTTGTATTTCTAGTATTAGACACAATCAGTATTAAGGGTCATATTGCAGGACTTAGTAAGACAATAAGCCAGTAACCAATGTTCTGCATAAATAATGAGCCAAATCAAAATCAGTCATGCATCTAATTGGGACATTTGTACTACACTGCTTGAGGCATAGAATACTTTTTTTATGCTTGATATGTGTTTGGCAAACTTAATCAGATAATCAACTCTCAGTCTCATCTCTATTTTCTGAAACTCTTTGTGATACTACGTAAGGGTAAGATAGCATTTCTGCTGATGGTGGTCTTTAACAGGTTTTTAAAAAGAAGATAGCTAAGTCATTCAAGACAATAAATAAGTGTAAAGAAGTTTTTGTGAATATTATTACTCTTCTAAAAGTATCCATGTCTATGGGAAAAGAACAAGACTGGTGATCTAGGTTCTCATTCTAGATTTTCAGATACCCTGATGGTTGACACTGGCCATATTTTTGCTCCTTTTTATGCCTTAGTCTCCTTTCTAAAAGAAAAGCAATGATAAATATTCCTCCTTGTACTACTTTGATGTCTGCTGACAGAGTCATTTCATAAGACCAAGAAATTGTTTTCAAAATATAGCTTACATTGACAACTCAGTGAAGTATTAGAAAAGCCAAGGAATGGGATTAAAATCTTGTCAGGATGCTAAGTTGATTAGGGCAAAATACTGTAAATAGCACTAAAAAAGTGTGAGTGTTTTAGAAAAATAGCAAATTTCATTTTTATACTATCCACTGTCAGGAAGGAATTACTCCCCCACCTCATGCTTGATTTGGCCAGGGACCCTACTGAAACCCTGTATCCATTCATGGAACTCACCTGCAGTCACCTGAATTATTCAGTGGCTCTCTTTCATGCGGCCTTCTCCTCTGTGGGCCCCATCAACAGAATGAAGATGTGGACACACCAAGTAGCAGAACAACACCCTGAGGTTTTTGGACCTTATTGCAGCTCATGTGACAAGGACATATTTGATGACTTGCAGAGAACTCGTTCTTTTTGTTCAGAGGACAGCAGGACCTGGTCATATGACGGGATATGGACGAGATATGTGATGGGCAAAAAATTGTGTTGATAATACAACAGGCAAACAGATAAACACATGAGAGGAGGAACCACAATGTGCATTCCTCAAGATATTTTATGGCAAGGTCTACGCAGCTGTATGATCTGTACAATTCTAAATTACAAGAAACATGGTTGTACAGAAGAGCCTTTATACACTCTTTATTGTAGTATTCATATCTACATTTGTCATAGACACAGGAGGGATTCTTTATTAACTCAGGAAACAAAATGTATTGTGTCCAGAAGAATGTTTTTTGGAACAGGATTTCAAGACTCCCAAAAGGAGAAAAGATACTGAGGAAAATATTTCTGAATATTAATATGCATTGGCTATATCTAAGTCAGGCATTAGTTATTTGATTTTGTTTAGCCTGATAATAATAATACAGTAACAAAGAACTCTGCATAAATATCAGTTTCCTGCAGTGTTAATGAGAACTTTTTGGGAGAAGGTTTTCAACCAAGCATTTCCTGACCAATTGAAATGAAAAAGTACACAGTCTTTCAAAGTGGCTATTTTTGTGTTTGATTATGTTGGAGAACTTAATGGATCTCTCCCCTACTTATATAAACTTTTTGCAGGACAAGACTGTCAGAGCCAACTACAAGTCCTTTTCTGGAATAGGTTTAGTGTGCTTATGCTAGCTCTGTCTTTCAGAAAAGCTTTAATAATTCCCCGTGCATATGCTTTCAGCCCCAGAAGAGGTATAAACACATCTTCGTCTGGGCCGTCACCAAGGTTTTTATGGTTCAGGTCAAGATGCATATAACAAGCTGTAACCCAAACCTTCATTAACATTGCTGTTGACTGAAACCCCTTCTGAGATTTTAAAAAAGTTTTATTCACTTTCTCAAGTTTGGCTGGCATGACTGTAACTCAGTCGTGTTTAAATGCCACCTTTAAAGTAGTGGCTTAGGGAAATCAGGCTGACTGCAAAATCCTCTTGCATTATATGCAGTCACTGGCAATCAAACAGTTAAACCTGAGGCCATCCTGGAGAAAACCCAAATATTCCCCACAGCACATTAGTTACTCAACAGTATTGCCCCTGGGCTAGAGCACGTTGGGGACAACATGATTTTGAAATAATGTTTTGGTAAAACACCCTGTTTTGGGTGCTTACCAGCATAAAAATTTTAAAAGTCTCAGTTTCATCCAGCTCTGCTCTGATCTGCTTATGAAACAGCATTAACTGAATTTAAAAGAGATATAACAAAAATATTATGAGAGTCTGAAATTGGGTAGTTAGCAACAGTTTTCTTTTTTTCTGAGTTGGAAAAAAGTGGTTATAAAGCTATCAGAGAGATCCTCTGTGTTTGGCAAAAATAAGATGAGAAAACTTAGAAAATCGATAAAAAAATCACAGACAAGGAAAGGATGTGAATTCAGTTGCATTTCCTCACAGAAGTTCTAGATCTAACTGAGGTGCATAAATGTGGTGAATTCATTTGGGTTATGTCTATAATTGATTTGTTACTTAGTTGGTAAATTCATACTGAAGAGAAAAGCCTGTCTAAAAATAACTAATCAAGTGTTCAAAATTAACAGAAACAGCTTGTCTGGAGGGTGTGAAATTGTAATATTACAACATTTTTGCCTCCATTTCTAAAATTTATTCTGGAGACTTAAAAAAAAAAAAAAAGTCTCAGAAGTGAATCAAGTTAGAAAAAAAATGCAAAAAGTTGATGTACCTCTTTGTTTAAATTCCAATAGTCAGTCTTCTTGGATTTGACTGTGCCCTAACACAAATTTTACACAAGTATATTTTCACTGATCTCATTGTTGCTCCAGGTTGCTTTTTCAATTGAGTAAGTTCAGAATTAAATGGTACTCAAAGTTCCATCAGTACTCTATACCTGTACTACTCATAAAAAAATTTAAAATATTCCAAGCATAATGATGTACACCAGTTTATGACCAGTATTGTAGAATTTTCTTTTCAAGATATAACAGTTTTCATTTTTAAATTGGTATCACCACCTTTGTGTCAGAAGTAAGAAATTTTCTATTGCTGCATTAAATCTTAAAATGCTTTTGTTTGAATTTGAACACATATTGGAGCTGGTACTGCTGTACTTAGTGAATATGATTTTCTTCCTTTCTCACTGTTCAACCATAACTGCTATATCCAGAAGTCTGCCTTTACAGTGGTGGTTGTGTTCTAAGCTTTAGTAAGTTTTACCTCTGATGGTCACAGAGATTCTTAATAAGTTCTGTGAAAATTGAACAAACACAATTGTCAATTTGGAGGATTAAAAATTAATAAACAATGACACCTAAAGTCTTGGGCGGCTTTGCTTCTTGCTGCAGATCCTTGAAGTTTACAGGCTGCTGGAGGCAAGTTCATGAACAAGACTGATGAACAAAATAAATGCAGGCTAACAATGAAAGTATTTTGATTAGCATAAGTATGCACAATTTAGGAGTATGCTGACCATTTATCTTTGTTTGGAAAATCTCATGTGGAAATGATGAATTTTGCAGGGATATATATTGCTAAGATGAGTTTTTCCTGAGGGTTATAGATAGAATGGAGGAAAGCATATAAGTGTTTGAAATAACATTGCATTGAAGGGTAGTAATGGATGACGTCTTTTGAAGAACATGGAGGGGTCTGACACTCTCCAGGAAAAGCCTGAAGTTTTAAAAAATAGAGGTAAGGTGACAGAGATAAGACTGGAAGTCCTTTAAATTGAAGATAGTTTGTGAGTGATGACATGGAAAATGTTCGTTACCAGGAGGAGTGATAATAGGCTCAAACCAGATAGCCAGGACTCTGATCTTCTATGTCTGAAAGAGAGACTGGATTAGAAAAAAGGTTTGCAGTGCTTCCAGCACAACATTATGTATGGAGGAGGGACTGGATGACAATTTTAGCTGCATAACTAAATGGGAAGGCACAGGTCTGTATTGACCCGGAAGGAGCAAGAGAAATAAAAATCTGCTAGTTCTCAATCTTGAATATATATTTAGAATGACACTGTGTCAGAGTGAAAATGTTAACTGTATTACAACCCCTGTTTTTAAAGGATCATTAATCTCTTATCTTGACAAAATTATTTTTGATCTTAGCCTTTTATATTTAGGATGACCTTTTGATTTCAAAGATTTAAACAGTTCCCACAGACTTTCTCTGGACATCTCTGTATTGCCTTGCAAATTCTTTCATCACTGGGTCATAGCTACGTGGTCTATGGCAATACAGTTTTGACTTGTGATGTCATGCTTTATATCCTGAAAGTGCTTGCAAAGTCCATGAGCTTGTAATTCGACTTCATCTTTAGAATGCCTACTTTTTCATCATTGTTGGACCAAGGAGAGAGGGAGAGTGTAAACTAAAATTAAGCTGCATGACAGCATATAAGGGGTTTTTTGGGGGGAAAAAATAAAAAGGAAAAGAAAATAAACTTTAAGAATGTGACAAAGTAACATATAGTTAGTTCACAAAAACATTTTTACCTTTGATCATCAGTGTGTAAGTGAGACAAACCATGTCACACAGTTACACTTTTGCTCACATTGAGGTCAGAGAGGGTAGGAAAACTGCTTTTTCATTTAATTGCATATAAACGTGTCCCCAGCCACTGCTTAAGCCAAATCGTACAAAGAATGTTAAACTACTGCATGTGAAGTTAGCAGAAAATTAATATTTCATGAAAATCCAGCATTAACCCCTTGATCCTGACCTTCAGGTTTAATAGGGAACCGGAACAAAGAGGTAGACCAAAGGCTTCAGAGATGCAATAACAACAAAGAACACTACTTCTAGAGCTCATCCCTTTCCCCTCTGTTCAAAATATCCATGAAGTTTTGACACAGCTCTAGGTATTTCTTCTTGGCTCTCAAATTCTGACTGTCCCCATACAAATCAGGAGAGGAAAGTGGCTTTCACTTATCCATTTTATTTGCCTATTTACCTTGAACCTTAAGGAAGTATAAATTTCAGAAAGGACAAAATTATTTCCTGGCTTGCATACCTCTGTTGGGCTTTGACAAGCAGTTGTCACAGTCTATAGTCAGAGATCTGAAGATAAGAACACATGTCTTTTTTGGCCTTGACATGGATGTCCACGGGCATTGTTTTTTCCTTGTGATACTATGATATCAAGCACTCCCCATTAATATTCCCTGTGTCCAACAAGTGATTTTGTTGAATATACTAATCTGTCACTTAGGGTCACCCATCTCAGTTTGTTGCTCTCAGAGGCACACTTCAGTGACAGGACACACCCCATCCACTGGATGAGTTGTCAGGGCTGTGATTTAGGATAGCCTTGTGAGTGTGCAGGCGCTGTAGATATGGTGTGGACCAGTCAGAAGATGCACCTGAAGAAGGATGCTCATTGCTGGAGAACAAGTTTAGCAGTCTTTTAAGGAGGAGATGATGATGATATTGATTTCCATGTACTCAAAGCAAGACTAAAGGCCAGAGAAGGACAAAATCAATGTGTGGCAATTTCAATGCTTGCCCAGGGTTTCTTGAAAAATGTATTTACCACAGTACTCTTCAAAAACTTTTCCTGTTCTAATTGGGTGTTATCTGATCCATAGCTCTCTGGATAATATAAAAAGAAGTAGGCATGGTAACTCCCACATTTTTGCCCAGCACTTGGCACTCATAAAAATAGTGTTCTCAGTAGAGGAGAAGCTGTTCAGACCACTTGTCTTTTCTATATGTCTATGGTTGTTAGGACCCATTTTTATACTAAAAATGGCTCATAGATACAGCATTAACTATATTGTAAGTCTATTACTAAAAAGACTTAAACACCTGAGGTTTCAAAATCAGTAAATCAATCAGTAGCCCTGGTGTGGGTACAGAAATCCTCTGGAGTATGAGGAAATATGGATTAGTGCTGAGTTGTCTGCTTCAGTCTGTCAGGAATTAGTAGTTCCCCATCACTACGTAAGCTTTTTTTCTGAAACTTCATGATGGCAAATTTAAACATTAATGATGTCCCTGCTAAACATTTTAGTACAGTCATAAAATCTGAGTGCTTGGTCATGGCTATTCAGGCTTTGAGACAAGAAGCACTAGGGTGTTTAGCATGGCTAGAGAGTACCCAGGTGTAGAACACAGATTGAGAAAGGTGCTCCATCTTGATGCAGAAATCTTTCCAGATTATGTTTTAGTGGTAAAGATGTCCTTTCACAAATATTTCTCTGAAGAATTCAAACTGTTCTATTGCTAACATAAGTGATAAAACAGATAGGGTACTTCCTTATACTTTCAATCTTCACCATAGAGTATGTTTCAATTACTACATTCTTTAGTTTGTGTAATTTTTTGATAGAATGGTACATTTATATGTTAATTTTGCTAAGATCAACTTTATTTATCTGCAGGAAGCTATTCCAAGATTGTTGTGCGTTTTCTTCACTTCTGAAATGTTATCACATTTAATTGCCTGATCTTATTTGGGTTGCAATCATAGTCATTAATTAGCAGGAAGGTGAGGGACAGCATCATATCTAACTATCTGTTATGGCTGCTTTAATGAGGAAAATACCTGCCATCATTTTAAAGGCATCCTGTATACTTCACAAATCCAGCTTGCAGTAGCATTCTCATTTAGACTGTGAACATCAAAGGAAATTGATGTCAGGTGTGAACAGAAGCTGTTGAATATATCTGTTGAGGAAGCTGAGTGGTATGTCTGGATGGGAGAGATGAAGGGCAGCTTAAAACATTAACAAAACTACAGGTAATTAGTGTAAACTTTCAAGGGTAAGGTATGCTTGAGGAATAAAAATGTTGTTTATAGCTATTCCCTGTAGTGCCACTATCGCTAAGGGTCTGTCAATGTTTTCATTTATAAAGCTCTATTTTTATAGGATTGTGCACTAGTAATAAAAAATGTGCTTGGGGCTAGAAGTTGACAATTTAAAAAAAATAAATTGTTTTTGTTGTTTGGTGTTAGTTTTGGGTTTTGTTGGGTTTTTTCAAATTATATGAATATACAAATAATAGAAGTTTATCTGGTTTGAATGGTTGTTTTTCTTTGTATAATTCAACTGCTGGTTGAAAATCGAATTAATCAAATTTGGTGAGGAATTAGTTCTTAGTAGGGACTAATCAGTATTAGAATTCTTAGAAAGAATAACTAGAACAAGATTATTTAGTGTTTCACAGGTAAAATTACACCTTTAAAAGGGTTTCTTTATAAGGAATTCAAGGCATCTGCAGAATACACTGAATAAATATTTTCATTCCAAGGAAAATACAGAGTACAGTACCTGAAAAACAAGCTTTAAGAAGTGCCAAAATATAGACAAGTGTGGTCAGTTTGAAAGATTCTGTACGCTTACGGTGCCCTATCAGACTTGTTCATTGGCTGCTAATGGTGTTATCATTGTTTGCCTCAACAGTTCTCCATAAATGGAATATAGTAAGAACCTTCTTGGGCTATTAATATTCTACATGCTTAAGAAAGACACAAAATAATTTCCTAGGGAAAAAAAAAACCAAACAACATTGCCTTTTGACTCTTACCATGCAATTATAGCTGAATTTCGTGTCACTGTTATTTCCTATTGGACTTTCTTCACTGTAAGGAACACTTTTTCCTCCATCACATTGCAACAATCAGAGTGACAAAATGATGGTTGTATGTTTGTGAAAAGGGGCCTTATAAATGGAAGCTTAAGGGCCAAAGATGTCATAGGTCACGTGAGTGCATATCTAGAATAATATGTACTGTTCATACAAGTTTTTTCACCTTACAAAATCTCTGATTACTTTAGGAGAGAAGTCAAGTATCATTACCATACTATACAGATAAGGGAACTGAAGGCAAGTAAACAGTTGGCTTAAACGCCTCTGAGCAAAGTAATGCTAGCAAGGGACTGGAAGTCAGGGCTCTTGAAACACCGTCCTAGTGGCAGGATCATGGTCACCTGACCCAGTCATCTACATAGCATAGGCTAGAAAATATCTTAAACATGGTTCTTTGTCTTTAGGAAGAGAACATCTTTTTAGAGTCATCCAAACACAAGCCACTGTTTGCTCTGTGTAATTTCTTGACTTTTCAAAAAAGATAATTAAATTGCGCCTTTCATATTACACATCCTGAGCCCTGACAAGACCACAGTCAGTGAAACTAAGATCTTTTTATCTAATTAAGGGTGCCCCTGTCAGGGAAATTGAAGGGGAATGACCAATCTGGATTCTGATACTAATTTTATAATAAAGCCAGTCTGTGAATCAATACCTTCTGATCTTCATCATACTCATATATATTAGGTTTCTTTTTTTTCTCTCTCTCTTACACTCATCACCCACTGCCCTTATATGAAAGGGCTGAATTCTGCCCTTAGATCCTTGACTTCAATTGAATTTCAGTTTAAAAGGCTGAGGGAAAATTTGGCACAAAAGATCCCATATATTCGCACTTTCTTTTTGTGAACATGAAGCCATGTTTGGGTGCAATAAACACCTGTCATCTTAAAGAGTAAAGAATGTACTGCATTCTGCTTGTGTGAGGTCAGGCGTTTTTTTCAGGATAAAAGTGCTTTAATTTCTAGTTAAATGCAAAGACACAGAGGAAGGACTAACATTTCAAAAAAGACATTGCATGTCTACTACAAGTAAATCCAAATAAATAAAGTACAAAATATTCTGTTTTATGCAAAAAGACACAATACTGCTATTGTAATTCAGATGACCTTGAAACAGATATGACACAACCATTTTTTTTAATAATGATGTGCCTATTATTAATATAGAGATGACAAAAACTATTTTAGACAGTTCCCAGTGACAGACAGGTAGTGATATCCTAAAGCTTGAGCAGAACTCTCACCCATTCAACAATTATCTTTTTTTCTCTTAGAAGTTAAACAATAGATGAGACCTCCTAATGGCTTTCCATGTGTTCATCTCAGTTATCTGTGTGAATTTGCAGTAATTAAACAATCCGAAACACTGACTGACCCAGAAAGATATTCCATACCAGTGGTGTCCTTGAAATGTCTTCATCATCAAGCAGTCTCTTCTCTTCATCTCAGTGAAAGCTAACGTCAGCACTACTGTGTAGCAGCCCTTCCCCTAAATAGCTATTGAAATTTTATAAGGATGCTTTTTGTTAATAGTTTAAAAAAATAAAAAAAAAGAAAAAGAGGAAAATAAAAAAGGAGAAAAATCCTACCAAGCAAAGCAATGTGGGCAGAGAAATGGCCTATGAAAAAGCTTCTGCTATCAGGAGGGAGGGAACGGGGGCTTGCTGGGGATAAAAACAGCCTTTTGTTTTGGGGGATTTTTTTAAGGTCAAAATTATAATTAGCATTTGAAAGAATGTGAAGATGTACTACCTCAGGGACCGTGTTGGCCAAATTTGTGCCATTTAATGTCAACAGATTTTGGAGTTGTGATAAAATTAATAGAGCCTTGTGTGATTGATAATACACCTCATCTGCCATTCCAGTACAAAAATCCCACAGGTTTAGAAGCAAAGAAAAACGTTTGGATTACTTTTGAAAAGAAGCTGTTTGAAAGATGTACTTTTGAGCTTTAATTTTCTTATGAAATGTGTGACAACCTTCCCCACTACTAGTAGCAAAAATTAAAAATGTATTGTTTAATTATTAAACATGTGAGGTGAGTTTAGTGTATCTCTTTAGTAACAGAACATTCTTTTTGGACACTGAAGGTCAGACTTTTACAGTGATTTTTGAATACAAAAACCAGTCGTTTCTGTGAGGGAAAGAAAGGTGGTAAATTACCAATAGTGAGAGGAATTCAGTAATGATGACATCTGAAAGAAAGCTAGGCATTCTGTAAATATCATACACTTTAACTATCAGTTTATTTTTCACTTGTTGATAGACTGCACCCATTTTACTACTGTATTCAGAAAAAAATGTTTAAATATTATGGTGCATGTGATTTTCAAAATCGCCTTGATTAGTTGTGTTATGAATCAGAAATGAAAATTTTCCTTAAGGAGACCAAGTCACAAACCTTGTAGGGAACATTCGTGGGATTCTGTCAAATTGAAAAGGCAGCCTGGTCATTAAGATGAAGGATAGACTGCAAATCTATTTCATGTTTTTGGGATGCTAGCTTTTTTTCTATTTTAAGAAACAGAGTTTTCATTTCATTTAAAGTCATATAGTGGTACAATTTTTAGATGTTTCTGTGTCATCAGTATTTCTTTTTTTAATAAACTATAAATCATGTCAATTAGTGCAGTAAGTTAAAAATTTGTCCTATTTTTTAGTGGATAATGTGCTACATGTACATTTCTGGTAACACAGCATTTTGATCCTACTGAAAACTCTTGATTTACTGAAAAACAATGTATAAATCATGGCTGGGCTTCGCAAACGAAGATTTGGGAAGGGCTCTACCCACGCTTGCTGCAAGCGCGCTGGTGGCTAAAGAGGCCAATGAAAGATAGGCAAGTCTGGTTGCAAAAGG